>VZTJ01001628.1:79571-94653 GCA_013397795.1 Orthonyx spaldingii | reverse complement strand
TTTTGCATTTCTGTGCATTTTGCAAAGACACTGAGAAAGGGAGGGAGTCACAGCAGGAAGCAGGAGGTGCATCCATAGTTCAGCTGACTGTAGCTGGAATTGCCTCTGCCCCAGCTTCCTTGAATAGAATAAATTTGCCTATCTCCATTAGTGAAAATTGGGTATTTTTCACAGCATATATAAGGATGAAAACAGTCTCTTTGTTGTTGAAGTTTTTCTAAGTGTCATTAAGAACACCACTAAAACACAAATGTGTAAAATGTTACTTTCTTATCTTCTCACATTCTGTTATTTATGGATATGAATTTCAAGACAGCAAGTTAATTCTGATATGAAGGGTCCTGTTTCATTACTTACATCCTTACCACTAGCTGTGTTCTATTCAGTTAATTTGCAGTATTACAAATGATATGAATGTGGTTTTGTGGGTTATTCATAGCATGACCAAGAGCCAAATTTATTTTGAGTCTGAGAAGGAAATATTGGAGTGGAAGTTAGTCTCAGAAACTCATAACTGGAGTTTGCAAGAGATTCTTAATGGATGACAGGAATTTTTTTTGTAAGCTTGATCTTATTCAGCATTGAAAATTGGAGATGCTCATCCTTTGACTGCTATATATGATACTGTTTTTTGTGAATAACCCAGTTCAAAGGGAAATCATCATGAGCATCTGCACTTATTTTGGTTTTGTTGTGCCTTACATTCCCCAGTCAAAGCAATGTTTGCATGTTGGGGAAACTGAAGCATGCTGAGGGTAGGAGTTGCCTAAGGCCTTACAATACAGTCCTGATAAAAGTGGGAAAAGACATTGGATGTCTGAATCAGCTCTCGTAGTTTTATCCATTCTCACACTCTACACTGGAAACATGGCCTCACCCAAAGTTCACTCGCGGTGGAAGAAATGGGCTCATTGACTCTGACAGGGATTAATTTAGCTCCATGGTGTGCAGCCTCAGACACACAACACCCTAGAGATGTAAAATAGTCACATTAAGAGCAGAATGTATTGTCAAACAGTGCTTCATTTTCATATCTCAGCCTCTTCCTCTCTGGATGTCCTATAATATTAATTCCTTAAAGCACAAATACACCCTTTGAAAGAGTTGTTTTGTAAGCCTATTACTGCTGCTTAAAACCAGACTTGGAAAAAAAAGTGGATTTTTTTTTTCTCCTGTTGCTAAATACTTGCTTGTTTGTTTTCCTGTTTCTGATTAATACAGGCCTATCTCAGACAGAAAGGCAACAACACTCATGTCTATAACACAGCGTGGAACATTGATCCCGTTCAGAAGGTTGCCCTTTCAGCTCAGCAGCTTCATTGACTTCTAGGTAGTATCCATTTGTATCTCCAGGCATCTTAGATGTTATTGAAACCTAAACATTTAGACTGAAGGTGTACAAGATTATGTCACGACTTTAGCATTAATTTAGCACTCATCTGAGAGAAACCTTTTGGATCCCTTGCATTTCAGTCTTGTATAGGCTCTGCACCCAGGAAAAGCAATGCATAAAGTGTCTAAGAGGAGGAGAAAGCTTAAATAATTTTATTTCCTTTTTAATAACTAGAAGTGAAGGACTTAGAGAAGGAGTCCTGGAATTAGGCATCTTGAATTTAGTTTCTTTCTCAACCATAGATTGGCTTTATAAACACTGTTTAGCTTTTGTGTGTTCCTGCTTGCACTTGCTAAACTGCAGGTAATGGATCAAAATCAGATCTAGAAAATGGATTACTTTAAGCCTGGGAATGCAAATGTTTAAGCATTTTGCTATAAAAGGAATAGCATTGCTGATCTGAGAGAGTTATAAAGCTAAGGCAGGATTTTATGAAGGGTTCTGCTCTCTTCAATCTGTAGGATCAGGCAGTTGAATTCCTGAGAGGCATTATTATTATTAGGTATGGAAATTATTCTCATATAATTCTGAAATGCTTTTTATCTACTTAAAAGCAATCATTTCTTATGTTGCACAGAGATAATATTTTTAAAGTTTATTAATGGCTGCTTGATACCTTCAGCAACTCAGCGATACACCTCTGCTATTTTAAGAAATCAGAATAATGTCGTTTGCATGTTTATATATTTGAGCTTAAAAAATTAAAAACTACAGAATAGATCATAAGGCTTAAAAAACCCTCTTCATGTAATAGTGCCCACAGAGGTTAACAAATCTCTCTTTATGTTTGCTCTCTAATACATTAAGAGGCACAAAACAGTGTTGTCTGTACTGCACAAATCATGTATATGATTGAATAACTATTGATTTGGTCAGTGTTTGGGAATAAAAAAATCCTTGACAAGGCTAAGTGAAAGGGCAGGTACTGTTGCTCAAATGGAAAAGCCATCTATCTCATTACAAAAGCATTTTCAAGGACATAAAAACTTTGGTCCTGAATGGAAGCTTTTTATTAGGCTGCAAAAATTCTCAAGTTGTCTGCAGATTTTTCAATTTTAGCCTTAACTTCCTTTTAAAAAAATAAAAATCTCTTATCCCTGCAGAATTCTTTAGCTAATTTTTAGCTTTAATTTTCAGTGGTCCCATTCTTTTCAGAGGAAGCAGAATAAGGTATGGACAGAATAAAAGTAATGAGGTTTTAATACCTCTTTGAGTGATTCAGCCTTATACCTTGAGCTGCCCTTACAGGTCTGAACAGAATTGTTCAGAAAGCAGTGAAAAATCCTTTAACAAGTGTCGTTACTCTTATTCACTAACAGATGCTCTGGAAATTTAATAAGAGCTTTACTTTTTCTAAAACATTTCTCACTTTTTTTCCAAGATAATTTTTCTTTTTTAGTTTAGATTTGGCAGGACCATTTTCAGTTGGTTTGGCTTCCTACCCACCTGCTGGGAAAAGCAACCAGGGAAATAATCCTTGTCCCAGGAGTGTCAGGGCATCTTATGTGTCACTCCATGTGGATGTGCACTGTCAGTCAGTGTGATGCTAGGTCATGGCAGGAATCTCTGTTTGGTTCAGCAAATTCAATTCGTCCTGTAAAAATGGAAAGAGGTGTTTGGATAGCCCCAGGTTCATTGCAACACCCAGTTAAATTGATTAGAACTGGAATGGCCATCAGGAAATGTAATAGATGCATAATTTAAGGTCCTTATAGTCTGTTACTAGAATGTGATTGCAGTGAGTGAAGCTGTGGGCATGAGAGTTGCACAGGGAGAGAGGATCTCACTCTGTGTAAACACTCCTGTAAATGGCTGGAAAGCGACACAGAGCTGGGAGGCCAAGGGCAGGAAGTCTCATTCTTTGTTCCGCTCACAGAACTTTGTATTGTGCAGCATCCTGGCTAGAAATACAGCCAGAAAGGTCTTGGTGACAAAGAGGTATTAGAGGTATGAAGTGGAACAATATGCACTGCAAGGTGTTTATAGAAAGGGAAAAATTTCCCATCACGGTAAGTCAGTGGCAGTTGTGCTCAATGCACTGCTCTAACATCAAATTGCTGCGTTTCATTTGGGAGTGTATGAGCTCTGTAAATTCCTCCTTGTGCTAATGCTTATTTATATTAACTATATAAATAGTCAAGTTGAAATAAAGAGGAGGATGATAAATGCAATGAAGCTTTAGAATATCGAGCTCCTGGGTCAAGGCAGAGTCCTTGCTGAAAGCCGTTGGCATTTATCATTTCTAGTCAGAGGCACAATCTTCAAGCTCAACTGCCTGGAGAGAGTTCCCATCTCACTCTTCCTCCAGGACATTCATGCTGCTCAGAATACAAGCTGCTTTGCACTGCTTTTATTCCATTCTCCTCAATCTCTTCTGCAAGTGTACCATGTGGGACAGCTGCCATTCACATATTTATACCTCTGGATGTTGGGAGGAGTAGGTAGTTTTATAGGGAAGAAGGATTCTATACAGCACTGATGAAAGAGCTATAAATTCAACAATATTTCGGTATCATGGAGTGAAAAAAAATTTTCAGCTTTAAGGTGGGATAGAATAAACTTTGAAGTGCTAGACCTAAGATGTATGTGTTAAAGGTTTTGGTTTTTTTTTTTGTAGTAGGGAACAATACAGGACTATAATTATTCTAGAGGAAGTTGGGCCTATATTGTTCTGGAAACTGGGATTTATGGTGAATATCTAGGTACTAATTACTTGAAGACTGAAATACCAAGTTTTTTAAGAAAATGTTTCTTTTCTCTAGAGTAATTTTATGGTAGACCATCAATATGATCAGGCTTAGGTACAGAAACACATTGGCTTTGAATTAGAAAAAAAGATGTTAAAATATGCCTTGGAGTCTGAAATAGTATTTTATATATACTCTTAAAAGGTCTTCACCTTTCAAATGATTTATCCTTTTCTTCCTCCAATATTCCCACTACTCATAGACATAAATTTGTTGCCTGTAGTAATCTTACCGAGTCATGCATGCAGTTATGAACAGATGTGTTGTTTGAATTGGAGCATAAAATACCAAGGGATGAAGTTGCTTGTATGATGAATACACTTAAGGCTTGATTTTTCTGTCCTGAACTTTTCAATTTCCCCATGTTGCAGTTTTAAAATTCAGTGAAGAGTAAGAAACAATAACAGCAATAAATTAGAAGTTTAGAAAGAACGTGTATCAAGTCTCAGACACATTGCTGTAATGGAAATGCCTTATCTACACCAGGGATCCGCTTTATCTTCTACTTCCTCAGCAGCTCTCAGCTGGCAGAGAATTTGTTTTCCTGAAGAGGACTCCAGGTTCAGTGCTAAGACACTGTCCATATCTGCATGTATGGACACGGGTGGCATCCTTCCTGTGCAGCGTGTGAGATAAGATGTGGTTGGGATTCATGGGGTGAAAACTGGGATGTGTAACGCAGTTCTGGGGGGAGGTGTGGGGCGGGTGGAACTTCTGCTTATACCAGGAGGGTCTTGGAGGCTCTGAAAGACCCCTCTGGCCAGTACTGCTGGGTACTGAGCAGATAATTCTGTCCCTACCCCAGCCGGTGTTCTGGCAGGTATCCACCTCCCCCCAGCTGGATGGCTCGAGCGTTACCAGGGTTAACAGAGGGCTCAGTCCCATGGAGTTCCAGAAGCATTTACTCCTGAAGGGGTCCAGAGGTGAAAGAGGCCAAATGGCCTTGGGAAACCCTTGTTATAGGGTCTGGCCAGGGGGCAAGGGGCACAGGGGAGGAGAGGGAGGCGGGGAGATACAAAAGGAGCGAGGGATAGGGTTAAGGGACCAGGTTACGGTTACTCATTACAGTAGAATTAACATATCCAGATAAGGCAACTCAGGGAGAAACCATTTCCCTTTCCAAGGGGTGGTTTCATACAGCGGAGTTATCCCATCAATGTCCCGGGATGGGCTCAGGTACCCCAACAGACGTGAACTTGGTGCAATTACATTTTGCAGTGAATGCCTTACAGGGATGCAGTGCTAGAGACGTAACCCAAGCAAACACACAAATGCTGGAGTTCAGTTCTGATTAGCAAAACCCTTTGGATGTAAACTCAACTCCTCATTTTCTTCAGTGAGACCTCACACTTTGCAAACCAAGTAAATCAAGGCCCACAGCAATTAAGTGAGACGCAACATTCTTGCTGAGCTGCTGGAAGAGAGAAGTCATTAACCACGGGCAGTTTTGCCTCTTTAGTGGAACGGGTGAGGTGAGAGGCAGAACGGGATCGATCCTGGTTGCTCACCTTGCAAATCCATTTTGCAGTAACGACCCAAAGCAATGGGCCCTGCAAAGAGAGGGGCCCTGGGAGAGCCATTAGCAGTGACCACTGGTACTTCATCACTGCCATGAGAACAATGTCACTGTTTTTGGGCATCAGCTGGTAAATTCTCTGTGATTCTGCCACTTTCATGATTTTATTCTTTTTATTTGCTGTTTAGTTACAGGCAGGGACTAACAAGGGATGCGCTGTTGTTTACCGTACTCACTAATTCCATTTTATAGGGGTTCATCCTAATGTGAAGGAAGGGAGTTGCTCCCTGTACTGAGGAAGCTTGGCAGAGTCATGTGGAAAGAGGAAAAATGAGTTGGGCATTAACTCATTAAACTGCAACTAATAGGCATTTATGCAATGGTACTTTTAAATGTGAGTCATGGCCCATTTGAAAACTAACTGAAATTGTAGCACATTTCATTAGGAAAGATAATTACCAATTTATTCATCTCTAAAAAATTAAGTTTAGATTACAAAACGTTTAAAATCTACCTTGATATTTGGAAGATAAATATAGCTTGTGTGCTATTGACAAAAAGGGAAAAACCCAAAACACCCAAACCAACCAAAAAAACTAGAACGTGTATTATCTTTTTCCAAATTTCACTGTTGGAATGGAAGTCAAGGTGTCAAGGAAGGGAAAATTAAATATGTATAAATTTATTTTCCATTATCATGATAGAATATGCAAAAAAACCCTCAAGTTTAAAAAAAATTGAAAGAAGTCACCGGTGTTACCTACCTAATGTCACTTCACTGTCTTCAGAATGTTGATTTACAGTCATTAATGACTAATTGCTTGTTTTGTTTTGCTTGCATTGTTAAATTAGGCTGAAAAACTTTATAAATCCTAGAAATAGAAAAGAGTAGCACACTTTTCTTTAAAGACGCAAGGCATACAACTGAAATTACAGACATTCCTACTTAAGTTTAAATGTGACAAGAATGTAAATTCTTCTTTGTGGAAAATAACTCAATGTTTGTTTGAACTGCCACGTTGCCATTTCCGCCATCCCAAGTAAGGAAACAACCTTGAATCGTTACACTTTGAATATTTGACACCACCGGCTTGCGCCAGGCCAGCAGTGCTGCTGCTGCCTCGGGTGCAGATTCTTTCATCATAAAACATCACATTGCCCTGGATTATGTCCAGCTATGAAACCCTGACTTTAGCCTTTTTAAATAGTTTCAGTAATGGACAAAGACATAGAGAGGGCAAATTTGCTGCTAAGCTAAATCCGGAGAAATCAAGGGAACTGTGCCAGCAGAGAGCCTGGCCTGTGGCAGTGGAGGAGCTTGCAGCCACAGGCTACAGACGGCTTAGAAACCTTAGCAGGAGTTAAAAGGTTTGTGGGAATACACTTGAATAACAAAGTTGTTTCTTCCTCCAAACAATTAGGAAAGAGATTGTCCTGAGCACTTTTTACCTTCCAAATTATTTGGGATGTATGTGACAGCAGTGACAAATAAGGGAGGAAAACTCAATACTGGAATTTACAACAAGTGTACCTTGAAGTTGGTTGTTGTGAAATAACAAGGGATGAAAGTGATTTGCTGGTGGAAGGGCAGAAACAGATATTTTTCCTCCCCTGGCATTTAAGAACTCAGGTGACATAAGAAATTAGTAAGAGAGTAGAGAAAAATATGATCAATTCCCCTTGTAAACATTTACCCAAGTCAGAGGAAAGAAGTTGTGGTTTGGAAAGGTTCTTGCTTTCCAAAGGGAAAGGTGACATTCAGTGATAAAAACTGGGGAAAAGAGAATTTAATATCTATTTTTCTTCTTATCACTGACTTCCTACAGTGAATAATGAAATATTCTTTTCCACTTTAAACAGGATTGTATTGCTGTAAACAAGTTGGGGCACTAAAATGAAGTAAGGTGGAAAATGTGGTGAATTAAGTATGTGGCTTGACTTTGTCATTTTCTTGCGGCTTCAATAAGACTTTTGAAATCGGTCAAGACTGAAGAATTTGTGTTAAAAATCTTTTCTGAGCTGGATGGATTCTTTAATTATAGGCAAGATTTTTTCAGCCAGGCTGTGAAGGAGATGCAAGACTGTAGATGTGAAACTCCTCCAGCAACTGCTTTCTCTCTTATTTAGCTGGAGATAGATGCATAAGGGAAGGGATTAATGTTTGAAGAAATCAGTGCAGTGGAGGCCTGACCTATACCCTAAAGTTGCTCTGACATATTAAACATAAAATATCATTTGCAGTTTGGTACTTGTTGAACACCACTGAAACTGACAAATGGAATGTTTCCATGAAATGATTTAACGTTCTGCGGAAGCTCAGTTGCAAAGGTGTTTCTGCAGCTACAGCCTTTGTCTGCTCTGACCCTACATCCCATCTCCATCCCACCTTCTGTTAAACTCGGCTTACTGGTAGGATTTCAGCAAATCTATCATGCCCTCACAGAAAAGCTGGAGGCCAGATAACATGCTTTCTTTTTCTTTTAGCCACAGGACATTTGAGAAAGAACTGTCAGTAGCAATGTATTAACTCTTCACCAAAACTGTACAAATAAAACATTGCTGTCTATAAGAAAATATTTTATGGACCTTTTTTGTATAAATTTAATTTTCCTAATTTTCCATATTTTAACCTTTTGCTAATTTTCTTGGAAACATCAGGACAAAACATTTTCAGAAGATTGATCTCTATTCCTGAGAGTGTTTACATGCATATAAATAGGTGTAAACACAATCATCATTTCTCTGTCATTTCCAGTCTTTAGACTGGATTAGGTTTTATTTAAACCAACTCTAGAACTTCATTCCCTCTTCCTTTCTGTATCATACCCCACTTTTCTCACTTGCATGTAAGGTCAGAGATAGAGAAAGGCTTTAGCTGCAGAAATACCTTTGCAAATGAGAGTCCACACATATAAAGTTGTAAGAAATATTTCAAGGGATATAATGTTTCAATAAATGTCTCTAAATGTTTCAATAAATGCCTCTTTTCAGCAGCATGACCCAACCGGTGCTAAATCACGGTAAACAGTCAAAATCAAAAGCATGAGACACATTCTGTGCATTCCTGGTACCTCCTCAAAGTTTCAGAGTAAAAGAGGGGAGAAAGGGTGAAGAAATGTTAATTTTATTTGCAGGAGTCCTTGCAGCTATCTTGACAAACCGCTTGGTCCGTAGGCCTGTGCACTCATGCAGGAGTTGAGAATTTTGAATTTCAATTCTGTTCCCGGCCTCTGATGCAATCTGGAGCTCATTTTATAGCTCTAGTTCTCACCCATGTGCTCATGTTCCAGTTTTAATGGACATGTACAGGTAGATCTCCATGAGACTACCCCAACTCGCTGTTTGGAAATATTCTGGCTCTCTTGTGAAGAGCAGCAAAAATTTCTTCTGGTGGAAGTTGGTACTTTCAAGGAAAGCAATAAAACTTGTTCACTTTACAGAAGGTTTTGCAATTAAGCTTTTTTAAAATTTGCAAGAAATATGCTAACACAAGAAGGATCATCGATTTTAGGTGAATTTCCTACTTTTAAACAAGCTTTAAATATTGTGTGATTATTGGTGTATTTGGTAGCTTTTCCTGACCAGCATCCAAAATAATTGTAATGTAAGTAAGAAAATGAGTTTGCAGTCAATTAAAGTATTCAGCAGAAAAAAATAATACAAGAGTAGTTGTCAGATAATCTGAACATTGAGTTTATAGGAGTAATTTAAATTTACATCAAGCACTGTAGGCAATTTTTACACATCAGTTTGCATTTCACTGATTATTCTCAGCTGAGGCTAAATGGTGGCTTTTCCAAGAAGTTTAATGCAACATTGCAGGGATTGCGGACACAAGATTTTCTTTCTGATGCATTTTAAAAACTAAAGGCTTCAGGAAAAAGTTTAACAGCACTTGATTAGTTTCAATGGAGAATAAAATTATGTTTGTATCCCATAATCTATGCACTACCATGATGTTTATTTTGAATTTTTAAGCTGCTGCTCACTTCGTTAGTTGCAAGTTGAAATGAAAAGATTAATCTAAAACACAACAAAAATGATCAATAGTTTTTGACCTCACATTTAAAATGCAACGTTTTAGTACTGAATACATTATTATTTAAAAAGTATGAATGAAAACAAAGAAACCAAAATTATCAATAGCTCATTTGGAAATAAAACCCTCAGATAAATTATTTCTGAAAAGTTTTGCTATTACACAGCACTTTAACGTAGAGATTCACATGTCAAGTTGGTGCAAAGTTGTTTACTTTCACTTAAGTTAGAATTACTGGTGAGAATCCCAGGATCTTACTGTTGCAAATACCCTAAAAATTGTGTGTCCATTTTGCAAGTACAGATGCCAATATATATACTAGACTTACCCAAAAAATTATGAAAGTTTTATTAAAATTTTCAAGGTGATTATACTGGAAAAATTGCAAGTGCTGTAGATCCAATTAACTATCTGAACATACACAGTTGGCCTTTTTATTTAAAATAAGGCGCTGGTCTGTATTCCCACAGGTACTAATGTGTTCCTTGCAAATGGGACTTCTGCAAGTTGTAAAGTTTAATTTTAGTGGCCGTAACTGTGCATCATTTTACCTGAATTATGCTCGCCCTTGCACCCCTCATTAAAATGCACTGCTGAGGGGGACCCTTATTCACATTGTCCATGCACAGCTAGGGACAGACAGACAGAGAATCCCAGACCCCCACTCATTTAGAAACACTGCATTTCCATCCATTTCCCCATGGTGAAATGGAGCCCTATTGAAAATAAATGACCAAGGGCTCACAACAGGTACAAGACAGACTCAATGACAACATTGCTCTCTGGCACCCTGTGAAATGTTTTCATGGCTTCTCAAGTTGTCTTCAATTTGTCCATGTGAAGCATCAATGGCTTATACATCCTCATTTCCCAATATTCTGCTCTGCTGATTCACTGTGGAAAAACTGCAGTAAAATCAGAATGAGTTCTGGTTACATCTTCACTTCTCCAAAGAACTTCATGTCATTGTGGAAACATTGCCTCTTATTTTTTAACTCTGTTCACAAATACATCTCATTGCTTTCTGTGTCTCGTAAAAGAAATATTTGCTGTGCTTTGTGTTACAGGGCTCTCCAGCTAAGCAGAATAAAACCCCCTGACTCCTTTCTCTATAATAATATTTTTCATCCAGTGTTCTCTCTTGGCTTAAGGAGATAAAAGAAGTCCAGCAATAAAACCAGCCCAAAAGTGTCTGGGTGCGTAAATACTGATACTCTGTCGTTTGTTATTCTCTCTTTGTTTATAGTTCCTTAGTCAGTTTTCCGTCTGTGCCCAAGAACAAATCAGTTTGAATGATTTCTTTTAAGGGAGACTATTTGACACATTCCTTGATTTACCAAAGTCTTCCACAACTATACATCATTCTAAACTACTCTGCACCTTTCATCCCACTAACTGATAGAATTATTTTGGGAATGCATGATGCAGTTTTC
Organism: Orthonyx spaldingii; assembly: GCA_013397795.1. Taxonomy (NCBI): domain Eukaryota; kingdom Metazoa; phylum Chordata; class Aves; order Passeriformes; family Orthonychidae; genus Orthonyx; species Orthonyx spaldingii. Next base: position 83,525 of record VZTJ01001628.1, on the reverse strand, counting down.
ATGGCAGTGTTTGCTTTCCTGGAAATCCATGCTCTGTAATAAATACCTCTGATACTGGTGGTGCATACATAGTTCTGGGGCAGACTGGGTTTTTAAACCTGGTGTTCAGCCTGGAAGAAACTGCTGGGGCTATGAAATTCTGTGGTTTTGAATTTTGTATTTAACCATTTAAAATATTTTTCTTTTATTAATAAATAAAATTATTGTTATTATTACTATTTAGTGTTTTTCTGAGGAAGAAAGCCTAAGTACAGAATTTTCAACAATTTTTTTTTTCTGTCTTTCAGAAGCATTTGTTGCTGTGAGATTTGTACACAACATGTTCTAAACAAATAAACAGCTGGATTACCTGCAGTGGGGAACTCCTGAGCTTGTGCTACCTGAAAGAGCTCCCTGCAAGAAAGGTAACTAAAAAAATCTCAACATATATCTAAATATTTTATGGTTTGTACAGTTTTAGGATTTTTAGGTTGTCAAAAGTACCAGTACTAAACACGCGTGTGGAAAGCCCTCCCACTTCTACCCTGATGCTTCCAGATTTTCCTGATTGTCGTGGTGCATCCCCCTCACCTCTCCCACCCTGGGCCTTCTTTACAACCTCAGGAACTTCTGATAAGCCTTGACCAAACCAGCTGAGGGGAATTTTTGGCTCCTAGGAGCACAAGATGAAGAAGAAACAGATATTGGTATTTTACATCTTGGTCCTGTGCTCATGGGCCTGTTTTGGTTAAGAAGACATGGGTACGTGGGTTCACAAAAATGGATGCAAAATTAATAAAAATTTTGCTCACTTTGCTTTACAAGACTAATTATCATTACAATTTCATGGGTGAGGTGACTAATGAGATTGCATGTTTTAGTCTTTATTTGTATTCAGCGTGATTTTCATATGACGGTAGGAACAGCATATAAAATAGCAGTGTGTCAAACAGCCAGCTCCTGAAGTACATAATACTGTGAAAACTGACACTGTTCAATACAATCATCTATTTGCATTCACCAAAACATGTAATATGTATGGGTTTGGGGCACTGTATTGACACAGGCTTGCATTTGGGTCTTTATTTGTTTATCTGTGGGTTCATTTATGTTAATTTTCTAGCACTTTTAGCATGATAAATAATAATATTTTCAAAGAAACACCTGAGGTAAGGCTCTAGGGATTTTTTTTTTTTTCTGTGAAACTGCACTGCTCTGCATATTTAGGATTAAATTTACCATTAAATTAACACAGTTGGAGACATTATTATCTCTATTTAATATGATGATTTGAAAAGCTTCACTAGGAAAAGGAAGCCCAGCAACCTTGTCTGACTGTGATGGTAACACTTTAGCAGTAACTAAGCCAAAGAGCTCTCAGTAATTCAGGTGAAATCCGTGTTTTAGATATTTCTTCAAAATTGGGTTACACACAGGAGCTGCAAAATCAGCTGCTACTCTCCACTTCCCCTCACAATATAAATTAATTACACTTAAGTTAGTTCTCACCAGAAAAACATTTCTAACACATACTAAAAATGTATATCTGGCCTCTGTTATTTTTGAAACCTTTGCAGCATTTTTATTTTGCAGATTAATGTCCTCTAACACGAAATTAATTGAGAAATTCGTGTGTAGGAATTGGACCTAAGCAGTGACGATAAATGAGTTCTTGCCGTGGCTTGCGGTGTTATCGGCCACAGGGAGGAGGTTTTAGCTGCAGTCGCTCCTCGGGACCAGCGCCAGGAGCAGCAGCACCATGGGCAGCTCCTCTGTCAGCAGTTCCAGTCCCCAGAGGGACACACTTAGGTGCTCAACATCCAAACTTCACACTCTGAAGGATGGTTTTTTGCTCACCTGTGCAAGGGTTTTTAACACTCAAACCTAACTGACAAAGCACACTTATTACCTCTCAGATATTTACTGAAACATCAGAAAATTTGGGACAAATAATGATTTTTTACGAGTCAAACTCGCCTGGCTTCAGTCTTGCCTTGACTTAGCCTACAAATAGGAGGAGTATTGGAGTGTTAAAATTTCTGCCCTGTGGTGCACAGGCCTTTGGGCAGTGCTGTCCTGTCCCTGTGAAAGGACACTGCTCTGCACTCTGTGACTGATTCAGAGTGTGGAGCTGGATGGGAGTTGGAGATGTATCCACACAAACATGCCTCACTCGTGCTGCACTACAGCGCTGTTACAGCTTCCCTTTGCAGATGTGTGTGCAATCCTTGCGAGCTCAAGCCAGACTAAATGCCAGCAGTGCCCATGCTGCCGTGTGATGCATGTGTGGAGCACGGAGTGTTTACATTGGAAAAGCTTTTCTGCAGCTTTAAGGATGGGCATAAAGGAAAAGAAGCACAGTATTTTAAACTTTTCCTATGCCAAGATTCCCTCATGTGGCTGGAAGTTGTTCCTGAACCTGAGACAGAGTTGAAATTTAGCCACATGAATGAATTCTAACTGGGCTTCTCTTTGGCTCTGTGGTTTCCACAGAATTCCATGCTTCAGCATCTCTTCCCTAAATACCAGTTCTAAAATCTGTCAGTTAAAGCCAGTTGCAACCACAAAGAAAACATTTTGCAAATTGTTCCATCAGCAGTTTCTCCTCCGCGTGATAGGCAAGATGTGCTGGCATTTTTAAAGCTTTTTATCATGTGCTTGTTCTTTTAATAAGAAAGGGCTATGTCTTTGTCCATCTGCTTCTAAGCAATCGTATTTCTCCTTGATATCCTTTAGAAATGTTGTTTTGTATCCCATGCCCCCACAGAAGTTTTGTAAACTCTTTGGGAATTATACTTTCAGCACAAGCATACATAAGTGACTGATGTTAAATTCCAAATTTTCTGTACTTGAATAGAGAATTGCATTTTTTTCTCCTGATATTACTCAATTATTTCAGAGCAGTACCTTTTTGCCTGCTAGTGCCCAGTGCAGAAGGTGGATGCCCATAGCACGGATGCATTTCAGTGAAAGTCAAAAAATAAGCCATGTAAAATTTTATACTGTATCATTACCTGGAGATAGGTTTGTTTTTCTTAAACACTTCCATGAGAGATTTGCAGGTACAAAATATGTGAAACGCTTTTGTGTCTTGCATTTCTGAATTATTTTCAAGTTGACCAGTCTATTCCATATGGTTCCAAAAGAAATCCCACTTCTCCTCAAAATCCCTCAATTCCTATTCCTGTTTACTGGTGGGAAGTAATGGATTTTGAATATGTTTTTTTTTCCTAACCTACCAACTCACTGGCAACTGGCAGGTGCAGTCTGATTTCAAGGAATTAATCCTATTGCATCATGAAGTGAGGACAGAAAAAATCCAGGAAAAGATAATGTCATGCCAAAGAATATAGGAAACAGCAAGGCAGCCCATTACAGCAACAGACACAACCTGGAGTGAATACAAGGTCGAGAACAGAATTCCCACTTAGGACCTCAGTTTTAGGAAAGAAATCATGTATGACCACAGTTTACTTCTCACCCTTTGATTAAACATTTCATTGTATTTTTGACTGATTGCTTCAAATGCAAGCAACAACAACACTGCACCAGGTAAAATTACTGGACACATATTTAAATAGTGTATAAATAGATCTGTGAGTCAAGGTGCAGCTTAACGCATCAGCTCAGGGCTTTAAAACAATGGTTCTTTTTCTGCACTTAGGGCTTTCATTACTGCAGCTGCAGCTTTCTTTTTCCACAAATGGGCTATGAGAGAGTGGTGGAGGCATTGCCCAGTTTAGCTGCTCTTTTCTTCCCCCCTATGCCTCTTTTCTTGCCTTAACGCTAATGTTGCACTTATAGGTTTAACATGAAGTTTGAAATCTCAGTGTAAGTAGGGCTTTCACTTACAGCAGAACTTCTCTAAGCCAAATTCTTCTGGGTTTTTTGTTGTTGTTGTTGTTTTGTGGTGTTTTTTGGTTTGTTAGTTTTGTTGCGGTTTTTTTTTTTCCTTTCTTTTTTTTTTTTTTTTGT
>VZTJ01001628.1:0-79550 GCA_013397795.1 Orthonyx spaldingii | reverse complement strand
TTTTTTTTTTTTTTTAATTTCCAAGGGAGTTTTATTTACAAGACCAAAATAGAAGATGGAATAGCAAATTAGTTCTCAGTCTCACTTTGCTCTTAATACCCTTTTTGAGCTTTGCTTAGTGGAAAGTAAACAAAAATAAAGGAACTAAAATTCAGACTGTGATGTGTATAAGTGTATGAGTGAGTGAGAGGACAGTATCAGAGGAGGTGGACTCACATTTTCTTATTTTCAAGCTTCTGGAATTTTTTGGTCTTTCCCCCCACTATATATATTCAAAAGCAGTAGCAGCATAGCTTCTGCTGAGCAGCTCATGATTTAGAAGACAAACTTGGAAAAGCTCCAGCATATGTGCCACTCTAATTTATACCTGTGAGGATTAAGATGTCCAGTAAAGCCATGAAAATGACTACGTGTATTCCCACTTGATCAATTACAGCGTCTCCTAAGAAAACATAGGGGTAATATCTGCTCATATATATTTAATAGATGTCGTATACAACCTGGGAAATATGCAGCAGCACTGTGTATATTAATTTAATAAGTCAGTTAATGTTTTCATTAAAATCAGCTTTAGCATGTTCTGTCAGGCAAAGCAATAAACACAGCTAATTCACCGGTGGGTCAGACACTGCCCTTTTGCTACAGCTGGGGTTTCTGGAGCCGTGTCACTTGTCACTTCTTTGCCCTGAGTTGGGCTGAGGGTAACGAGTGTAGTGAAAGACACGACTGTATCCTTTGGTAAAGTCAACTGCAGTAGCTCCTTTGCTGCACTGACAGTTATTTCTGTAGGTGAAGATGTGATCTGGAATCTGCTGCAAAGCATTTTTGTTTTCAAGCAGTTTTCGTTTCTCATCTACACTGCTTTTGCTTCCCCTCTGCTGCTTGGACAAAAGAAAGCTTTTGTTTTTGTTGTTTCTTTTTTTTTTTTTTTTTAAGTTTCTATTTTTTAAACCATATCTAAGGAAATTAAATTATTGTGCTTTAGACAAAACTGAGATGCTGGGTATTTTTTCCTGTTGCTGTTTCTTCTTCCACTCTTTAAGAAAGAATAAAAAACCCTTTAAAATTATACTTTACTCATGGCACAAGAATCATTAAATAGTTTGGTAGCTGTTGCCTTTTTCCATATACCAATGAGAGCTGCATAATTCATGTGTGACAAGTTATTCAGCCACAGAAAAAGAGGCCTGCAGAAGAGAAGGTGAAAACATTTTTTAAAATTTTTTTTTTTTAGGTTGATATTATTGCATTGGAGCTACACTATCTCCATTTCCAATTTAGCTGACTGGAAAATGACAATAAAATAGTAGATTTCAGTAGCCAGATTTAACCTTTTCGTTATGTTTTGAGCCGTTGGTAAATATGAGAGCTCCTAGTACTGTAATGTTGATGCATCATGTTTCCTATGCCTTTGAGTTACTAACTTGTTGCAGAAAACTGAGATATTCAAGACAACTTTTTGAAATTTAAGACTTACTGTCTTTGTCTTGAATGCCAAGAGACACACAGTGGTGGAACTCTGGTAAGGATCCCTTAGTGGCAGAAAAGACTATCTTAGAGATGGAAAAGACACGTTATTATTCTGGCTTCCTGCACAGTGGGATGCACTACAGCAGAAAGTTACTGAATACAGCTGGCCAGAGAAGGTTTGAATTTCAAATATTTCCCCACGTGCTTGCCAAGACTCCAGAGTTAGATGCAGTTCCTATCTACCATTTACCTGAAATGTGGAAAATCCAGACAAGTGCAAGCTTTTCACTCTATCTGTATAAATTATTCTCTGTCAGTAACCTTAATAGCGTCAGTCTTTATTTGTTATGTGATCAGTGCTCAGTGATAGAACTGAGGGGACATCCAATGTGAGTGAAATGTGGCAAATCTGAAAGCTGGGCACAGAATCACCAGCTAGGAAGAGATCTCCAAAGGTCACCTCTTCCAGCCTCCCACTCGGAGCAGGGCTAAAAAAAGCAGGGCTGGTCAGGGCCTTGTCTGGTCAAATTTTGAGCATCTCCAAGGTTATAGATACAAAAACTTCTCTGGGTGACCTGTTCCAATTTTGAGCACTCATATGTTTTAAAAACTAAATTGAAAAAGATTCTCGTTTTGGGTTATAATTTCCCATGTCTACCAGCTTGTGTTTGTTTTCTCTTACCTTTCCACTCTGGGGAGCATCACTGTGCACATCTGAGAAGAGTTTGGCCCCATCTTCCTTGTACCCTGAAGGGTTCCCTTGAGGTTTTCTGTCTTTAAGGCTGAACAAACCCAGTTCTCTCAGCCTTTCATATTCCAGCTCCTGCCCACCTCAGCATTTGCCATATCTCAAAGCTAGGACCATATCAAAGTAAGAATTTTGTGCTGTTTGTGTCCAATCCCTTTTCATCTGCAATGACCAAATGTCACAATCTGGCTTTTTCAACCCCCTGGATCTGTAAACACATAACTGTGGCAATGTTTTTTAGCAGAGAACAGTTCTGGGGATGTCTATAAAAGGTCAACACAAACTTACAATTATTCATTTATCTATTTATAAATCCTGTGACTAAATACATGCTGCTTTAGGGTGTCATGCCAAACTTCCCCTGTGAGCACACTTTAAGAGAGGTCTAATGGTATGGCTACAGGATAATAATTGTCACCATTTAAAGAACATTAATACCACGTCAAATGAAATGGGATTTTATATTAATTTGCTACTTTTAAGGCAGAACCTTGCTGGTTTGTTCTTTTCAATCATTTTTTTAAATGTAGGAGAAGAAAAAAGAGTACAAGAGCAGATGCTTTTCTAAGGCTGACTCATTCAGTGGCAATCTCTGATGTGAAAGAGGTGTTTTGCCATGGTCTATTGGACAGAATGAAGAACAATGCCCTCCCCAATGTCATTGTTCACTGGTGTATTCAGTGATTGCTGCTTTTTGGTTGGGAATGTGTTCAATCATGTAGTAGGCAGAATTTCATCTCTCTGAACGCGTTGCTGGAGTGGAGGTTTTCCGTTTAGCTCGATTCAAGAGCAGGTCTCCGGAGCTTTCAAAGAATGATTAAAGTGGGTATAAAGAGTCTTTGTGCTGGAGAGTGATCTTCCTGCCCTTTTATGAAGTATTGGAAGAATAGTCTGAAAGCAGACAAACTGAGGTGAACATTATACTGCGAGTCCTAGAATACACATCCTGAATGTCCTACCCTGCTCTAGGGAGAGCTGATGTTGTGGAATCACTGCTCTGAATTGATGGACAGCCAGGTATATGCACCGATCAGGTAAAACCTGAAAAGTTTAAAATTTCCATCCACTAAAACTTTATGAATTACTAGTATTGCATTTGGGGAAATATGCATGAGTATCAGATAAATTTTCACACACCTTAATTTTCCACATGCTAATTGGAAGACATTTCATTAAAGAAAACATAGAAATATTTTTTCCACAAACTTTACTATTATCAAGTCAAACTTACCTGTTTTGTCTTCAGTTCCGGGCCTTGATTTGTCTTTCTAGATATAAATGATAATTTCTTTTTGGAGGCAGTTATAAAACAAATGTTACCTTGCATTGAATCATACATTTGTGTACAAAATTACAAGAAATTTGCATGTAGGAATTTGGCACACACATTTTTCAACACCTGAATTACATAAAGGTCTAAGTTGTTGTGGAGATGCCCTACCCGGACAACTCACACGTGTATTTTTACTCATACTTGGTTTCCATGATTACTGCTAGAAGTAGTAACTTCTGCAAGTGATTGTTTGAAAACAAAAAGTAGAAATACAGCATAGATACTAAAAAAAGAAACTAGATTTTTGACCTTAAGTGATTTGGCCTGGATTCATTGTGAAGAATTAGTGAAGACTGCTGCAGCTTCTTTTATAACACATGGTTTTATCATCCCCAGTTAATTGAACACTCAGCAGAAATTGGAATTGAAAGCATCTTAGACAGAATCATTAACCTAAACAAATTTTCTCCCTTAGTTTTGTCCTACATTGAAATGAAAAGTTACCAAGCTGATAGTCCTGTGTGCACTTAATTGCCCTTAACTGACTTGTGGGAAGGATTATGAGAAGATAAATAGGAATTCTATTCCTAAAATGAGCTTCAACATTTAAGATTTTTCTGAGGAAATGAGAGGAGAAAGGGAGGTGTTTATGGCTCATTCACCTTGTCCTTTCTTCACTCAAGTTTCATGTTCATGTTTCTAAATATAGTGAAAGAAAAGTCTTTCTTCACTTGCAACTTTATGAACATTTTATTTGCAGCAAACATTGGTATATGAGTTTTATAGGAGGCTGGTGATATCTGGAAATTATGTACACTGTGTGCTACTGGATCCTGCACAGAAGTACAGTGTCTGCAGACTGCATGTTGGGTTAATTGTGCTGCTCCTATCTGTGCCACCATCTGCAAGCCACCTTTTTTTCCCTTTGGACTGAAAGCCTCTTTTCTTCTCCTAACCTCTAAAAAACTCTTAGTTCTGTAAAAAAATTGCTGTGGAAAATCAAGGTGGAATTCATAAAGTTAGAGTGCACTCTCCATCACAACTTGGAGAGTGAACAGAGAGTTTCAGCCTTCAGGAGTGCTTATACTTTTTTCACACCTTTCATTTGTTTAAATTTTTAGGCAAAAAAACTTGGGGCAGTACCAGGGCTTTCATCTACTCAACTTTGTTCCACTTGTGTCCCTAGAAACTTCCCTGAGAGACCAGGAGCACTAAATGGCTCTTTGTTCCACAGATATCCTGAGGGCAAACCTGGAGGTGGCTCTGCTGTCTGCTTGGGAGGCAGGGATAGCTGGCTCAGAAATAAGATATTATAGCCTTGTAGCCAAGAAAAGTTGCCACAGCAATGATGATATCATGGCTAGAACTTATGGGCTGTTGTGTATTTATCCCCTGTCATTGCTAAGCAGTGCAAGCGAGCGAGCAAAACTCCCGTCAGCCATAGCATCTGTTCAGCTTTAGAGCACAACTTCAAAATTAGACCCCGTGTTTGCAAATCCAGTGCCATGCAAAAAGTGCCATCTGGCCTAGATCTGTTTCACAGTAAATTCGTTTATTTTGTGAAACTGAGGAGAGACAGCCTGAAAAACTACAAGGTGCTTGCACTGGGAATTTGCAGTGGTTGATACAGACACAAGAATCAACCATTCCTGTGCAATAGGACAGTGCAAAACAACGCACCCGATCACACTCTGACTCCAGAAGAGTCTCAGCAACAGGGGAGAAGAGGAGTCCCTGTTGGGCTTTTCTAAAGTTTTAACGAGGTATAAGGTTGTTTGAAGAGGAGATAGCTTTCTATAGGCCATAATAGAATAACACAGGGGTCCTAAAATATCCTAAACCCACACAATTAAGCTATATGACAGAGCAAATAAAGACAGGATATTTCTGGAAATAAATGTCCTCGTTTTACCTTGTGTAACACCTGCAAGCTAGATCAATTGCTTTGTGGTAGGAAAAGAATGTTCAGGCAGCACAGAAGTAATCTCTGATCCAAAACCCCCTGGCAGTATCAAGAATCTGTCACAGTTGGTCCGTGATTAGATCCTGGTGATAAGAACAGCACCTGGAATATTGAACAGGTATCCTTTATTTGATGCTTTTTGAGGGACTTCAAACATATACCAAGAGCCTCAGAATAGTAATTATTCTAAGTTACAGTTATGAAAGAAGGTCAGAAACATGAAATGGTGGTCACCTCTTTGTCTGAATTCTGCATGCACAAGTGAGAAACCCCAGAGAGAATATTCAAATATACAGACCCAAAGACCAATCACTATAGGAGTGAAGAAACAATATACAAATTATCAGTCACAAAGTATTGCAAACTTGGAGAGTTTTTGACTGATAGTAGAGCAATGCCCAGGGAGACAGCCTGGAAGCAACACTGATCCAAAGTTGGCATTTTTCAAGTAAGGCCCTGAGAGATACCGAACGCAGCTGTGCTGAGAGGACAAATTGTGCCTGGTCGTGCTTTTCAGAGTGGGACAAGTCCGGCTGTTGTGGGGCATGGGGGCTCTGCAGCCTCATCCCAAGTTAGCAGAATGCTTCTTGAAGATGCCTGTGCTGAGTAAATCCAACTGGCCACGCTCTGTTTTTGGGGGGCGTTGCCTTGTGATGAGAGGAAAACCACATGCCAAAGGAAGAAATGTTCACCTTCCACCTTCCAGAGAGAAAGTAGCATCTATGAATTAGTCACTTCTGGGTGTCTGAGGAGCCACTCCAGGTGCTCCGCTCTGTGCTTCTGGTAAACAGACAAACCCCCTACTAACAGCATGTGGCGAAGTTGGCATTAAACTGATTTGTGAGAAATGAGGATTTCTTTAAAGCAGGCCAGGCAGTAACCCCAGCAGAAATCATGAAGTAAATGTATGCCTCACATCTGGGAGCTGAATGTTCTGCAATGAAATGAGGACTGCATTTACAAGTTAGATACAAGCACCTGACAACAGGCATTAATCAGAGGAGTTTGAGCACAGTCGTTGGTAATGGGGAAAAAACCCTTTCCTCTGCAGCTGCCCTTTAAATGTCAGGAATTTTTAAGTCCTGCTAAACTTTCTCATGAATCAGAGCAGAGATGTGGAAATGAGGGGCTCACTTTTGATTTTAGGTCGCCATGTTTTGAGTTTCTGTGTTCACACAGTGAAGGGCTGTGCTGCTGCCCAGCTCCTGTGGAATGCTGAAAAAGGAAATGGAAAGGGGGTCTTAGCAGCACCCAGAATCTCACAACTGATGAGAAAGGCAAACATAACAGGAGGGCAACCAGAGCTTGAAATGTTTGTCCAGTGTCAGATACACAGATTGACTGGTCAGTTAACCAAATGAGAGATCAGGGGAGAAAGAAACTGTTGAGATGAAAATCAGGTGACTGAGAACCCGCAGTTCTTTTCTGAGGTGGTTCTTTTATTTCAGTAGTTTTGTCGCTTTCTCTATGTGAAGCACTGTCTCTGCTTGCTCATTGCTGAGCAGCAGCATCAGAGACCATGGCACAGGATTTGTCAGTACTCCTACACAGCAGGATCAGGAAGCCAGAGGATTCCTGGAGAATTCCCAGGCAAATGTCACCCGTGCTCAAACCTTGCACATCTAATGATGATTAGTGAGCTCCTGGCACAGAGCAGAGTCCTGCTCCTCACCTGTAGTATAACATACATAAATCAAAAAGGGACAAAGTCAACAATTTAAACCATCTTAACACCCAAGGAATTTTTTTGAAGTGGCACCCATTTTAAACTTCAAAAACTTACTAGTAAAAAGAAGTTTGTTCCTAAGATTTATGGAAAGTCTTATCTTCAGATATGTGCATACAATTATTCTGCCTTAAGGTTGTGAAGGATTTGGGTCTAATTTTTTCATACCATGGGTCTTGTTTGTGGCAGTTTAAAAAAATTTAAAGAAGATATCAATTGTGCTGTGTTAAAATTATAATTTTTTACATTATAAATTAAAATTTCAAGTTGGGGTAGCGTTTTTTTTTCCACTTTATTTTTATAAAGCTTAGACCTAACATAATTTTAAATCAAGCAATTTAAAATCACTGATTCAAATCACTCCCCTACTGGTTTGGGTCTTTCAGGACAGACAGGAAAAAAGAGCAGGGCTTTTTGTGAGAGGAGTGTTTGAAAATGTTTCTATGTGACTGCTTGGTGAGGATCTAATGGTTTATAACATTAAAGAAAGAGAAAAAAATCTTGTAGCACTGTTGTGACAAAGCTTTTAAAGACAGAGTGGTCAGGGCATGTAAAACTGCAGTTTCTATAGTAACAGGATTTTAGTCCTTTGCAAATGAGTGTGGAGAATTTGGAGATGTACAATCTGACAGAGGAGCACCATGAAACTCGTCACAATCATCACTCTTCCCAAAAATTTAGTGGAATGGAAAAAGCCCCATCTGCAGTGGAGTGTGCAGAGGGGGCAGAAAGGATCTTACCAGGGATTAATTAAGTGTATGAGAAAGCAGGCATTGGTGCAGAGAGTGGATTTCCCCAAACAGCACTCCCAGGTTAATTGATGGAACCAACAGACTCGTAGGTGGGATCCTTGGAAGATTCTGTAGAGAAACAAAGGACTCAGATACCATTTAATACCCAGAAAGAAAACTAGGGAGACATGGAAAACACAACTATTCTGAAGCTTGCACATAGGTGTATTTTGGATCCACATTCATCACCACTAGGTTAATTTTAAAACAAAGGATGTGTCCTTCTCCTCTGAACCTTCCGTAGCCTGAGCCAGGTGAATTGGGGTTTATTTTGTTTTGTTTAGTTTATTTTTTTAAAGAGTAGCATTTGTTATATTGCTCACATTTCCTCCTGGGGACATAAGGAGAATAAAAATGTGGGATTTTTATGGGTTGTCAGGTGTTCTGTTTAGCAGATGTATTAAATAAGTGTTAGATAATAACGGACAGTAATATGCAAACTCCATAATGAAGTTAGAAGCCTGAAGCTCTGATTTCATAATAAAAGCTTTACGATAAATGGTTTTCGTTACTAAGTCTGCTGTGGCTGGAGTCTGCTATAACCTTATAAAGCAGGTTTGAGAACAGAAGTCTGTTCTGTACCAGATTTCCTTATGCTCCAGGAACTTGAATTTACAACAGTTCCTCTGTGTAAAAGGGAGAAAATAGTAACCCTAGAACACAGGGTGCTAAGAAAATAAATGTATTATAGATTCTGAGGCACTCCAATAACACGCTCACGTAACACATTTAGGGCAGTTTAGGTGAGCTTAGGGATACCCTAAAATAAACGTAGCTCCGGTTTTTTTATGCCTTGGAAGAGTTTCTTGTTAATGGAAACATAGCTGTGCATACCATAATGCTAAAGCACTGTCTAATGCTCTGGAAGAAAGGCAAGAAAAGTAAAGTCACTTTCCTCTTCAGTGAGTTCTTCAAAGAAGGAAGAGAGAGGAAAGGAGGAAAATAATGCTTTTTATTTTCTTCATGTGCTCTCCATTCTTTCAAGTTACAGATGTCTTGTGTTTAACAGGAATCTGCTGTGAAGGAGGATGAAAGAGGGTCACATCAGGAAAGGCACGAATGTGTAGGTTTAAAGGGCACTATCTATTTTATAATCAATCTGTTGAACTTAATAAAAAGGGTTTCATCAAGTGGATTTCCATTTAGCACTCAATTAACAAGCAGTCACATTTCAGAAGCTTGTAACTTTTCCTGCTCATTTTCCCTCCCCTCAGAGTTTCACAGTGTGAATGAAGTGTGTAAACTTGTGTCAATAAAATAGCACTTGAGAGCTCAGGGGGAGTTCCTTGTGCAGGTTGGCTGCTGGGAATCTTCATGAAGAGCCATTCAGGGGAGGAATATTAATGCTAAGCTAAAACCCAACAGCAACATTGCAGTGGTTTGTCTCAGGGGCAGCCAGCAGCGGAGCTGTTGGGATGACTTGCCATGGGTGACTAATTAAAAGCCCATGTTAAAAGGAGAAGCTAATTCTAGAGCAATGCTCATTATTTAGGACACCTGAGCAGTGAAGTCTGGTGTCACAGAGGCCTTTCCTTTCTCAAATTTTATTCTTTGACTTTCTCTGGATGTGGCAGCCATCGTCGGTGCTCAAGTGTTCATTGAGGGCTGTGAAACTTTGAGCCAAATTAAAAATTTGCTTGAGTAGATGGAATATTTCAGTTGTGCATTTACCAGAAGAAATCTGAAGATTTGCAAATCATTGCCATATAGTAAACAGGAAAAAAAAGAAGAGGAAAAAAATTCCCTTGCTACCCATTTAGATAGGATCGACGAAGGTTTAAAGTAGTGATAAAAACCATTATCAGCTGTTGTATTGTGACAACACAGTCACTTAAACTTCAGTATGACTGGAATGAAAAGCTGCAGATAATAAAGATGCTCTCTGTCACCATAAAGAAGGAACATGCTGACAATTTTATAGAATTCAGGCTGACTGCCTATCAGCTAATGAATGCAATGGGTATTTTAAACCAGCATTAAATTTATACAGATACTTAATTGAAGCTACTGTTGCTTATTCATTAAAAGTAATGTACAGACTGTGCCCTCTAAGTATTCTGGGATGGATCTTTCCGCTTTTTCCTGTTCAAACTGTTTCTCTGTGTATAAATAGAGCACATAATTATAACTTATGCTAAGTGGCTCAAGTTTCAGTTATCTGGGGATCTCAACTTTACCATCAAAAGGAAAATACATAAAGATGATATAGGTCTGAGGAATGGAAGATCCAAGTAAGTATTTTAAAAATAGAATCAAAATTAAAACGTCTAATTAAAACAAACAGTTTTTGAAGGGCTTGAGAAGAATTCAGTCAATGTAGAGTCTGATCTAAGAGGCAATATCTTCTGTCTTATCCTTCTGAATGCCCTAGAAATTAATGCATCTTATGGACTTATTGAGATTTCAAGGAATAATGAATACTTGAAGTCTAAAGACTGCAAACATTTAGTCATTCTGACAAAAATGTCTCATAAGAAATATTAGAAAGTGGGCAGATGATATACTGAAATGTGTAAAATCACTCTTTATGAAGTACTGCTAAAGATTACAGCATTAAAAAGTTGAATGCAGCACACACTCGCTGCCGTCTTGACCCAGCTGCAAGGGAAAAAAGCTCAGTAAAGGAAGATAATACAGCAAGAAAACAATCCAAATGAAATGTTTGACAGGTGTTAGTCCAGGAGGCTCAGGCACAACGACAAGGACTGCAGCAGAGGCACTGCTGTTCCTCCTACTCACACACCTTCGGAGCGTCGGAGGAGGCTCCAGCGCTGCTGCCTGCCACGTTCGGGCGGGGGACACGAACTTCGGTGCATTGCTTTCCCAAATCAAGTGATATGGAGTATTTGAAAATGGCTTTCTCTTAATCTTTCCTATTTAAAGTGCTCCACTTTGCAAAAAAGAATGAATTATTCATTGGACAAGAAAAATAGAGAAAGTAAGAACTCTGAACCGAAGCATCAATTATTCATGCAACTTTAGATCCCATGACTTTGAGTTGAGAGGTGAATAGTAGTCAAAAGTTTTTGATAAAAATCTTCTCAAGGATTAACTTTTTCATATCTTTGTCCTAATTGTATACATTATACGTGAAAATTATCTCGTTATTTGGACAAAAAAAGGCAAGACCATATAGTAAAAATATACTTTGGTATTGTCACTTTCTCCACTCTTCCCATAAATGTGCTTTTTACTCTCTTTTATTCTTAATAATATTAAACCTTTCTGTGCTGACCGATCATTTCCCAAATTCCTTTACATCATTCAGTAATTGGGTTTTTTTCCCCAGTTATGGATGTTTCAAATTTAACTGTACGCTTGACTTAAAACAAACTTTGAATCTGAACTAAATCAAACCTTACAGAAAGTTTCTTTAACGGGAGAAGAAGAACAATGAAAATCATCCACAGCTGATTATTTGATTTAGGTCTTGTTCCTGACAGGCTCACTGCAGTTTCCCAGCCTGACAGAGCCCCATGGAATCTGTTAGCCAGGATGTTATAAAATAGAATCAGCCCTTCCAGTCAGTCTCATTGTATAAATTTACCCTTCCCTTATGCTGTGACTCAGTTATCAACCAAAACGTGGTGTGTGTGAGAAGTTCAAATGCCAAATGGCTTTGTGATGTGAACTTTTGAACATGCAGCAACCAAGCAGGTGTTTTTTTAAACACTGGTACAATGCTCTATGACTTAAGAAGGATTAAAAATGTATATAAATGTATGTCAGTAGTAGCACAACATCTGTAAAATGTTAATGCTCATTTTAAGGTGCATTCACAGAGCATTATGAATGTTAAATAGGTGACAATAGATACCTTTATAAAATATTTACCGTGCACTCTGGTTTTAGTTATGCTGTAAGCTGCTCCAGAGCCATCAACAGAAAGTGAACAGAGTTATCAAGGTTACAATAAGCTGTTCATAAGGAAACGTGTGAGCTTGAAATTAAGTACTGGATGTGATGACAAAAAGTTGACAAGCTACAATTATACAATAAACTGCAGGCTGATCCAGAACAGCCCCCTGAGGTGTTCCATCTTTCTTTGAAATACGGCATAAGGAGCACTTGTATCAAATTTTCAGCCTTTGGAGTACAGCAAAATGAAATTGTATCCATCACAAATCCCCTAATGAGTCTTCGAGGAAACACATGCAGTAAGTTTGAAAACATAGTTTTGAAAAATCAAGAACTATTTCTGTTGTTAAATGGCTGATTGGTGTCCTACACATCATTGTGATACTGACAAAACAATTCAAAATACAGAATTTTTCAAATGTGAATTAATGTCTTCTCATTATCCAAGTCTGATGAATAAGTTTTAGATATCAGTTTTCTGACTCTATATAAACTAATTCCTTTTGCTCCTTCAAACAAGCAATACAAATTACAACATAATTTGCTATTCTTAAATCTTTCTTTCAGTTTCCCTGACTTGAAAGTGATAGGCTGTAAAGGAATTTCAGATATAAATATTAAAGGCACAGTGTTGAGATGAAAAGAAATGGTAATATTAGTTCATATTTAATTAGGAGACGAAACCAGCTCTTATTATACAGACATATAACCATGGTTTAGTGGAGGGCTTGGCAGGGCTGGGTTAATGCTTGGACTCATGAACTTGGAACTCTGTTTTTCCAACCTAAATGATTCTGTCATCCCAGTTCAGGAACAATACTGACAAACAGGCTCTCACCTTGGAGAATACTTCTGACTGTATTGCTCTGTGTGCTGTTCTGTAGATTCTGTGGTCTCCTGGGAACCTCATTGTTGTTGGTTTCTGTGCATAAGTGATGGCTTGGTAACATCAAAAACTGAATTTTTACTTAAAAATCCTCAAATGGTCACTGCAGTGAAAACTTGTCTACACTGCCCCACTGATGAGCTCCAAACTGAAGCAGGAAGGACCACTACTGAGAAAAACAGGTTGTCCACTTCTCCACATCCACTTAGCTTCTGGCATGTCTGCAGAACTTCCATAACACTAGCAGAATGATTGGGAAATCATCAGCAGAGTCTGATGTGTATATTCTTGTCCTGAAGAAATATAACAAACGTCAGAAACGCTGTTAAAATGTTCAAAGCAGGTAAGTGTCCTAAATGCCTCTGAAATCCAGAGTGTTCTGGACATCTAATTTTCCTGCACTCTTGCAAAACTTTAAAATCACTTCATATACAGTACCTTAGATATGCTTTTCTTATTTCCTGCTGTTACAGAAGAAGTCAGCATTGCAGCACTGCTAGGGTTGCCTTATTTTTAAATCTGTATTGTTCTGTAAGGCTGGCTGGCTATAAAGTCCTAGAACATCTGCCATCTTTTTTTCTTTCTAGGTATATAAATATGTCAGTGGTAGCACAACATGTGTAAAATGTTAATATGCATTTTAAGGTGCATCCACAGAGCATTATGAATGCTAAATAGGTGACAACAAATACCTGTATAACATATTTGTCGTACACACACTGGGAAGCTGGTACAGTCTGTAGAGGAGCTGGACAGCCCAGCTCTTCTACAATATTCAAATCAGGAAGTCCTTGAGATGAAAATTGTTGGAATTTGGAGAGCACTTGTATATTAGATATAGTTCTTCAATTGTTTTATTTTCTGGGCATTTTTCTTGTAACTGTAAAGAGATGATTTTTGATGTTAATTGAACCTTTGTTTTGGCCCAAAAGGATTATTAATGTCTTCCTTTTGTTCTTGTATCTACAAATACAAGTAATTTTTTAAAAGAACATTTCTTCCTGGCTATTTAATTTCCTTATAACAGACACTGTAAGATCAGAGTGTTACCTGAAGGAAGGAATTCACCATGACTTTCAAATATTCTCTCTCCTGTAATGATTAAAAATTCCTGGGTTTGGTAAAAATGTGGGGGTTTTTTCCACTTAAAATTATGCAGACAGCAAAACCTAAAACAACAATAAACTGATAGGGATCTGGATCAGGACCTGGATTCACATCAGCTGATGTAAATCCTTACAGCTCCATGGTCTTCAACAGATATGCACCAACAGTCCTGACAGGGACATCCTGTTTGTGTTTGCTTAATGGGTGTACAGCTTCCAGGAGAAGAGTCTCTCCTGCTCTGAATGCCATGGGTGTTTCCATCCTGCTGAAATGTTCATGAATGATATTCAATTAGAATTAATCTCAAAATGTACTTCTGTTGGTAATTGCCTGACATAGGAAAGGCGTCATAGAATTACTTCCAGGCACTGTATTTCCAGGAGTGCTTTATTCATATTAATTAGTAGAGAAAGAATTTCTTTAAAATATATATTTTAGTGTCTTAATTTGTAATAAATGCAGACAAGAAATCTGCCAGGTTTTAAAGGTAAACTGTGAGCTACATTCCTATTCTATTAAACTCAGGTGGACAGGCCCTCAGCTGCTCCAACAAAATCATATCAATTTTCTGATTGCTTTGATTGCTTATTTGTTCCAAAATGACCTTCAATAAGCATTGTTTTTCTTCCCATCTGCTCAAACAGAAAGAGGGCAGTAAAAACATGGCTGTCAAATATCTGTCAGAACAGATTTATTGTACTGCTTTAACCTGTTGAAGTAGATTTTTTTCTCCTTCTCTCCTATAATCTGACCCAGGGGTTAAACTCTCAAGTATAATCTTTTTTTCCTTTTTCTTCTTGACAACTTACATGAAACAATACAGGTGTGAGTCAAATCTCTGGGGCACCGAGTGTCTGAATGAGTATAAAGCTTCTCATTGCTGGCAGAACTGGCTTTAAAATTTACCTGACTGCAGGTACTTTCATCGGTTCATTAAAAAAAAAAAAAACCAAAGTTAAATCCCATCTTATTTCATAATTCAATTCTGTAATAAAATTGATGCTTCACACAGGATTTGCTAAAATCACAACACACGTCTTGAGCTGAATTCGCAACCCCGCCCAAATGGGATAGATTTTGGGAGGTTTTCTTGCCCTTCCATCCCCTCCTCTGTCAAGGAGGCCTGGTGCAGAAACAAATCTCTGCCAGGTTAGCACTGGAAAATCCAACTAAAACCCCTACACTGGTATATAATTTTTTTTTCCTCTATAAACCCAGGATAACATAGTGAAAGGTAAATGAAATCCTATCAAAACAACGTAGTTGTGTTTAAAATTAAGTGAAATGTGCCATTCTTCTTTGTTAAACTTTGTTCAGCTATAATCATCAAGGGTTTATGAAACACCACTCTTTCTGAGATGTAAATTTAGTTCCAGTATCCCTTGTTCCGAGCATCCATTACATTTAGTAACTGCTAAAGATTGTCAACCTGCAGAAACTCCTGTAACAGTGTTTCTTAATTTCAGGGGGAATGATAACGTGGGGTAAACACAGCAGGGGTCATCAGCACAGCTACCTGGGGGTTATCCCATCTGCAACTTGCACAAGTTGTTTTGCCATGTGCTAAACCACACAAAATGTTCACTGATGTGATCTCCCAAAGGCTCACAAGGGCCGGCAGCAGCAAAAGTCTTACGGTTACATTTGCACCTTTGATATTCTTCAGAATGATTCTGAAACGCAAGGGCCGCATGGTGAGCTGCTGAGTGAGAACTGCTTGATATTCTTCACTGATTTACTGCTCTTCCTCACCAGCCAGTACCAATCTGCCTCTGAGACACCAATGTTTGGGTTCTCTTTTGCTAATGGAAGCGTTTCCAGTAAGTACTAAAGGAAATAGTGTCAGATGGCTACCATATGATTGGATTTCTGTGAACATGATTGTCCTTTCCAACCAGATTTTGGAAGAAGTGACAACTGCCAATTTGTCCAGGGTATTGAGTGCCTGGATGGTACCTGGAAATTTAACAAATTGCCAGCTGACAGTGCACTCCCCAGTGCACGTGTAACACAACCAGGGTGCTGTAGGGTGCATTTTGAATGAAAGGGAGCTTATAAAACATAGTTACAGAACATAAAAGAGAAGGGAAAAACAGCAACATAGATGGGAAAGCACATCCTGACCTTTTAAGATAACAAGGATTAGGTAGGATGCTTCACCTAGCCTACAGAACTGACAATGATTACAGTCAGCATGGGATGACCTAGCACTGTGTTTAGCTGGGCTGGAGAGCCCTTAGAAGAATAATAAGCTCGTGTTTCAGTGATTTTATACCAGGTTTTGCATTTTAAAGAAATGAATCTTTGTGTTTCAGAAAAGCTGGTTCATATCACATGAAATCACAATGAATCTGTTCTGGGCCTACCCTCTGTAGGATGTGCTGAGCAGGCTTTACATCCCCCAGCTATCCTGGAATGAGGGACAGGAAAGCTGCCAGAGCTCTGCAAAGGCTCATTTATCCTACTGAGAAGCAACAGGGTTAATTAGCTCAGGCATTTCTCACTGCTGCAGCAGGGACACTGTTTCTGTTATCTGAACTGCTTCTGGTGCTGTCCTCCTGGGTGTGTGTGTGCCTCCCTGTAGGACTCAGCTGGGCACGTTCAGGGTTGCACTTGGTAGGGAATGAATTCACAAGAGAGTGAATTTTCCCAGCAGAAGGAGGGGGCTTTGAGGCCTGATGCGGTGGTGCACTGCGGGACCTTGGAAAAGACAGCAATGCCACCGTCCTGGTGACTCTGAGAGCCCCTGCGCTCCAGGGCTCCCTTACACCAGGGACTGCATTTTCTGGAGCTGTGCGCACACGCAGTTTGCTCTCCCACTCCTCTTTCCCACCCTGTTTCCTCACTCCTGTGCTGGCCATGTTGCACTGTTGGTACCCACTGGAACAGTGAATCCTGTGTCTTATCTAAAGCTTCTGAACCACCAAAGCTAATGGTATCCACTGAAGATGGAAACACCAATGAACCTAAAATTAAATTTGTTAATCCCATTAGGACCACTACACAAACATTTTTTACGTCCATACACAACAAGTGTAAATTATTTTTTTAAGTTAATTTTAAGCACCTTATTAAAGGTGTAATTAGAACAAGGATCATTAAGGTGGATTTGACAGTAATTTGATTTACTCACCTTATAGAACTTAATGTAGCAGGTGGAAAATCTTGGTCTATTTGTCTGTAGTGGTATTTTATACATTAGGAAAGGTGTGAAGTAAATATTTCAACTTTCTAACTTTCCAACTGCCGCTTTCCCCCAAAACCAAAAGTGATAAATAGATGTAGAAAACATGCTGACACATAAAGAAAATTGAAAATACAGGACAGCTTAAGTTGTAAACTGACACAGTGTCTGAAAACTGCTTTAGTGCCTTCTGCTATGAACTTCTTGTTTGCAAAGCCATTAATGCAATGTTCACTTGATTATTCCCAGGACTTCTGTACAGCACCAACACTGACAATCCCTCTTTTTGTTGTTGGTGTTGTTGGTTTTTTTGTTTGTTTTTTTCTTCTTCTTCTTGAGCTGGAATTTTAATTAGAATAGTCTTGTTTGTAAGAATTGATGTTCACGTGTTGAAGCACAAAATTAGTTTTATATAAACTGTGTAGTATATTTGATAGTCTTGTCAGAACAGCGTTTTATGGAGTGTCCTTCATGAGGCAATTTGGCACACTATGCAGCACATGAAAATTTAGTGGATATTTTATAGGCAACAGGACCCAAGTAAGAAAGGAGGCAGAGATTGTAAGATAGATGGAGCTGCAGAGGTAAAGGAATTACTATGAACTGTGGCAAAACAGGGTCAAGGGACAAACAAGGTCAGGTTTAGAGCAGAATTAATGGGTGAGAGAGGAGATGGATCTGAGATCTGACTTACAGTGAAATGTATAACCAGCTGAACAAATTGAAGAATTTTGCAGTGCTCTGTGTGTCAGCAACTTCCTTTTGCAAATCTAAGAGCCATTCATTTGTAAGAAACTCAGCTTAAATCCTTTGCAACCCTAAACAGAGCAGTTCCATTGATTGCAATGGGACTATTCCAGTTTACCCACTCATGATGTGACTTGCAGTTTTTCCTGGCAAAGGGATCCCGGACCCTTTTATTCTGTTGAAAATGTCAGCAACTTGTTTCCCTCTCTTTCTTTCTTCCTCTCCATTTTACTCTCTCTCACATATACACAAACAATGATAAAGAAGGCTGTTCTACTGAACATTTATCTATCACCTAATTTACTTTAAAAGATTAAGAGAAAGATGTCAGAAATCTGAGGAGAATCAGAAATCTGTGAGAAAAACAGAACTAGATAGCTCCTAGCTGAGGAATGCCTCTGGTTCTTGGAAGAGTTTCTGTCTAGGAACAAGGATGGAGTCAGAGCAAGGTCAGTCTGGTGCAGAACCTCATGTCTGTGATGGTGGTGACCAACCTCTGCAGGAACACAGGGTAAAGCAGAGACCTCAGCAAGCACACAGCGGTGTGTCCTCTGAATGTTCTGCCTTTGAGTGATCTCTCAAAGCTAAAAAAAAAGGTGTTACATATATCCTGAAGCAGAGATCTTTGTTTTCAGTGGGACTCATGGAATTTCTTTAGTCATTTTGTCCATTGTTTTTCAACCCATGTAGTGTTTTAGCTTCTGCTGACTTTTTTGGAAAGAAATTTGTAACTTAGCTACTGCATGGCCTAAATACATATTATATAAAGAAATATCTCACCATTCTACACTGTGCAAAGATGTTTGATCTGATTCCAGCCCTGCAAATTTATTTGATTTCTTCCCCTCTCTCTTCCTTCCCCCTTTGTATTGGAAGCAGCAGTGAACAATCAATGTCTATTCACTGTCTCCTTTCCACTCCCAATATTGCAGGACTCCCTCTACTCAGCCTTCAGTTGTCTCTTTTTCAAACAGAGAAATACTAATCTGCTCAGTTGCTCCTCTTACAAAAGCAGTTCCATGCATCTGATTCGTGCTCCTGTAGCCTTTCCCTGTGCCTTTTCCATCTCCACAGTGTGCTCTTTGAGAGGAAGCAGGCTCTGATTTATGCAGGGGTATAATACTGTTGTCTGTTCTAGTCTTCATTACCTTTCAATAATTTCTAACTTTAAGTTTGCTTTCTAAACACTACTGAGCACTGAGCTGATGTTTTCACAGAGATATTTGTTGTAATATGAAAATCTCATTCCCGTGTGACTGTTAGTTGAAAGACTGTAATTCCATAATAATGTTGGGATAGTTTTTCTCCTGGCTGTATCGTCTGCACTTACTTGCAATGAATTTTATCTGTGACTTTGTCACTAAGGCACTTTCCTGCCCAGGGTTCTCTGCAGCTCTCCAGCAGCATTGGCTTGACATCCATCCTTTGTTAGACACAGCACAACAGTGTCACTCCAATGGGGTGTGCACCATCCTCTGGGCATAAAAATGCCTTAATGGAACTCCATTATGGGAGTAAACACTACCTCCTGTTTGCTTGTTCTGTGGAGATTTTATTTTAATTTGACTGAAAAACATTAAATTACTATGCTTGCCTGGATGCTCTGATCCAAGAGCGTGACATTCATTCCAAAGGCGGTGAGGGAAATGTGCAATTTCTCTGTGGACCAGGATTTCTTCCCTATGATTCTCCAGTCCAGTAGCTAAAGCAAGAGGTGAGGAATTGCAAAACCTGCATTTGAATTCTGTAGTTCTTTGTTGTCCAAAGTGTAGATAAATACTTCTCTTAACCTCTGCTTTCTTCCTGTTCCTGGACACACGATCATTTATCTATGGCTTAGTCTGAGGTTTTTAGAAAAGCAAACTTATCTTTGTTATTTACTTTACTATCTAATGAATGAACTTTTATTATTCTGTAAATAATATGTCCTGCTGAAGTAGAAAGGCACTTGTTGTTTTATAGATACATGAATTTTTGTTTTAGAGGTGCATTCTCAACACCATTAAGACAGATAATGACAGAATAAGCAAATAGCACGATCAAGTTCAATAATTAGATCCCTCAAAAGTAATACCAAAATGCCTAAATAGTCTCCCTGCCCAAAACTTGGAATTTTTATTCCAAGGTAAATTACAAATAGCAGTTCAAATTCTGAAAGTAAAATAAAAAAATTAATAATTGCATTTTTTTTTTAAAGAAAGATGCTTAACTTGGGCGTCATTAGTCCTGTTGCAACATTACTGGAGGTATTGATTGTTCTGTGGTAATTTTAATAGTATCACTTGAATTTGGCCTGATTTCCTAAGGAAATATGTTAATCATCACCCTGTAAACTAATTTTGAATTTACTGTTGACTTTAAACCATATTTTGAAATGGATTACTACTAATAAATTCCCATAAATTTTGGGAAATGCCTTGGCCAATGACCTCTTTAAGGAACATATGAAGTTAAAACTCACTGTACATTGTGCACCACAGAATTCATAACAAAGAAAAATTGAGGAATGCCCAAATCTTGGATAGACCTTAGTTTCTGTTGCTGTTTTTAAACTTAAATTTTATTCCCTCTATTGATTCTGCACTATTAAACCCACCCCTGGTAACATCCAGTAAATCTGTTAATTTTTCTCTCATGTTAGGATCCCATATTGGTTATTGAGAGAGAACTTCACAATGCTTTCCTTAGTTACAGTCTCCTTTTGAAACATAAAGTTTGTCTTCTTATACTCTGAAAAGTCTTTCTCCATTTGTTCCAATGCTCGTGGCACTGCTTGTTACATTGCATATTTATTAAATATATAAAAGATGGGGTGATTAAGTCAAAATGAAGCATCTTTTAAAAGTGTTTCTGTAATTAGTCATCAAAATGACAAATAAACTGCTACTATGTTGGAAGGCACTGCAATAAAATTCGCTCCACCAGAAAATTTTCCAACCACGTTCTGCAATAGCTTTGGCAATGCTGGTCTTCTCTGCCCAAACAGCACAATTCTGGGAAAGGGCAAATACTCCCCTGGAGTGTCATCAGTGTCTGGGTTAAGTATGGAGTAGGGAGACAGGAAACATAAATTCTTTTTTGGTTCAGGAAGAAGGAGAGCTGCAGAAAACTGGGGATGTGGAGGATATTGTTATTAAATACCCCTGAAACCAATTTTCCCTTGGAAGTACAGAAGATTTCTGTTTGCTACATGCTCCAGTGCAGAGGCTTGGATGCTGTGCTGCCTGTGACAAAGGAGGAGGAGGAAACATGGGAGCATCAAAGTCTTGCGGAGAAGACACAAGATACCACTTTGATTTTCTCGTTCAAGTTTTAGTAGTTACAAAGACCACAACATCCATCAAGGTAATGTAAGGAATCAAATGGCACAGGCAGAACCAACTTCTCCAGATCTTCAGGTATCTGGAGCACCAAAATTTTGTGTCAGATTTCATAACCAGTGGTGTCACTTTCTAGGGTATTTTCATATACTTGACAATGGGCATTGAGTTTTCTGCTTTCATTTTTCCAGTAGATAAAAATGAAACAAGTTCAGCCTGAGCAGTTTGAATGAGGTCCCATGATAAATTTGCTTTGGGATACACAATTGATACCAAAAGTCAGTGATAGGAAAATGTCTTACAGATTTAAAAACTGAAGGTAAACAAAACAAGCTTTAGTAACAGTTATGTGATTTCTGGTTTTTTCCAGCTCTTTGCTTTGTTTACCATCCAGTCCCTAAAGGTTTCTAGCCCTGTTCATTAGGCAAAGGTCATGCTGATCCTCCCTACTCACCTCTCACCAAGCACAAGAGCTGTGCTGCAGCATGAGTGGTAGAAATACCCAGCTTGCCTCAGCAGGCTTTTATTTGGCTTTTGAGATCCTAATCAAAGCTGGCAATCTATTGCCCCCACTGATTACGCCTCTGTTAAAAGCAATGCACTCATGTCTGGAGTCTTTCAAGCGTTCACACCTGTCCCTTCTCCAGCTCCAGCACTCAGCAGTGAGCGTGGCTGTGCCCGTCACCGGGACAGTCAAAAGGCAGCAATGAACTGCAGAGTTCAATGGATTTGTTGTTCAGAACCACATGTGCCTGCAAATGGGTTGCCTTTTGTGAAACACGTGACAAAGACAGAGTTGAGAGAACTTGGTAGAGATGAATCCCATTAAAAAATTGCATAGAGCATTTAAAAAATGAGAACTGTTCACAGCAAATCATGTTTCTACCCTTCAGCCCCCATGGGGGGGTCTCATCATCCACTCCTCTTTCTTCAGCCCAGTCGAAGGTTTTCTATTAACTTCAGTGAAACTTAGAACATTCCTTTGCTTCTAATTGCTAGACTTTGTTTTGTTTTAAATAAACATTGACATTAAGTAAGTTCCAGTAAAATTAATTTAGAAGGACTGCTCTTGAAAGGCCTCTGACAGCTTGAGTGCATTACTGTCCAGGTGAAAAACAACCGAGAAGCTTCTGGAACATTTAGATACCACTATCAAAGATTTCCAGTAAAATATGGGCTGTCTGCTTTGAATGGGCATTCATATTTTTTCCCATATAGCAACAGATGCTTTTCAAGTCTTTGGCAACAAAATACAACAACTGTAAAAAGCACTTCTACCTTCTCATTTCCCATCAGGAAAGTTTAAGGTAAGAGCTCCCTTCAGGGGCTCTCCAGCTGGATAACCTGATAGAAAAAACAATAAAACCTAAGAAATGCAGAGTAATGGTCAAGCTGAAAAGGACTGGTATTCACAGGACGGACATCTAAAGGAATTTAACTAGAACTTAAAATGTTTTCCGTTTTCTGCATCCCCCTCCTTTTTTTTTTTTTTTGACTGGAGAACCACAGGAGTGCTAAGGTCATAATTTCCTTTGAACAAACACTCATGATTGAATACCATGATCCATTGGCACACTGGTTTTACCTCTCAAAGTACTACAGGCATTTTCTTGCAGAATAGGGCTGTTTTTCACTTGGAAGTCTGCAGATCCTGTGTAAAATGATTATCTGGATGCACTGGGGTGTGCTGAGTCCAGGGAGATCCTAACTTCTGAGATTCTGTTAGTGCATTATTTTGAAATCAGGAGCTGTGGATTATTTTAGTCTTTCTTGTGCATGGTTAAAGAAAACATAAATTGCTGTCACCAGATGTGGTGAATAAATTCCTAATGTACTGTCAGGGTACAGGTGATGACACACCCTGATAGGTTGGAGGGATTGGGCACTTTCTGATTTTTGTGGGTGGTTTTGTAGATGCTGTGAAGTTGGTTATTTGTCTGTGCCTTTCTATAAACCAAGCTGAATTGAATCAGAGGAAGAGTTGATATTTTAAAGTTATAGCTGGCTTCAGAAATCTTATTTTATTTTTTTTAACTCATATGAGATTTTCCTTTGCACTGACTCACTGGTTCCTTCATTCCTTGTGTCTTCTGAATTCCAGTGTGCAGGAATATTCTTTTGGCTATTCCATGGCTAGAAGACGCATGTTCTGCCTGTGTACCTGTCATGGTAATTGTTAATAGTATGGTTAAAATAGATTAATGCTCTAGGATAACACACAGATTTTCAAAGTACTGCTAGCTTTGCACACATTTGAATTATTGTTCAGTTAATTTTGAAAGAAAGAGCTCCATCAGTTCTGACAGAAATTACTTTTGTTTTGTGATATTGTTATTACAGACCTGAATTTCTGACTCTTGCTGGATTAAGAAGTTGGCAGGTTTTTAGCTGCTGGATCAGAACAAGAAGTAGCACCACCCTCACAAGGTGCCTCACCCTTGACCTGAAGGAATACCTCTTGGGTGAAATAATCCATCTACTCATTCAGTTTTTGGAACTTCATTTGAAACAGCAGAAAAAGCTGCTAATTAGCACTAACAGTGATGGTGCTTTTTTTGTCCTGGAATCCTCTCCTAATGAGATTTCCTTTCAACTTGCTACAGTGCAGTGGCTACATTAAAGTGTTCAGTGTATGCAGCAGCTTTGAACCTTCATTTTGAAAAAAATCTTTATTGAAGTGACAGCCCTCCCCAACCAAAAATTACAGTTTTGAACACTAAGTGAAATATTAATGAGATTTAGTGCAAATTAATTGATACGGAGAGATGAAGAGCTTGAAACCCCACTTATTTTGATGACTGTTTAATTAATTTGTGGGGGAGGAGGGGTTGCCCTATGCCTTTCAGAAGAAAATCTCTGGGACTTCTCTTTCTTGTGTCACATAGGTGCTGTTTCCTGTAATATCAATTACACAGTGGGTGCTATCACAGAACGTTTATTATCAGTTGTTTGCAAAGGAAAACAGCCCATAAAGGAACTTTAGTTTGATGAGCAATGCGTTGCAGGGCAGAGCCAGCCTTTAACGTTGGGGTAGAGGGAAGGGGGCAGCAGAGCAGAGAGCAGCAGCTTTGCACAGAGCCTGCCAGGATCACCCCAGCATTCCAGCAGCATGAGCTGCAGCATGGCAGGGATGTGTGGCCTCTGCTTGTGCTGCTCTCTGCATCCAATCCATGGTTCTGTGCCTGAGGACACCACGGAGGTTTGGGTTTGCAGTTCAGCTTCTCTCAGGTTTGGGTATTTACAGCTCTTGGCTGCCTAATAGAGCTGGCAATGAAAGGAGAGCTGGAGTTTGTTAAAAGCAATATCAGTGAAAGAAGACTGATATGATTCCTTCCGTTTAACTTTGATTCTTTCCTTCTAACTTTTCCCGGTTTCTGAGGCTTAGAAGCAGATCTTGTCCTATGTCAGTTTTCTTCAGCATTAAACACAAACATGATTTCATAGTATTGACATAAAAGAACAAACCTCAACCACTGGGTTCTTCTAATGGAATTAAGTTCTTTATATTCTTACACTGATATATTTCACTTAAAACCTGAAAGCTTTTATTCAACCATTGTAATCTTCATAACTGATAAAATAATTATCGCAACCTATAATGATGCTGTAGTTAAGGATATTAAGTGGTGGTAGAACAGAACCTGAACTAGTGACCAGAATAAGAACTTCTTTAAAAATGAAGTTGAATATACGCTTGTATCCTAGTAAATATATGTTCAAGGAGAGACAGATTTCAACAGTACCCAAAAACATGGTGAAAATTGATAATATGCCATTATGGAGGTAGTACTGTGTTAGAAATATGAACAGATTAAGAAAAGTGTTGATTAGTTCCTAATTTAAGGAATCTTTTCATGGTTCTGGTGGAATTTTCATGTTTGATATTTCAAATCTCCTTTTCAGTTGTTTGAAAAACAGTTCAACCATGAAAAGAGGCACAAAAGGGCATGGCATATTGACACAGAAAGATGTGGATCACTGAGTCTCATGAATTTCCACACATTATGTTGGCAAGTTCTCTTGAAAATTGTCTTTTTCCCAAGTATTGGGATTTCAAACTCAGCTTAGATCCCCTCACTCATACTGGGTTCTTTCCATCATATGCAGCTTGCCCCAAACAGGTACTCTGTGGCTAAATTGTGGTCTCAGCTACGCTTGCACACCTTCACTTATTACAGATGACGTCTGTAGTGGCACCTGTGTATTTCCATTAGCCTTTCAGTGCCACAGGCCACTGTCACCAGGAGCAGCAGCTGAAGCTAATGGGATTTCCCTGCTGCACTGTGGAATGAAGGTTGCATGACAACATTTTTGAAGCTGGTAATTATGCATTAGATGATAAGAACTCAGTTGTCAGAGTCTGGTTACTTTTGTGGTATTCATAGGTGAAGGAAAATATTGTTCATAAACGGCCAGATTGTGAAACAGCCACGCAAACTGGGCAGCATCTTGCTTACCTGAGTGAGGTGAGGCACTGGTCGATGCAAATAAAGTGTTAGAAGGTGACCCAAAGTGGATGGAAGTGATAGAAACCAGAGGCATGCAGTACATATGTTGTCTCACTTCTATGCATGTCCAACAGACTACAGTTAAAGAGTGTGAGCACAAACCTAAACCACACAAAGGTGCTGCTGAAGTAATTTATCTGTGCTGCTGCAGCATGCCTGTTTGGGCACTTCCAGCACAGGAAAGCAAAAGGTTGTTAATGGAACGGTTCATTTTGTGTCATGAGCAGGGCGGGAGAACAAGCAGTGCCTTCCTTGTTTCATAACAAAGGAAACAAAAGTATCCAAAGGAATGACACCCCTTTACCTGCACACTTCCTTTCACCGGCCTAAGCTCCAGTGAAAACAATTATAAGAACTCTCTTACGTGCTGGTAAGGGACCCTAACAGGTCTCTAATTGTAGCTGTCAGGATAAAAACAATGAGTCTGTTTTGGAGCCTGGTTGCCATAAATTCCTTTCCCTCACCCTAGGAACATTCTGCTTGTCCAGCTTTGCTGCTGTCGTGTCTGCAGGAGCAGGCCTTTCTTGCTGTGGGGGGAGAAGTAGGAATTATAGGAGTTATATCTCCAACGGCAATTTCTCCGAAAATCATGGCGACGAGAGGATGCTTACTGCTGAGAAAATCAGGCCTTAACTGTAACATTTGGAAAGCTTTGAGGGATGAAAAGAAGGTCTGAAGCTTATTCAAGCACTGCTTCCATCCCGCTCTGGCCGTACTTTGCAGTGCTGAGCGCTGAGTAGGCAATTGAGCATTCACTGACACAGCCCCGAAGGCTGTCATTGCTCTGACCTTCCCAACGCCCTCAATCTGACATGGATGCACCATTTAAGAAGCCAGGAGAAAGGGAAATCAAGCATGGTTTTGAGTCGTTGCAAAAAGGGTAATGACATATACTAAAAGTAAACATTAAATAGAAAAGAATAATGCAGTGCCTAAAATAAAGCAAGTCTCCGAAAGGACAGAAACTGGGGTCATCACAGTTAGATATCCATGGAATTGAAATCATGCTCTGTGAAACAGACAAATCATTTTTGTGAAGTGAGTGACAGTGATGGGAATCCCTGGCTGCTGGGATGAGCAGATTTCACTCCACTACTCAGTTCAATTGCTTCATGATTAAACAGTTGTGTGGAGAGCCCCTGTTTTAATTATATTTTATATCTTCAGAAATGCACACACTGTGAGATGTTTTTGTGTATGTATAGCCTGTCCAAACCCCCGAGTCAGACATTAGCTGTCAGTGATGTGCCCAGGAAAATGTAGGTGTGTATCCTACACGCAGGAGGAAAATGAGGAACCATCCCTTTTTAACTCCTTTACTGAGCAGAAGTACACATTGGGAAGTAAAACCAATCCAAGACAGCAGGAGGAAAAAAGCGTGAATAGGAAAACTTGTACCCGGCCAGTTTGGGACTGAATACTCCCAGCCTGGGCTCCAGAGCTGCTTTGTCTTCACAGCTTCCTCATGAGGTGGTTTTTGATATTCCTTGTGGAAAATCAAACTTCTGGCAGACTTTTTCAGGCGAACTTGTACCAGGGAAAAAGTCACGACTGCTCTGATAATTTATACTACAATAGTACATAGGTTACTGCACAAACATGAATGAAATCTATGCTAGAAAACACAGCATGTAAAACATAAAACAGAATACCAGCTCACATGATTGACAGATCATTCCCAAGTGCAGAAACAATCCGTCGAGCCCTGGATTTAGACTCTGGAATTCTTTACCTTTGCTGTCAGCCTTTTGGATAAATTACATCTCTTCACTTTGCCTTTCTTTTTGCCCTGGAAAATAAAGGTAATTACACTGATTTATCAATGAGAAATGCTATAAACCCATAGTTATTTTAGCCAGCAGTGTTTTCATTCATTCATTGTAGTGGGATTTGGTTCTCATTTTATGCCAGAAGGAACAGAATATTAGCATCAGAGTTAAGCCAGAGCCAAAAAGAAACCAGTTCAACAAATACAGACAGAGTATTGCTGCAGGATAAGCTTCTGGTACTTCCTGTGTTATGAGATATATCTTATTTTCCAGCTGAGAGGGTCTTATCCAAACCCATGGAAGTATAGATAATTCTCTTCTTTGTTTCCACTGAGCAGCAGATCCAAAGTCACATTAAATAAGACAAATAGAAGGTTCCTGTTAGCGATGACTACCAGGGACTGATAATGGGAAACCAGACAACCGTATGGTTCTTGTGTGACAAGGAAAGACAGAGGCCAACAATTTATTTATGGCCACGGTTTCTCTCCATGGAGTACCCTTTCTAACCTGCAGTCCTGAGGCTGGCTGTTATACACGCCTGATAGCCTGTGCATTCTGCTCTCATCTCCTGAACTTTAGATGTACACACTGGCGATGGAGGGAAATTCCCTGGGGATTCTGACCCACTCTGCAGTGCTGACAGAGCTTTCCCTGTGCTGGGGTTGCTGCACTGCTCTGCTCCACAGCACAATCATAGTTACAGGAGAGAGGAAACTGCAAGGCACAAGTGGAAACACAGAAGAGTTCAAAATTCTTCAGGAGCTGAGGAATGCAGATCAATGTGTAACTCTGGAGGAATCTCAAGAGTCACCGAAGGACTGACTTTGCACCTATTTGCAGCTTAAGTGGCTAAATCTGGTTGTGCAAACTAGGTGGAAAATTGTTATTAGGAGCTGTCTGACAAACTTCCATATCAACCAATTAAAGAGCATAAAGGGAAAGTCAAACCCAACAGTATCAATCTGAAAAAAGAAAAAGGTAAACAATTTCATAATAAATTAAACTTATTAAACAATAGGATAGTCAAGGTAATTTCATCATATTCTTTGTCAGCTTGTGTGCTGATTTAAAAAGAAAACTGAACCCTTTCAGCTCTCAATTTTATAAAAATAATGGAAGGACATAGAAAACTTCCCTGCTGTCCCCTGTTATTGAGTTGTAGCATTGTTGGGAATAGAGTTCAAACCTCTCCAAGGAAAAACACCTGAAGTATAAATCAAGCTATCTTCTCTCAGTCTGTGTGACCTTGGCAACATCAGTAAAAATCAGGAGCATTTTAATGCTTTCATTTTTTTTTTTGTTACGTATGTTCAGTTATACACAGTCATACATATGAGCTTTTTGTCTTTCAGTTTTCATTGTTTGCCCTCTACTCACCCTGTAACCTACTGGTAACAGGGGGGTTTTTTGGGGTTTTTTTTTGTAATGGAGAAAATAATGGCATTTCTGTATGCCTGGCAGGAATGATATTTTATAATCTTGCTTTTTAAAACAGGTGTCTTTCTGTCATTCTGTTCGAAACCATTTAGAACAACCTATGAGCAGCTGATTCACAAAGCCAGGGAGAAGTAAGTGCCTCAGCAAGGTTTAACCTCTGAAAATATCCTCTGAAGAGCATTTGTTTTCTAATTTGCTCATTTCTGCCAGCTTCACACGTTGTTCTTGTCATCCATGGGCTGTGCACAGTTCCAGTCAGGTAAAAAAAGGGCATTTTCCAGTTGTGCAGGTCCTACAATTTATGGGAAAAGATACGGTGGTGTTGTTTTTCTGCCTTCAACGTAAAAAAAGGAGGAGGAATAAGCACAGTGTTCTTGTGTGAGCACATAGCAAGAATCAGACATCATTGGTTGTGCTGCTACAGCTGATTTACACAATGTGTGATCTCACTCTACCTGAGTAAGCACGTGTGCACACACTCCACACATCTTTATGCATAAACTTTTCTTTACTGTTCAAAATATCAAGGATTCTGGCTGACACGACATCTTTAAGGGCATTATTAGCTTTTTTTTTTTGGTACCTTTTTGATTGCTGTATTGCTTTGATAGTACATCTAAGGCAAAAATAGCTTCACTGTCTTTAATTTGAGAGGTAGAAGGGAGGAACTGAAAACCTCTGGGTTTACTCCTGGGTTTTTCAGTACTTTGAAGATCCTAGATTCTCCTTTATAATACTATCAAGGTTAAAAAAAAAAGTTTGGAAAAAATGGATTCTCATGGGTATGTACCACATAGGTACTCCAAAGTACAGCTGCAAAAATTTCTGAAGAGGAATTAGAGGACAATTGTTAAGTTCTGCATTTAAACAGGAAGAGGTAAACTATTTTAAAAGAGCTGAACAAGTTTTGAACTGAGTGATCAAAAGAGGGAAATGCACATGGCTCTAATGCTGGATCTGACAGTGTCAGATTGCTCATGCAGTGTTCATATTCATTCATCTCCTTTTTCAATTGCTCTCAAAACCCCAAGGAAAGAAAAAGAATCTCTCTGAATAATTTAAAACAGTTCTCTTTTCAGTCATCAGTCCTTTTGTTCTTGTGTGTATCTATAACCTCACACCAGTCATTTTAATTTATCTATGGTTGTGATATAACCATCTCAATGTCTAAAGCGGTGGGAGGGCAAAATGGAAAGGAAGTATTTATAACATTTTAAGGAAAAGGGAAAAAAAGAAGGCAAAAATCCTCTAATCTGCCTAGAGATTTACAAAGAATTGAGTGATGCAAAGGATTCCTTTACAGGAGATCCATTCATTTGCTGGTCAGTATCGACTAAAGGGGGCACCTTAAAAGGACTAAAAGTGAATATCTTTTTA
Source organism: Orthonyx spaldingii (assembly GCA_013397795.1). Lineage (NCBI taxonomy): Eukaryota > Metazoa > Chordata > Aves > Passeriformes > Orthonychidae > Orthonyx > Orthonyx spaldingii. The sequence continues at coordinate 49,383 of VZTJ01001628.1, read as the reverse complement.
TTTAAGATGAATGTATTTATAAGGCTGGGTTTCCCCCCCTCATTTGATTTACATCAGACTTCTAGAATGTCCCATTTCCAGAGGCTCACCCAATATGATTAGCATCATTATTTGTATTACAAAGTACCTCAGAAGCCAGGAGTGAAATCAGCAGCCTTTTGTACCAGACATTGCATGAACTGTCCTTGCTTTGAAGAGCTTACCTAATAAAAAAGAAACTAAAAAGCAGCTAAAGACAGGAGAAAAGAAGTAATTCTGTAATAGGAACAGTGACAGAAAGATTATTTTAAAAAGCCCAGGAAAACCCCTAAATGCACAGAGAAATTGAGCCACTTTCTGAGGCCCAACTCTTTGCTTTGACCAGAAGATTCTTATTTCTCTGAGGTAATTTGTCACTCAATTTACAACCTGCAGTAATTAAAAAAAAAAAAAGTCTCTATTTTAGAACCTCTCTGGCATCCATCTAATAGAATCACTTTTGTAAATTCAGAACAAAAACTGTGGTGTCAGAAGAGTGAGAGACTGGAGGCAGTACTAGAAGAAATCTTATTTTGAGACATGCAGTCTAATAACCCAAGAAATGTCAGGTCTCCTGGGTTCTAATCCTGAGCAGGATTTTTTTCTTTTGCAGGAAATATTCCATGGTTTGTTTCCTTAATTCCATGTGAGTTATAGCAGCAACACATCTCAGCTTCACAAACAGCAGCTGAGGCACAAAGCCTCCTGCCTCTCATTTCAGCCTGTTCTCCAGAAGCCAGGACTGAGGAAATGTGCAGAAATCTTCATGCATTGAAGTTGGGCATATGTTGAATTATACCAGAAAATAGGAGAAGTGACAAAAGGGTAAAAGAAAATGATTGTGAATTTAGTTGAGTTAAGCTGAGAGTTCAGAACAGCCAGGAAGAATGAAGATTGAGGGAAGTGGTAATAAGAAAGAGAAGATGTTTCAATAAAAGCAGAAGGTTATGTCTATCAGGGTGCTCAGGCTGGTCCATGGGAAGTTGCAAGATCTATATCTGCATGGTTTGGAAAGGATCTGGAATTTTATACTTTGGGATCATGAAGATATTTTTAATGCTGTTTACACATCTTTGACTTTACATACTGCAACTGAAGACATGGACAGGCTGAGGCATAATCTGCTTTTTGCAGGGTGATTATACATGCAGAATATTACCCTTGGACAAAGTGAGGACCAAAGACAGAAATGATAGGGTCATTTTTGCATATATCTATATATTCATCTCTCTCTATCTTGGTAGAGGAACTCATTCTTTTAAGAAAATGAAGGAGGATCTATTTTAACTTTTTTTTGGAAGCTTACTAATGAACTGCAGAACAGATGTATCTTGGAGACTGTCATCAACCCCCTGAGTAGCAATGATTTGAAACAGTTTGTCAGATGTACTTGAACCTGATTAAAATAAGACAAATTAACAAGTTTCACCTCTCTTGATGGAGAACAGATAACTGTCATTTGATGGTTCTTCCATCGTGGACTAATTCTTTCCTTTATTTTATTCCCGAATAGTTTTTTTGTGAGTTTATTGATATTCAGCAGTAGGATAAATGCAACCCCCTTGTCTGACACTTTGCTGCTCCTTCTTGGCTGCAGGAAGGGAGAGCACTGATGGCCCCTGGCCCCAGCTGCTGCCCCAGAGAGCAGCTCCAGTTGAGCTCAAGGGGGAGGGCTCCTCTTTTGCCATGAGCTGCCTGTTCTTAGGTGTACGGGGCAGCCTTGGCCCTGAGCTGTTCTGTGCCTGGTGGTGCCAGCCAGTCCTGCTCTGGCCGGGGCTCCGAGGGCTGCAGCCACCGCTGAGCTCCCTCTGTCACCTCGGGACACCTGCCCTGAAGGACACGACCCTGTGGCCCAGAGTTTCACTGAGTAACAACAGCTTTTATTTATCTCCTTACAAAGCCTCCCTCCTTCTCTTCAGATCACATGAAATGAAAGGCTTCAAGGCTGCATATTTCTAAAGTGCCTGTATGGGAAGAAAGGCAGAGTCGTACATGATTTGTTGTCCAGGTAACAACACGAAACGTGTTTCTGGTCGATAGCTGGAGCCCCCACAGGGCTGTTATTTTTTAAGGGTGGATTGTTTGGTTCAGAATGGAACAAGGAGGTGTTGTGGTGAAAGGGGCGAGGGATGAGCCCTGAACAGCAGTGGAGGTGTGTCCTCAGGGATGGGGGCCAACCTAAACCTCACCTGCAATGGCAGCTCACCAAGGCAGCCTCTGCTTGCCTATCACACCCACGTGTCTGTGGCAGTACTGGTTTGGTTCCAGCATTCAAGTACTATTTGCTACGAAATGGGAAACTCTCGTTTTAAACATTTATGCTATTAATTAATTGCAACGGGGAGGCATAAATGTTTCTTTCTCACTCAGCCACCCACAAGATGGATTATGGCCTGTGTGGAGCCTGAAAGAAACTGAATAGAAATAGACTCATTTAAATTTTTTTATTTATTTTTTTTTTTGTGAGGAATAGAAAATTACACATTTGCTAGAAATGAAAGATTTTTCTCCATCCATCCTCCTGTAGGTAGTAGGTCCTCATCAGAAAAAAAGTGACTCGCCAATATGTAGTAGGAAAGCACCTAATTCTTGCTTTATGCCAAGCTAATTTAGGCTTCAGATCATTAAAGAAACCATTTTGTATTAGAGACTATTGGTAGCCAATTAGAGCAGTTAAGTTAAAATAAGTGAATATTACAACTGCGGTAATATGAACTGAGTAAATGAGCATAATGAAAATGAGGTTGCTGTTATTTTGTTCCCCGAGTAGTCTTGTCTAAGGTATCTTATTTTTAGATACTGTCACACATGTCTCTTACTGGATGAGAAAAGGAAATTTCTGGAGATCAGAAGATGAGAAAGCAGTCTGTAAAATGCTTGAGTGTTAAGTATAGTCAGTCTCATGGCTGCCTAACTCTGCAAGAGGTTACTTATTTCCTGTGCTAAATCTGGATGACTGTTTTAAAAGATTATTGTCAAGGAAAACTATGGGAAGACTTATTGTGCAAGCATAGATGTGAGAAGAAAAATATCCCAGGACTTTACAAAGCATTTCTTTACCAGCACATAATGCTGCAAACAGAAACATTCAGGGCCCATTAACTGATGGTATAATTAGCTTTTATGATGCATTGACATTTCTAGCTTTCTCTCCATCATCCAAACATGGTGTCAGTAAGTGTAAAATCCCTCTTTTGCTGTTTTGGCATCCTAGGGACCCTATTTCCAATACAACTCGATTTTCTCTAAGGTCAGTAAAAATGCTTCCTGATCCTAACAGTTCCATTCATATACAGGGGAGCTTCTTTGTATGGGGAAGCCTGTGAGGTTCTCTCAACTCCTTAAGCAAATCAGTGTTAGGATGCTTTTGATTAAAAGCACTGTAGGATTGGGGTTTTTTAATAGAAAAAAAAAATGCTCCCACAAGTACCAATTTTTCGTATTTACCTCTTAGGGTTGGTGTGTACTAAAATATATTTGGAATAATTACTAAGGATGTGGTTGATAAGCTTGATCTAAAACAAGCATTGTGAAGTTGCATTAATGAAATTTAGTGGCTGAAGGGGGGAAATATTTCTTTGCTGAAGTATGGTAATTTTGGAGCTGAGAATGTTTAATGCCCTTTATGTAAAGGGAGTAAAAAAGCTACTTATTTATTTTCATACTAAGTAGTTGCATTTTTCTAACAGCTAAGTTTAAGTTGACACTGCTACAGTTAATTTCTTACTCCATCTGTGTGTAATCACTTCACACTTGGGACAATATTTACCAACTTTTCAGAATGAATCACATTTAAGCAACAACAAATCAATTGCAAAGATAAATTGGTGTCTGCCCCTTACCGCAGCCTCAGGAATCACCAGCATTTTCTGAACCACAATCTGGCAATCAGCAGTTTCGGTATTTCAGAAAAAAAAATTCCATGTGTGCTTTGTTGAATCGTGTTCAGGAAATGGTGTAACCTGTTTATTCCTGACTTGTATTTCAGCACAAAATCTGAACCTCTGTAGTGTTAAAATGGGACCAACCTCCCCCTGTCTCTCTCCACAAAGTTCTCATTCCATTTTCTTTGGATGCGCACGTGCACTACCACATTTAAAGATAAACTCTGTTGTTAATATTTGTGCCATTAGTCTTCTCCTAAATTCAAAATGTGTCTCTCAGGGTAGGTCCTGTGGGGTCCCAGAGGTGACGGAGGTGTATCAGCCTGCAGTGCCTCGATTCCAAACTCATGGAGGAGCAGCTCTGGAGCCAAGCAGGGGCAGCACGGCTCTGAGGGGACAGGAGCAGCACTGACTTTTGTTCTGTTTCCAAATCAAAGCAACCAGCTGTGACCCAGCGTGCTGCTCTGACTCTGAGTCCTGCAGGTTCCTGTTTTGCCTTATAACTCTTTTTTCTACTATTGTGAGTTTAGGTTTTCATTTCTAAATCAATTAAACAGTTTTGAATTTTTTTATCCATAAATGAGTAAATCACATTGATATCTAATCTTAATCCTAACCTTTCCTTGAAAGGACTAAGAGAAATAAATAGTAAGTTTTCATATGTTTAGAGTTGGGTTTTTTTTAGTGACACATGAAGTAGGCAAACATTGTATGTAGAAAAAAATTAGGGGCATTGAGTGGTTTAATTACAACTACTGTATTTCTGAGTAAGTGCATAATAAGACTTTGTTTGCCTCATAGCCTTTTCTAACCCCAGGATGACACTTTTTTTTCTTTTTAAATTTAGATGGAAATCAAATTTTAAGATATAGTTCCTCTTGGGTGGCATTTGTAATGCAGTCTGATCTGCCTTCCCTGCACACGTCAATGCATATTTTATGGAGTCTTATCTTAAAACTGGAGCCACTGCTACTCTGAAGTGAACATCACACTCTTTTCAGCTATAGATAATTAAATCTATTCCAAAATTTCCTTTTTTTTTTTTCTGCACTAGTAATTGAGGGGTTTTAATTATTCGTGTGATAGTTATAATATCAAGCCCTGATATTATTAGACCCTCACATTAAGACGTTAAACAAAAACCAAGCAACTTCCATAAGAAACCTGATCTTCAACAAGGAATCTCATTAGTAGTACAAAGCAGATTTGCTGTTTACTCCCTGACAGACACCTCTGTCTAACAAAGTTATTGGCAAAATTTAACTCTTCTGTAGCATCCAGGACTTGAATTGATTTAGAAGACATTTTTTACCTAAACCTCTTCTATTGCTTTGCAAGGTTTTGTAGTTCTGGGAAGAAATATGAGGGATGTAAAAGCCATACATCACGCTTTTAGATTGAATTATGTCTGAGATTCTTAGAGTGGAAAAAGCGAATGAAAAAGGAATATGTTTTCTTCTTCCATATTTCTTTCTCTCCACACTCTAAGAGCTCCCATTAGCCAGGTCTCTTTCGTACAAATGCACATTTAAGAAACTGACCTGTGACAGGATGTTAGTCAGGCGATGGCAGGGCAAGACACACGGCTGAGTTACAGACCTGGCTTTAGGGAGGGGAGCCTTTAGTCTTGTTTGGGGGTCTTAGCAGGGTCTCAGTGTGAGCAGGACTGCAGGACTTGAGGGGATCCAGAAGAGCTGGCTAATCAAGGGCAGCTTCCCTGGAGCACAAAACCAGTCCATTGTCATTGCAGAAGGGCAATGAATGAGCAGGCCATTCCTGTCAAAAGCCAGGCTCAGAGTGGCAGATTCAACAAAATTTGGTAAAAATGTTTAAAAACATTGTTTTGTTGTTTTCAAAATTCATTTTGTTCACTGTCAAGCTGATGAGGGAGTATTTCATGTCAAACTGTCCTAGCCCAGGATTTTTTAACTGCCTCAAAACATTGATTCAGGTCCATTCAAGACAACACTGTCGTTCTCTCGGGTTGGCTTGCTCTCCTTGTTGCCCACTTATTCAAATTCTTCCCTGCCTCCTCTGAACTGGTGACGGTGTTTTAGCAGAACCTCTTCCACCTGTGTGCACCAGGACATCACAAGGAATGTTGTCTTACTAAAATTCCAAGATTCTTTATTTTTTTCCCATGACATGTGTAAGTCTACGTGTGTTGCAGCTGTGAATACACAGGTCCACAGCTGCATATAGCACAGATCCACCACTCCCATCACCGGTAATGGTATTCCAATGGCACCTACAGCTCCTACACAAAATTAATTCCCTACCCCTACAATCTTTTTTTTTTTTTTAAATCTCCCCGTGTGTTTCAAAAACCACAGAGTTCTGGAAAAGTGCTATTCTTCAAGAAGTCACTGCACGGATGGATTTATGATGATACTGCTCAGTAGTGTCACACTTTCAATTCCATTGCTGAACTGCAAACTAACAGCTTATCTGCATCTTATTGCAAAGTATCCATTTTGAGCTGTGATGCCCTCTAGATTAGCAAATAATGTACAAAGCGGGTTTCTTCACTTTTCTCCTTAGGGAATCTCACAGAAGAATAAGGACTTTTGCCTTCTCTTTTCAGTGAAGTCAGGTCTCATTACATTCCTTTGGGTCATGCAAGGAACTGCTGTGTCAAACATTTTAATACAACACTGGGAAATAACACAGCAGAATGACCTGACTAAAAATGATGGTTTTCACTAAGTGCTTTCAGCACTGACTAAAGAAGTAAATTAATCCTCTGTGCTCTCTTTTGGTAACATGGGTGAGCTGCTCTGCTTAATTCATGCCCTACAAAAAGGCAGCTTTTTGGCTTTGATGAGCCAGGCTCTGGGGGTTTACAAACAGCAATGGGGTTTCACCTCAGCAATGCAGATGTCTTCCAGTGGAGTTGGTGCTCAGCTTACAGACTTTAAAGAAAAGTGTTTTTCCACTTGATCTCTCTACCTGATGTAAGTGATGCAAAAGGACTGCATCAGGTGTGCTGTGCAGCATAATTTCAGTCAAATACTTCCAGCTGCAAGCCAAGGTTGAAGGTTTAGGGTACTGCTCTCTGTCCCAAAAGCAGGGCTATTGCAGAGCTGGAGCACAGCTCGGTGTGAGTGGCCAGATCCTCTGTGGCCAGTTTAAGACCTTTGCCTGTGTGTGTAACACTGCAGAATTGGAGAAAGCATGCAAGGGGCAAGCTCTACCTCAAGCAGCAGCTCCTCTGCCTTCCTGCTGTAATTTAGAGCAGGCTTCAGGGAGATTTTTAGTTATGAAAGTACCTTTATGGTGTTTGGCTGTCTAGGCTGGAGGAGATTGGATTGTGGCATAGGCTCCCTTTCTCTCTTGCTCGAGAGGTGCAGTGTGGATACTCATGGCTGAGATTCTGATCCTGAAATAAGGTTTTTAATGAAGCGAGTGTGAAATTCAAAGTTAGTCTCAAATGTGTATTTGTATGGCATAAGGTTAAGGAATAGAGTGATGATTTTGCATGGTGACAACTTCAAACTCATCTTTGAAGTAGAATGGGAGACATATTGAGTCTCATAGCTTTGCATATGGAAGGGGTAAGAACTGCTTTTATCACTTTTTACCTAAAATTTTAAAGATAGATTAGAATTTAAATGTGTTAGCACAAAACCTGTAGGTTGTTCTGCTGTAAAAAGGTTAAACTCTGTGGTTTTAAAAAAAGTTCATCTTCTTTAACAAGCAGTCTTCAAATGCAAGCACCGTGGAGTAGTAGGTAGGAGCTTAGTATATAGAAAATAGTAAGGGAAAAAAAGTCCTCTTGAATTCCATCCACTTATCACTCCTCACAGCTGTTGCTGTAATTTCCTATAGTCAAGTGACACTTTAAAAATATCCTTTGTCTTCATGATTGCTAACAAATTAGAAAATTCATGAAGTGCTGCAGAAAAATAGAGGTATTTTCTGAGCCCTGAATGTGCCACTCTGTGTCCCAGTGAGATAGCGCCAGTCTGGAATGTTCAAAAGCTGCTCAGAGAGGGGTATTTACTGGGCTGTGAGGCTTTGGGACAGATTGTCCAGAGAAGTTGTGGATGCTCCATCCTTGGAAGTGTTCAAGGCCAGTCTGGATGGGGTTCTGAGCAACCTCGGATAGTGGAAGTTGTCCCTGCCCATGGCAGGGGTTTGGAATGAGATGAGCTTTAAGGTCCCTTCCCACCCAAACCATTCTGTCATTCCATGATATTCCTACTTCACTGCTACAGGCCTCTAATGGAAAGCACTGAGGGAGGAGAGGTGGAAGGACGAGCTGGACCCCTCCTAGGACAGGAGACAGGAAATCTCTCCAGCCGTGGTCGTACAACCCTCTCTCATTCTGGATGGTGCAGAGCAGTCACATGGCATGGCACAGGCAACAGATGACTGGAGATTGATAGCCAGAACTGAAGAAAATGTGAATATTTAATAGCTGGTTTTGAGCTCTAGATACAATTCCTGCAGTAATACTGCAGGAGCTTAAATCGAGAATTTTGCTAGTTACCAACATTTGCAAATACGGGAAGATATACTTGTTTTTATTGAATGCTGCTCTGTAACTCAGAGAGAAACTTCTTTTAAAGTCTGAAAAGACTTTTAAATTTATTACTAGATATTTAGGTTTTTAAAAGAATACTTTTTTCCCCCAAAGGGAGCCAGATATCTGATAACTGCTGAAATGGAAGGAAGAAATTGCAGAGGTGTCTGCTCTGTCTGGAAGGCTTCAAAAGGTAAGTCATTTTCTGTGAACTCTTTAATTTTCCTGAGCCTCCAGACAATATTGCTCTGAGGAATGTCATTGTGAAAACTCCTTGTGACGTAAGAACATTTTAAAGTGTGCTGTCTTTGTATGAAATACATTTGAAAGATGCAGTTACTGAAGTAGTGCTATGCAGCTGAAGAGAGATACATGCTGGAAAGCTGTCACATGGAAATTGGGGAAGAGCATGAGGGAAAGGAGCATGCTCTTTAATGACTGGTGATCACAATTCATATTTGAATCAAGAAATATTTGATGTAGAGTGAAATTTAAGTTCTCATGATCTGGGAAAATAATTGTTTCTGTGAATCTAGTGAAGTTCCAAAGTCCTAATGGTGATAGGAATGAGGAGAGGAACAAACTTTGCAAGGTAGAGGTGTGTCCTCTCACTTTTTATGATCTCCTCATAGCCATTGTATTTGAAGATGTTTTGGGGAATATTGTCCTCTGTTGAGAACACGTTCCCCTCTCTCTGATTTCAGCTTGAGTGTCAACTTGTACCTGTCGAGGCTTTAACCCCAACTGAATCTGTAGTCCCTTGCCCATATAATGAATAAACCACAGCTCTGCTTTCAAGTCCATGGAGCTTTCTTATAAGTCCTGAACTACACAAAAAAATTCCTTGGCTTCCTCAGTCCTCTCACTTGAGTTGGATCTCCTTGGATTGCTTTTTTAACTTCCCATGACTGTGTCTGTTCTCACTTGCTTTCAACTTGTCTCAGCTGCATTCTACATGGAAATAAACCCTTTATACCATGCCCAGTAAATGACTTTAAAACACTCAAAGAGGATTTTCCATGGCTGATTTTTACTGGTTTAGCTGTATTGATTTGAGTTGTACCGTTAACACAGATGTGTAAATTTTGAACCGCCTCACCTAACACAGGAGTTACAAACAAGAACATGTTTTGTATTCCAGTTGGTAAATGTGTTGGCCATACCTTTGGCTGCTTTACAGTTGCTGTTCTAGTGTGAAATTGTCTGCAAACAATTTGAAACCTAGCATTCCCTTGCCACGTGACTCTTACCATTAGAGGAAGTTTCGAAGAGTAAGGATGGGGGAAGTAACTCTTGGTTAAACAACTGTTTCACAGTATAATAATCAGTTTAAAGGGTTACCACAAAACTGGTGTTGTGCATGAAAGCCTGATGGGTAAGCTTTTCAGAAGCTGCCATATGTTAATGGAAGGAACAAACCTGCATATAGACTTAAAATATATTTTCTTTATGATGTGCTCTGTGCTACCTGATCATTTTTTCCACTCTTCCTTAGCACGTTTTGCTAAGCAACAGAAAAATAGGAAGTTTCTGATGTCCTCAGTTCTCTCAGGTTATCTCTGCTGTTTGTCTAATTTGTTATTGACACCGAATATCTGTCACTGCAGCATTCTCCTGAGGTTACTTTCTCTTGTGGTCTGTTGTGTTCTGCACCTATGGTGAGTCTTCCCAGCAGATGTAATAGGTTTTTACTTCCTTTAGTTTCATAGTTTACATACAGGTAGAAACATCTTAAATCTTCATTATGTGCATTCTTACATACTGGAAAAAGTTACAGTTCTTTAAAACTTGCATTCTTTGTTGCTAGGGAGACACCAGCCTGAAATTGTACTCTTCAGGCTTCCAGTTTCTTTGCTAATTATTGTTAAAAGAAGCCTGGAAGATACAAAGCTTTGGGAATTTGCTGCTATTAATTTCATTTTATTTTAATGCAGTTTGATCTGTGTTATTTGGTTCAGAATGCATTTATGTCATTAAGTTTCTTAGGGATTCAGTGGTTGCTATGGAGCTCTGAGGTTAATTGAGTAATCATTAGTAGCATGCATTGTCTGGTAAAAATGAATTAAAATTGATTGGAATCCAAAAGAAACACAAATTCTCTTTTTATCATATGAAAGGGGACAATGTGGTTCCTCTAATACAGGCATCTATCAAGTGACCATCTGGTTAGCCTGTAACATGGAGCGTGCAGCAAGATTTCTTTTCATTTGGAAAACAAGCCACACGTTGCAACTAACTAGAATTTATTTGAACCTCTGATTTATGGAGTCAATTTAGATTTATGTCTGTTTGATGACCATTTGAAGTCAGTTGGTCCTAATTTTCCTGTCAGTGTTTTTATATGCTCTGTGAAGATTTTATATAACACTAGAAATAACACAAAGTCTTAATCCCTGTAGAGCAGGCGGTAACATTTTTGTCTCTTTGTCCAGCTTTGCATTGGTAATACCATTTATTTTTTCTTTTATGGCTGTTTTGTGAATGTTAATTGCTCTGAAAACAGTAAGAAAATGATGAAACTCCGTCACAACAAGAAAATATTTATCATACAGGTGGCTTAGAGTGTCACAGAATGGATAGGGTTGGAAGGGACCACTGGAAGCAGACTAGTCCAACTCCCTGCTCCAAGCAGGATCCCCTGGAGTGGATTATTCAAGATTGTGTTTAAACAGCTTTTGAATATCTCCACAACATCTCTATGTAGTTGTACTCCATGCAAATATAATTACAATTTGAAAAATTATTGAGGTCATCCCTTCTGGACAAAAACGAAAACAATTTTTGAATTAGAATGGGCCAGTTTAGGTTTTAAAGAGAATTAATCAGAAAGTCAGCCTGGGTATTAAGTAATATAAGTTCTTAGGACAGCTTATAAAAAATATGAAAATTCTTGTGGTAGGGACATAGGAAAGAGGTGGAATGTGCTGTCTGTCAATCATGGCCATGGAGCTGGGTGCAGAAAAGTTACTGCTTGGACACAATTCTCTGTGCAGAAGTCTGTTTGCTCCTTCTGCTCTGTTTTTCCTGCCAGATTTAATAGCTGAAATTTTAAGACAGTCATATTTAATATTCTCACAGAAAATAATGTGTCTTGTGTAGCTGCCTAAATAGCCAGCAGCCTTCTAGCCAGCATAGCGGCTAGCTAGAGAAAAGTGATTTTTAAACTTTCATATGGCAAAAATGGAAAGAAACCGCTTTCTTCCACGAAAAGAGAGTATTTAAACTAGACAATATAGAAACTAGGAGATATTTTATCTTCAACCACGCTGTGTTTGTTGAATACATATTTTTTATTGTGTCACCATTTTCTGGTCTTTGGTATAAACATACTTAAATAGTTTATGTGTCTACAAATACATGGAAATGTACTGCAAATATATATTATTCCATTTAGATATATATATATATAAATATAGTCAGCTATTACTGTTTTTCCTTTCACTTTTATTAATGAAGAAGAGTTATTTTGCATCAAAACCACTAGATTAAAGAGATGTCTGATGGGCTAATCTAAAATTTATGATATTCCATGAAGTGTGGGGGTTTATTCCTGTTAAAATTATTATTATGGGAAAATGTATGCTATAAATAACTCTTTCTTAACCAGGTATGGTTTGCATGAGAAATCATAAAAGAGCACGGAATGGCTGCTTTAACCTGTAATGGTGGAAATGATGCAAATGCTACCATGGTGTGCAAGTTGCTGATTTAAAGCTGGGAGACAGCTTGATTTACTCTTGCCTGCAGGCTAGGAATAGCAGTAAGCTTATTTTGACTATAAATGGAAAAAGTACGACATAAAAGTCACATAGTAAAACATTTTGCTTCTATCCATTGGAACTTGTTTAGCTGCATAACTCTGGCAGTTTCTTTGAATATATCTTTCCATGTGTATGCCATCTCCGCCTGTGTTCTGTGCCACTACATTTCAGCTGCACACTTCTCTCATTTATCTTTTTCTTGTTCCCTTGACTAAACCAGAGCTCTCAATCTATCCTGACAGCGTGTGGATGTAAAAATTACAAGAAATGACCCACACTAGACAAGTTTATCACAGCTCTTTCTGACTGAGTCATGAGGAAGGTTCTTATTTTGATTCACCTGCTAGACCTTGTGTCTATTCATTGATTTATGTGTAGCGGGGAATGTTAAGTTCCCCAAAATGAAGCGTCTGATCCTTAGGTTTAAGTAAGGGAAAAGAGGAATACATTTTCCCCAAAATGAAGTGTCTGATCCTTAGGTTTAAGTAAGGGAAAAGAGGAATACATTTTCTCTTTCTCTAGCTATAAGCTGTGTTCTATATCATTCTAGAGCTCTCAAATCCTTATTACAATTTTATGCTTTAGGAAAGCTTGAGTAATTGCATTATGCAAAACAATTTGTAAGATCCTGAGCGAGGTGAAGATCTTGAGCCTGAACAGTCAGAAACAAAGCAGTTAAAGGTTGGGACAAGATTACATGACCTGCTCGTAATTGCATTTAGCTAGTGATAAAAGATGGGAAATTAAGGCACACTTCCTAAAATAGGGCCAGCTTAACTAATCACAGAGAAGTTTCTCCTCTCTCCTTTTACTACAAAGGAGTAATTGTTAGTACATTGGCAGGGACATCAATGAAAAGAGTTTTTGACCTGAGGTTTGTCTTGTTTGCTATAGCCACCGTCAGTTTGTTCAGCAGCCTGTGAAGTGTCACCTAAACCAGATGAGTAGTTCTGGTTGGTGTGGCTTAGCTGGAAAGTATTTGGAAGCTGGATGTTTCAGCTCCTCCAGACACCATTGCTGGTTGCATCTCCCATTTGTATGAAGAATCCATTAGGATTAGGTTTCTTCTGGTTTCTACAGGTAATATAAGAGCTTCAGAGTACAATGCATGTGTCTATAACACATGGTGCAGAGAGCTCCAAACTGGCCAGAACTGGTGTCTGTTCCCAAGACCTGACCCAGTAACTACAGCTAGAGCACACAGAACACTCCCCTGTGCCACACTGGTGTTTCAGGAAACATGGGAAGCTGTCAAGCATCTTAAACACAGCACCAAATGAAGCCACGTAGGCATGTTCCTGTTCTCCCAGGCATTACCTCGTGTATAGACTGCCATGGCTCCCTCCTGGGTGCTGGTGCATTTCACCTAGAGCAATTAAAACATCAATGGAGAATTTTTATCTTCAGGATTTATAGACTTGGAAGCAGCTGGAGCCCACAGGACAACATGGATTATGTGTTTTACATGAGCACCTCTGTGCAGAGGTGGCTTTCTTGGTCTGCTTTCTCAGGGTGTATGGGCTGCACCTGTGCAGTCTGAACCGTATTATTGCAAAAATTTGTTATCCAGCATGCCATGTTGAATTGTCTTGTGCATTCCAGGACTAGGAAGAGGGAGAGTAACATCCCTTGACCCACTGGTCACAGGAACCTTCTGAGGTTCCTTCCATCCTGAGCTTTCCCATGACCTTTTGATCACAGGATGTGTTGATTCAAAATTAAAGTGTATCAGTGTGTGAGTGTAAGCTCAAGCTGGCATGTCCATGGTGACTTTATAGTAGATATTGCAGGTACAAATAGTAGTACCTTTAGCTTTAACAGCACCTGGCAGCAGGGCAGTGCTGAAAGTATCTGTCCTTCATGAAGCTTTCAGTTAGGGCTAAAAATTTATTCCTTCTCTGTGCTAGTTTCATTTCCATGTCCATAAGGCAGATGCTTTTCAGGTTTTGAAAATCCTGTCTTAACTTCTTGTCAGTTCTTACATGAAAAACGATGTGATGTAACTTGTTCCAGGCTGGATCAGCATAGACAAATGAATTTTAAAGCACCACTCATTTTCCTAATGTAGCCTGGTACTCTGGAATAACAGTGGTCATGGTTGCTCAGTCGAAATAATGTCTGTGATTACGAATTGGTTTGAAGCTGACATCACATAATTAGTCTTCCAGGGGAATGACAATCCATTCAGGTGGATGGTACAGCATGAGTGTGAGTTTCATGCATTGCTGCTGCTTCTGCTGTTTACCTGGATGAGCGTTTCAAGGCAGAAGATGATGTAGGTGAGAAAATGGCACAAACATATTACAGAACACACCATCCTGATTTCAGCTGGGATGGGGTTAACACACTCTTAGGGACTGAGCCTGTAAGTGCTTACAGTGAAGAGCAGCTCTTACTGCTGGGAGTAGCCCAATTGATTTCTGTGAAATAATAGAAATCAATGTGGCTGTGCCAGCTGTAAGCACTACAGGCCAGAGTCTAGGCTGCTGACAACCAAAGACACCAGCTTAGCATTGCAGCCAAACCTCAGCAATGAGTGTCAGTGTGCACTGTTTAGATTTTAATGTACATTTTTGAAAGATTGATTTAATTTTTTAATTTATTTTGAAAAGGCATGTGTGGTTTGGGGATTTTTTTTTTTTATCACCTGCATTTTGTCCCGTGGGTATTCCAAGACGAGCTGGAACACATCATTGAAGTGTCCTAAGCAAAGGGTGGGATTCATTAAAAACTCCCAAAATCTTAGCACATACTTCATCAGCATGCAGGGATGATGTTCAAATTGCAAACAAATGTTTATTTTTATTCTTTCTTTCCTGAAGCCCATCAAAAGCCTTGTTTCTGAAAAATAACTAAGCAGTTTTCCAAACAAATTAACCTTTGAGCGGAGACCAGGCATGGAAGTACCCACCCCCAGAGAAGAGTTTTGTGAGAAATGAGCTCATGTAAAACTGGGCAATCTGCAGTACTGATCAGTAATCTTAACCCATGCACAAACCCAGATGTAACAGCACTCTAAATCTTTTCATCCATGCCTGTCCACAAAAGCAGAGTGATTGTTTTACACGAGACAACTGATAGGTGCACATGTTCAGGACCATGTTATCACTGCCTCCTTTTCAGACACTTTGGCAGAAGCACAATTACAGCTGTGCTTATCTCTTGAAAAAACCCCAAAGTTTTACCAATTGCAATATGTTTCTCTAAAATCGAGATACCGAGATTCTTTAAAATTGGAGAGCACTTCATAAATTTGACTTCAATGAATGAGATAGTGATATATGTGGGAATCTATCAGATAGGAGAGAGGCCTGCAGTTTGCTAACAGCAAGCCCCAGACTGTCTGATTCCCTGTATGCATCCTCCTGGCACGGAGTGCACGCAGGTTCATAACATCCACACTGGAAATGTAATAACGGCAGCTGTAATGTGCTTTTACAAATCTGATTTTTCATTTTCCTGCAAGAAAGGGTGAAAACGGCAGGCTGGAGATTTGCTGGAGACTTTGCACTTAGAATAAAAATATCAGTTTGGACTGAAGGAGGAGGTTATTGATTGTAGAGCTAAAGGTTAAACCTGTAGCAATGACATGCTTAAATTAATGACATGTTGAAGAAAGACACTTCTAAATTAAGGACATTCCATATATTTCCCCCAATAAATTGTCATGAGGACACACAGAAGATCAGTGGCAGAATTTGTATTATCTTCTGATATTTCATGTTGAGCTAATAGACATTTATTTTGTTAACTGCAAACCACACAGCCTGTTGTAGTCATATTCCAACTGGCAGATGTCACTTTACATAGTCACAAGTGGCAACTCACTAGCAATAATCATGAACATTTTCAGATATGAGAGCCAATTTAATTGGGCCAGCAGACTGAAAGGGTTTTAAAAAGAAACAATTAAATAATTGAAGACCAGTATAAAAGTTATATTTTTAAAATTTTTGTAAAACTTATATTCAACTTGTAACATAGGAAACTATTGTGTGTATGTGAGAGTTGTTAGATGCAGACACATTCTCAGATTTAGGAGTCTGAAGGTAATTGTCTCCCACTGAAGTCAGCTTTTTGGAGTTGGTAAGTTTTAGGTTTGTGAATTGTGGTGGAAGGGGTACTTTTACACCTGGAAGTGCAGTGGTTTTCATGGACGTTGACCGTGGATAGCTGAGATGCTACTCGTGTGTATCTTGTTTCACAATGCTGTATTAAAAGGTGATAATAAAAATTATTAAGCATGAGAGGTTCTACCCTTCAATAGGGTGATCAGTCATTGCCTACGGTGGATTTGAAGTACCAGTTTTACTTTCCACCTCAAATAACTCATTTTCCTGCTTTTGCTGTGAGTTGACAGATACTGTTGTTAGCTTGAGCTCCAGCTCCAGGATGTTGGAGCCAAAGGAAGAACATCCTAAGCCCAAAAGAGCTAATTCTAAAGCTCATATTAAGGCCATATTTTTAACCTTTATGTCAGGGCCTCTTGAAGCACAAATCTGGGGACTCTGGCTGGCTGCAGTGAGATCTGTTCCTCACAGCAGTGTCTGAAAATTACCCCCTGTGAACTAAGGGGAGCCCCCCAAAACTAGCAAACCAATCTCCACACCATAAATAACAGTAAAAGTGTTTATATTTAGTAAGTTCTGCAAGAAATGTTTTCTATTAAAAGTTAAGAAAATGGCGAACTGCTGAAAAAGCAAATGCAGAAATATTGTGTATGGTGAACCTGTCACTAGGGAGACTTTCATTTATGCATCATGTGCATGCATATATTGAAGGGAAAATAATATGCTTGCCACACTTGTCATACAGAAAACAATGAGCTATATTGTTCATTAAAATCCAGTGTAGATTTCTAGAAGCAGGGCTTTTATTAAAAAAAAATTAGGAAGACCAAAGTCCTTGTAAAATTTGCTTGAATTTAACCAAGATTGAGTCACAACTGCTGTAAGAACTTTCTTCTTGCTCTACTAAAGCAGAGAGTTGTAAAGAGCTTTGTGAAAATACATTTATCAGAAAAGTTTTGTGATAGATCCAGCTACGACCTGTCATGTAATCATTGAAAGAAACTAATCCAAACTGGCATGAATCTGAAATTTCCCAAAGGGACTGAAATGTTGAATGAAGGACTTCAAACAAAGGGTTTGTTTAAAATGGAACATTTCAGTGCTGGCGGCTGTTTTAAGTGAGTTTGGCTGGTTACTCAGATGAAGCAGAAAGTACTGGAGAAAAGCTGTCATATAGAAATGGTGACAAGAATAAGAAATATCTCTCTTGCATTGAATGATCAATTTTTTTCCAAGAAAAGTAAAAAGATGTCAGGAAGGTAGAGAGTTCTAAGCACACAGTAGCTTCATGCTGTTAGTTTATGTCTTACAGCAACGATAACAAAAGTACTGACTATTGAGATGAACAAAAATATCTGTATTTTTGTTTGTTTAGTGTTTTCTCAAGTACTTTTCCATATTTCACAACACTATTGAATAAACTGAACAACAGACAACAGTTGTGGGAGGAATACAAGTGATGTGTTATTTTGTAGGGAAATGTTGTAAAACAAAGGCAGGAAATATTGTTGAATATAGCTTAGGTAAGGTTTGAGGTAGGAAGTGAAGATTTGCTTAGATTTAGGGAATAAATGCAGTTGAAGTAGTTGATGCAGTGACAGAATTTCAGAACACTTAAAGCCTGTTAAATTCAGAGAGCTCACTGCTACAGCAAAAAAAAAAAAAATAAACACAGACCTCAGTGAAAATGTGTTCAGGTTTCATCCATCATGAGGGCAATCTTGCACTGAGCTCCCTCCAAATTTGGTGTGGTCAGTGGATGATCACTGAAATAACACATACATCAAGCCAGTGTGTCCTTCCCTAACAAAAAATGCACCCAAATTAAGATCTTGTCACAAAATGACGCTGAAAGCATTGCCTTTTGATTACCAGCAGAGAATGTACGTATTAGTTTTCTATGCTGAACAAATCTGGGCTTTTGAAGGGTTTCTAACAGATAAAATAGGAAATCGCCTTGAAATTACAGTGCAGAAATTACCGTTCTAAATCAAAGCTGATGATGTGAAGTAGGGCATTGGTTTAAATCTCTTTGCTAGAGAATATTGCCTTGAGAAAACCCTCTCAACAGATATTCAGAAACACATTTGTGCATGTTTGCTGGACACTTGATTTAATACAAGTTGTGCAGTCTATAGATTTCTGAGTTCATTTATGCAGCAGTTACTGCTTTAAAGGGCTGTGCTGCTGGAACAAATTGTTTTCAATTCTCAGCTAAATTTAAATCTTTTGCAAAGCAAATCAGCTCTGTTTTGATATTTTTGAGGGGTGTAATAGTATAAAGAATTTGTACGTTTTCCTAACAGTCACACCAACATGATCTTCTTTCCTGGAGAATCAGCAGGGTGAGTGCCCAAAAACAAAAATCTGGTAATATTCCATCAAGAAAGATGGAATTAGCTGTTGGTCTAAATAATTGATTAAGTGCTACTACTTACAAAATGAAGATTAAAAGCAAAGAAAAATCTGTAGCAACTTTGCTTTGTATTTTCTAATTTGAAAAAGTGCATGTTTTTAGCACATCCTGCACATAAACTGTGTGATACCACAAGCAGAGCATATAGGAGAACGTGTATCCATTTAATTATTAGTTTACCTAATGTATACTTTCTGGTATTTTAATTAATTAACCTCTAGGTGTTTATTTTTGTTGGGCTCAATGTCTAAGGTCGTTTTGAATCGGAAGAAATCCACTAAATCTTGTTTCTAATCTAAAAATCTTTTCCTTCTCCCACAGATCTTGTTTCTAAATTCTAGCAGCCATTTCATAGGCCAGTTTAGACAGCAGATGTCATTTGTTTACCTAATTCACTTCTAGAGGTTTTATGTGTAAATCTGTGGCAAATACAGTATTTTTCCCTGGCCTGCCAACTTTGGGCAAAAGTGAGTGCATCTGTCACGTCTCCCAGCCAGCAGCACCAGCTTCTGACAATGGTAATTTTCCTTTATTGTTTCTGCTGCACTGCTTTTCAGCTCTTGACTTCTGTACCCAGAAGTGTGCCAGAGATCCCATGTGCTTTATCCTGCTGTGGGTGTTACACCCAGGGCTAGAGAGGCCCTGTCTGCACCCTCATCCTGCAGCCCTTCTCTACCATCTGGCTGAGAACCTCTGTGACAGCACAGACTATTTCCTATGGGAATTTTTCTTCTTCTACTGAAAGTTTACTAAATATAAGATAAGTTTCATGATACTGAGAGTCGCTTTTGGAAACAGGTGGTCAGAGTTCTGCCCACTCAATCCCGGGGGGGTGGAGGAATCTCAGGCAATCTGAATAGTCCTCTCGCGTGTATATAAATCTGTTATTAATTAAATAAACTCACTCAACATTCTCTCAAGATTCCTGTGTCCCTTCGCTCCGCTATCGGTTCAACAGTGACAAACTTCCATGAACAATTCTCTCTTATGGCCTCCAGGAACCCACCTGGTTCTGGCACAGAACACAAACCAAGGCTCCTAAAGATGGCATGTGAATACCTGCTTGATGAGAATTTATCTTACAGGTCGCTTCATATTTCTCTCAGGGTTCTTATGTTGCTGCAAAGTATCCTTGATATTGGTTCCTTGTCTTAAAATGAAATTGGTTTGTGAAAATTAGTTTTAGAAAGCATTTTTTTCAGTTCCAACAAGTTCAGGTTACTGGCAGTGCCACTCTTGAAATTATTCAGCTACTCTCTTCTGTCAAAAGCTGGTAGTAAATAACAACATCCCTTTAGGAACTGGTAGTTCTGCAAACAAATTGTATCTTCAAATCAAACATGGAGAATTATGCTCTGGGTTTGACCTTTACCTGTTGTTTGGTACTGAAGTCTTCCTTTATGTTGATGCAGCAATTTGTTAACAAATAAAACCTGACCAACTGCTAGACTGCATTGATAGTCAGCAAAAATGATAATAAGGTTTGGGTTGGAAAGGATGTCAAAAATCCTAACCTTGTTCTAATCCTCCTGCCATGAGCAGGGACACCTTCCACTAGACCAGGTTGCTCAGAGCTCCATCCAACCTGGCCTTGAACACAGCCAAGGATGGGACAGTCACAGCTTCTCTGGGCAACTACAGCCTCAACACCCTCACAGGAAAGAATTTATATCTTATATCCAATCTCAATTTATTCTCTTTCAGTAAAAAACCATTACCCTGAGTCTGGTCCTAGAGGCCCTGGTAAATATAAAGTTAAAAAAATTATCTGTCTTAGAAGCACCCTTTATGTATTTGAAAAGCTGGGGTCTCACTGCCTTTCTTCACAGGAGAGCTGTTCCATCCCATCCACAGTTTTGGGGCCCTACTCTAGACCTGCTGGAACAGGTCTGTGTCTTCCCAGTGCAGGGGGCCCAGGACTGGTCACAGTACTCCAAATGGAGTCTCATGAGAGGCAAGGTTCTTTTTCACTGCCTGGTTAGGATCTAACTCTGTCCAGCTGTGAGCCTCTAACTTTGAGTATTTTTAGGATCAGGCAAGAGCTGACAGTGTTTTCAGGAGAAATTAAAGGAATTGTTGTCCTACATGTGTTTAGGGAAAAAGAAGAAGCCTTTACAGGGATGCTTAAAGCTGAAAGGGTGATTCTGAATGAGGAACATCATAATATGCCTGTCACTTATTCGAGAAAGCAAAAGTCAGAGTAGGGGTCTGGACAAAGGGTTTGCTTTCAGATAAATCTGCTATGTGAGCATCTCAAGGCATCTTAGATGGGATGAAAGCGGCTTTTTTGAAATTGAGCAAAGAGTGTCCACAAAATGCAGTATTTTATTTTTGTACATCTGCCTCTAAACTAGCGAACTGTTGGGTCCTTCTTTCCTGGAGTATTGTAAAATCATTGCTTCTTTAACCCTTATTGTGTCTTGTGATTTCTGCCTCCTGAAATATTGTTGCTTCACTCCAAAGGGATGGTAATTTGTATATGGCGTAGAAGTCAACTTTCAGAACATTCTGTATCCTGATCTGGGTTCTAACAAAGTGAGAAAGTCCTTTTTCCACTGGGATCCCTAGTAAGACTTAGGGTATGAATTTGGGAGAGCCACAGTAACAAGTATTCAGTAATTTTTTGGCATGGAGCAGAATGTGACCAGGAACTCGAGACCAGCAAGGTAACCACAGCACCAACATTTGTGTGCACAGGTCACTTTTAATTCTGAAAGCAACAGCAAGACTTTGGACCTTGCTTAGCTGTGAGTCATAACTTTAGCTACATCCCTTGATCATTCTTTTTTAATATCTGTCATGTTGTACTGAAATAATTTTTTAAAGTATATTACAGACATATATATTTTGTTTTTCCTTCATTGACTGCTTTCCTTGTATTTGTTTGGCTCCTGGCGGAGAGAATTCTCCTTCTGATTTCCTTCTTAAAATTAGTGTAGAGGTATCTTTCCTGGAGACGACCCAAGGGTTCAACATTGTTGAGCTGCTAGAGAAAAAGCTATGGTGATAATAATTAAACATACCTAAATATGCTTGCAGCTTGGTTTAGAGAGCTGGAGCTTGTATAATTATTCTGATTTAGTCTGCCACAGGCAAAATGCTTTTCTTTCATCCTGTACAGCAGCTTTTCTGATTATGGCTTTAAAAAAGAACTGACTTTTTTTGTGTAAAGCCAAACCTTCTGTTTCTGGTCTTAATTCTTCCTTAAATTTCTGGCACATCATTTTCCTGTCACTTCTGCCTTTGAGCATTGTAAATCTCTATCTGGTTACCTCTACAAAATTCAAGCTGTAGATAATATTCTACATGTCAACCAAATATACGGTTATCAGTTTATTACCAATACATGTAAATTTCTTCCAAAAATCCTTCAGTTCCTTTCCAATTTGGTATACAACTTCAAAAATTCCGGAGGATCCTTATGCAGCTTTTTCATTTGAACAATTTTTTCATATTAGATTCATCCTTGTTTTAGGGGATAGTTTGTTCAAAGTAATAATAAAGGGATTGGAAAATATTTTTTATACTATGTATTAGATAACTCACTACGCATTTTCATACATTAGGATTCAGCTTTGGGTAGCAAGAAAAAAAATTTAAAAATCACTGACTTGCAGTGTAATAAAAGTGTGTGTGATTGTAATTTGTAGACTGTTTAAACCAGGAGAATAACCATTCTGGCAGGGTTTCATTCTAAAAGCAGGTTTTGATGAAAAAAGAGAAAAAGAAAATTACAGGGATTGAAAAAAAGTATTTTCTGTATAGTGTGTGGGACAAATAATCATCTAATGGATGCCAATAACATATTCATAATTAAGAAATAGTCCAGTACAGCAATTGTAACTTAACTGGTGAACAACAATTACAAGCCACAAGGTGAACTTGGAAGCTACAGCCTGATACAGAGCTACAACCAGCTGTGGCTAGGTTTGTGTGCTTTGGTCTGATTGCTGGGAATATATGATCATAAACCAATATATTGTAAAGCATTTTAAAAAACATGGTTCAATCGTTTCACATTTCCGTGTCTCCACATACAGTAGCAATATCTGAAGGCAATATTTGTGCTTGATTTTCCATGGTCAGACATTTAGAAAACATCTGTGAGCTCAAAATCTGTTGTGTACAGTACATAATTCCTAAATCAGTGGGCAGCTGGGACATTACCCATGGCACCTAAACAGAGGCGGCCCACACTGTACTCAGTGAAAGGATAAAAGCTGAGATTTAAACCAATTTGTGAAGTTGTTTCAGATACAAGCAGAATTCCTGTGCAAAGGGGCACTTAGGGCTTGAAAAATTAGTTGGAGATACTTTCCTTCCCTATTTCACTCCCAGCTTTACAAGAATTTTTCCTTTACTGGGGTATTAAAAAGATCCAAAAACAATGTTAAAAGTTTCACTCCTTTCTTTCATTGATGAAGTCATGTAAAGAAAACGCAGATCACTACTCACAGCCTGTGGAAGTTAAGATGTTACTGTGTCCTACACACAAATGTAGGAAGAACTGACCTTTCACCTCAACTAGATTTTAATTCAGATTTAAAACGGTCAAAGAAAAACATGGAAAATTAAAAGTTGAGCCTTTCCAGGAGAAATCCATTTGCTTCCCCTCTGTTGTGGTCTAAGCAAAATGGCTGCTTGTCCCTATGTTTTTAGGGAAACTGTTGGGACACATAACTTTGCCCAATATAGAGAAAGCAGCAATATTACAGGATGGTTTTAATTTAATAGTGAATGATGACTTGGATTTCTTGAAAAGAAATCCTTGACAAATCTTAAAATAATTATTAAAATTCTCGTGTGATTTCAAATGTAGCTAAAACGTCTTAAATGTATGGACAGGTTTCTGTGGTGTGTATCAGCTGTGGGTAGGGGTTTGGGTGAGTTGCACCAAATTTTCCCTCTGACACTCTTGCCTTTATGGTAGGTTTTAATTGGATTGAGGTGCCAAGTAATTAAATGAGCTGCATGGCCCCTGGGCTGCCTGCTGTACAAAAATGGCATCACCTGGAGCACCTGCTCTGGTTTGAAAATTAGAGAAAACACTGCTTTTGAAAGAGTTTGTTAACTGAGCAGAACACAAGTGACTTGCAGAGGATAAAAGGTCACTTTTAAAAGGAGCAGGTGTCCCTCTCGTATTTTGCCCTGTTGAATCTTAAGTACCACTAGGGTAAAATCTTGAAAATAACTTGGGATTAACTGAAACAAACTAATATTCTTAGTCTGATGTAGGACTGTTTTCAAACAAATTGTACCCACATGTGAAACCAGTTTTCCCAAATTTTCTAGTTCATATTCAATAAACTGGAAATCTTGTTTGGTGCTGAACTGTAAATGCCTGACCATTAGAGGCATATCTGCATATCTTCTTGCTCTGACTTTTGATGGAAATGTCAGACAATGTTTTTAAGGCTGAGTTTAGGATCCACATCTCATAAGTGGGTGTCTTTAGTGATCCAGAGTTGTCCTTTGTTTTATATAGGAATTTCACCTAACATTTACCCACCTGATGAGCAGCTTTTCCTCCTCAGTGTTTACTTTGCTGGCCTAAACAAGCAAAGCCCTCCAGCTCTTCTTATGAGATATCTGTTTCTCTGACCTGGGGCCAGTCTGATTTCATAATATTTGAGATGTGTGATAGCTCAGATGAGATCTCACTTATGTTTTGAAAAAAGTGTTTTTATTTATTCATCTCTCTGTTTTTTGCTGGAAAGGCTGAAAAAGGGAAAGGATTACAATTACTTTTTCTATGCTCCATTATTTTGGGACTCTTTAGTGTGTTGTGGCTAATATGTTTTTGTCTTGCTCTTCCTCAGCAATTCCTCTCAAGTTGCTCACTGCAAACATTCTGGTTATTGGTACTCAAGGCTATGATCTTGCATTTTAATTTAGTTCCATTTCTTATGCTGCTTTCCTTGAAGTCATCTGGATTGTCTGCCATCATCTCATGATTCTTCTTCTCTAATCCCTCCCAAATCTGAGTCATCAAGAAATCTTCCACATATTTTTTTTGTTACTTTAGTGACTGAATAAAAATTTAAGAAATTGAGTAAAATTAGGAAAGTCCCTCTAGTTAATCCCATTGCCATGCCCCCTATATGCAATTCCTTAACGAGCTCTTCTCCAGTACATTATTTATGCTGGTTTATGAAGCCAAAATAGACTGGGTTGCATTTGTCTTGACACCTGGGCTGGGCATAAGTCTGCCCTGCCAAAAAAAATCTGGTACCTACCATTGGTAAAAGAATTCCCGTTGATTTTATTATTCATTCAGTTCTATGACTAATTACCCCTCGAGTATTTTGTTTTTACTAGTTATAGAGAGTCTATTGGACCTAAAGATCCCATTCTTAGAGTGTTGTGGTTGTTTTTCACCAGTGTGGTGTTGGTGTTGACTTTACAGCTTTGTTAAGCTGGAGACCATTCTCACCCAGTGTGTGACTAAGTACACAACATTGCTTTACTGTACTTTCCACTTGACCTCTACTTTGTCAAACTTGGCTGCTTTTTTTTTTTTTTTTGTCTTACACTTAACCAATCTTTTTTGTTGAAAACAGAAACCCATATGATTTGCTTCCAGGTCAAACCTAGATTATCTTTCATCTCCAATCCACCCTCTCTTCTTAGCAGCAAGCTGCAGCTTTCCGGTTTTTCTATTTCTTTATTTCTTTAGGTTTTTTTACAGGGTGTGACTTATCTAGATTTTTGCAGCTTTCAAATTATCCCTATTTCTGGACTTAAGACAGAGTACTATTTTTTTCTTGTTGTTGGTAAATATTCTATTGAAGCTTTTATTATTTTTTACACTGTTCATTCACTCAGGTATCATTTTCCTATTTGCTTAGTGTTTCCAGGTCTCAAAATATCCATTCCTAGATCACATGGTTGGAAGAATCTTGTTCTATATTTTTCTATATTACTAGACAGAAAAAGCAATGATTTTTTGCTTATTATTTGTAGCTATTTTCCCATAGGGAACATCTGTTACACTGTTGTACAACTGACACTAAGTCTTTTCTAAACCATTGATGAGGTTTCTTCCTTTGCTTTAGTCTATCATACAATGCCAAAGGTAAAATTTCTCATTTAATCTTATTACTGGTGCCAGGGGATTAATGTCAGGTGGCACTTGTGGTGACAGTGAAAAGATTAAAAAATAATTCCATTAAACTTGTCTCCTGCATTTGATATTTGAACCGTTAATAAGAGGGATTACCTTCTTTGTAGGCCGGGGAAAAATAAGCTCAGCATAATTGTCTTACAAACCAAAGGTCTCGTTACTTCTAATATGGGAAAGATTATATTTCATAAAGATCTCTGATTAAGACATTCACTGAGCATTTAGTCATATTAGGCTAATGGGAAAGATCAACATAATAGTTCCTTCATTTTCTGATAATGAACATGATGGGCTTTCTGAAAGTACATAACCATACTTAAAACATACTCCCTTTTCAAATTCCACATTTCCGTAGAGTTTGGATTATGTCATTTCTTCAGCCCAATTAATCACAAGGGAGAAGTCAAAAATACAAATGAATACAATAAAAGAGACAAAATTATTTACAAAAAGATTGCTGTTGATTTTTTTTTCTTTAATAATTTAGCTACATTCTAATTTTTCCATTGCAAAAAAAAACCCAGAGGTTTAAAGATCCTCCAGCAGCTCTCAGATATTACATGCAGGTTGACAGCTGCGAGTAATTTATTTTCATTTTCATATCTTGAAAATGAAGGAGAGGTACAGGGTTTGTGCAGTGAACTAGGCCCTAGATTCAGTGTTTTCCTCACATTCATGCTTCTAAAAAAGGAGTAGAAAGATTCTCTCTCTTTTTTTTAAAGATGTGACCAGATCAGTAATGTTCTGTATGTGCCCAGTTTTCAAATACTTTGGCCCCAGTTTTGCTGCGTATCTCCATCAGACAGGTTCTGCTGGGTTTCCTTCACTTGACTCCAGACTCTCATTCATTGAGTCCTAGAGCAGAAGCCCAAGTGAGTCAAGGAGTTCTCACATTTTTATATTCTTATAATTAATCATAAAGTCTCTATTTAAAAATAGATACTCTGTGCTAACATAGTAATGACCAGTGATAGTAAATACTATTTTTGAAAGTGTCTACATTTCTGAAAATCTCTTCCGTGATAGAATTTTAGAAATGATTAACAAATGCTGAAGTGCAATTCTAAATATTTAGTGGCATATTATATTTTTTCCCGAATAAAATTCAACCTACAACAGTTTTTTGATTCATCATCAGAATTTTCTTGGGAACCCTCATTGCCTGAGGAAGACTTAAATTCATAACAGAGTCAGCACAAGGTTAGCTGCCAGCCTTCTTCCTTTCCTGTTGCAAAGAAAATGTTATTTTATCACTGCTTGGGAGAGACTAATGAACTGGTACAGATATTAATTTTGCATCTTTTTTATACTTCTATTGAAGAATGAGTAAGGAAAAAATAGAGGGTTTTTTTTCATGCAGTATAACACAGGATGACTTCCAGCAAATAACCTTTCACTATTTTTTTTTTAATCCATCAGATTCTAGGTAGAGTTTCTAGATAAACATTTCAGCTACACTTTATCTCTTTTTTCCCAGAACATCTGTTTCTCAGTTCTCAGTAGGTGTTTTGTTTACCCTGCGTTCTGGCCCGATTGCCTAGGCCAGAGTCTGCTTCCCAAGGATTTACGTGACTGAAACTTAGACTGATGTGGTAGTGAGGACAAATATCACAAACCTTTTATTGGTGGAGACTCTCTGTTCTTGTTTTAAAACCAATGTC
Source organism: Orthonyx spaldingii (assembly GCA_013397795.1). Taxonomy (NCBI): domain Eukaryota; kingdom Metazoa; phylum Chordata; class Aves; order Passeriformes; family Orthonychidae; genus Orthonyx; species Orthonyx spaldingii. The sequence continues at coordinate 21,925 of VZTJ01001628.1, read as the reverse complement.
ATTAATTTGCATTTGCAGCTCCTTATGTAGCTGTCTTCCTGAAATATGCATTGAGTTTATGGGAAGGAATGTTTGGGGAAATATCAGAGAACAGGGGAGGAAACCCCACCACAAATTCAAACAATGAAAGGTGGGCAGAGATGTAAAGGAAGGCAATGGGAGCCATCCATGTCTAAACAAGGGCAGTGGATCCTTGAGGGAGGCTGAAAAAACTGCGTAGAGCAGGAAAGTATCCTGAATACAGGATAAGAAGGGCCAAAATGATTTGCTGGACAATAACTTACATTAGTGAATACAACTAGATCAACTGGAAATAGTGTCCTAAAGTGTTTGCTTCTGTGAGGAGAAATATACCATGGAGCTCTTATGTTCAAATCAACTCTGTAATTTGAGATTTCATGGGCTTTGTAAAACTAACAGCTTGTGACTTTAGAAATTCAATAAGAGGGAATGCATAATGGATAAATTGCTGGCTAATTCCAACTAGGGGAAATGTGAGGGCAATCTATTGTGCTGTACCTTGCTTCACAATTGTGCTTATAGCGTGATGTGAAAGCACGTGTAAGGACATTTTGTATGGGTTTTGTTGAAAACAACCCACGCAGAAAGAAAATAAAGTAAAAAACATTTTTCATTCTCAGTTTTTCTAATAAGTTGAAAAGCTTGTCTTTGAGGAAGGATGCTGATGGTGTTTCTGGTAATTGTTCATATAAACCTTTTCAGAAATTTAAACAGCTCTTACTTAAACTGCTATTAACATTAGGAAAGTGTTCCAGAATTTTATACCTTCTTTAATTTTCAGTGTCAGTGTTTCAGTGGCTGGTTTCTTATCCTTCAGTGGTAGTGTGGACACTGACATTAGCTTGTTCTAGCTGTTATTCCTTCCCTATGTTTACCCTTCTTGCTCACTTATTTTTATAGAAAATTTTATAGTCGCAACATCAGTCTTGGTTTTGGCAGGTTCTGCAAACCATACTGCTTTGATATAATTTGTGAAGTAGATAATGCACTCCTATGCTCTTAGCAGTGGCTTTTCTCTGGATGTATTCCAACTTGAAGCCATATTTTTGAGCACAGGAGACCCAAGCAATATTTTTGACATCCAGATGTGCTGTTTGAATGATACCTCACCTCTGACTTTATACAAGAGTATTGATCTTCCTTACCTCTCCTAGAAATACTTTGTCTGATAAGCTCAATATCCTTTTCCAAAGCAGACTTAGACTGATGATTCATAGCCACATAGACAAAGAAATATCAGTGATTTGCTGCAGATGAGCACTGGCTTTTTTTAACAGGAATTTTCTCAGTCCTGAAATGCATGGTAGTGTACTCTATATTAATGCTATTTTATTCTATTTTCTGTGTGCCAAATCAAGTTTTTCAATTCCTCTTGATTTTCTGATCCTCTGTATTGATCACACTTTATCAAAACCATTTTTATTAGCAGCCTTGTCTTTGGGGCGTTAGTAGTGTAAACATTTAACAAAATTAGCTCCACAATGACTTCTGAATGATCTGTTCAACAAAAGTTCTTCAGGCTGAGCAGCTGACCTTTCAAGTGTGCAATCTCTTTTCCCTTGTCCGTTTAACCAGAAATCTGGATTTTGTTAGGCAGAGTATGTGCTTAGCTTCATGTATTGTGCTATCAGACTGATGCCAAATTAAACCTAAACCACTTCAGAGAAATTTACTAGAACTTAACATCTACTTTAAGTCTGTGTTTCCAGTGTAAAACAATAGCATCAACGAAAGACAATTTGCTTCAAAAACTTGGTATTAATATTTTATGGAATAAGAAGAGAAGGTCAGGTGATTTATGGCAAAAGTATGGGACTACAGGTGGCATGGATGATATGAGCCTGAGTTTTGTGCTCAAACAGCTGAAACTCTGAGTGACCTGCTGCTACTCCAGATCTGAGAAACCTGCTCTGCCTGCACACCCATGGCAAGGTGGCCTGCTTAGTGGATAAGGAAAAGGCTGTGAATGTGGTCTACTTGGATTTTAGGAGAGCTTTTGACCTCGTTTGTCACAGCATTCTCGTGGAGAAGCTGGGAGCCCATGGCTGGGACAGGTGCACTGTGTGCTGGCTGTAAAGCTGGCCAGGCCCAGAGTGCTGCTGAGGGAGTTAAACCCAGCTGGTCACAAGTGGGGCTCCCCTGGGCTCAGTACTGTTTAATACCTTGACTGATGACCTGAGTGGGGCTGTTGAGTGCACCCTCAGCAAGTTTGCAGGGAGTGTTGGTCTGCTGGAGGGCAGGAAGGCTGTGCAGAGGGATCGGGACAGGCTGGATCCATGAGTTGAAGCCAATTTTGAAGTTCAACGTGGCCAAGCGCTGAGTCCTGCACCCGAGTCACAACAACCCCATGTAATGTCACATGCTGGGGCCAGAGTGTGCCCAGGTGGCCAAAAAGGCCAAGGGCATCCTGGCTTGTGTCAGCAATAGAGGGGCAGCAGGACCAGGGAAGGATCATTGCCCTGAATCTGACATTGGTGAGGCCGCATCTCAAACCCTGTGTTCAGTTCTGGGCTCCTCACCACAAGAAAGGTTTTAAGGCATTGGAGCATGTCCAGAGAAGGGCAGCAGAGCTGGGGAAGGGTCTGGAGTTCAAATCTGATGAGAAACAGACGGGGGAACAGGGTGTTTAGCCTGGAGAAAGGCAGGTTGCAGACAGGTGGGGGTCAGTCTCTTTCCCAGGTAACCAATTCTAGAACAGGAAAAAATGGCCTAGTGTTTGTATTGGGAAGTTTGTATTGGATATTAGGAAAAATGCCTTGACCTAAAGAGGTCAGCCATTGGAACAGGCTGCCCAGGGAAGTGGTGGAGCCCACATCCTTGAAGGTATTTAAGAGATGTGTACTTGTGGCACTTGGGGACAGGGTTTTAAGTGGTGGACTTGGCAGTGTCAGGTACACAGCTGGACTCAGTGATCTCAGAGGGTTCTTCCAACCTAAATGATCCTATTCTAGTCTCTTTGAGTCATATTTACAGAAAGTATATTTCTGAGCTTTGTCAGCCAGTTTATTAAAAGTTCATATTTCTAGAACACCAATAAAAGTTTATTTTCTAGATGTTGTGCAGTGTATTGATTAGCCTGCAAGAGCAGTTATTTCTTTCATTAGCTGGAGCAGAAGGAAGTGATGTATAGAAATATTATTCACTACGACTAGTCTTGTAAGCTTAATATTGGTTTTTTATACAGCTGATCTTTTCTTGTTTTTAAGTCCATTGAGTTTGATAGGTTTTATTTTCCCTTTCTGTTAGTGTTTGACTGTGTTGTTTTGTATTTCATGTAAATAGAAATAGCTAATATAAGCCATTATAATTACATACACAGCATGGTAAAGAAGCAAAAAGAGGGTAATCAGCAGGTAATGAGCTTTTCAGAAGCTGTGGTAATGTGAGGTTGCCTAATTCAGGCCAGAAGTGTGTTTGTGCACCAGGCAGGTGTGTGTGACCTGGAGTCACACTGCCCCTGGGCCTGCTTTGCTTGTATAAAGTCTCACTGAACTTCTGCTGTGCCACTGCTCCCTGCAGGCTGCCAAACACTGGGAAATACAAAAAAAAAAAAAAAGAGGAGTGTATTCACTGCAAAAGGAGAGGCTCTTAAGAATGTAAAGATCAAAAGGGCATCCTTAGCAAGCCAGCTTCATCTAGCCAAATACCCCACATCTGGCTTCATTACAAAAAGCAAGGAAGTACCATGATGTTTTGCCCACATATTCCATCATCAGACTCTAATTTTTCCTAATCCAACAGCAATCAATTTCCAGCCTTTTGTTGGTTTGCTAAATGGAGGCTGTAGCCTTCCTTGAAACATTCTGGCAGCAGGAGATACTCTCAAGTCCTCTTACTTTCCCGTGACAACTTCTCTTGCATTTCAGGAATTGACATTCCCAAACAAGCTCATCTGCAAGGTGTGGCAAACCTAAAAATAACTACAAGAGAAATTCAGCCTTGGCTCTCATAATCCTGTTTGTATGGGGTTTCTTCAAAGTTTGATGTGGATCACCACTGGGTGTTTTGTTGGGGAAGATCTACAGGGGATAAAATTCAAGGGAAGGCATGATGGAAATCTCATGCAGTGCAGGAAAATAACTTTCCAAACTATTCATAAGCTCCAGTAATTTCATGTTGTGAAGTCGACACTAAGTGAAGATGGGAGCTGAGGTTTTACCGATGCCCTTGCTTCAAGCTCTCAGATCTTCAAATTAGAAGACGTAACAGCTATTCCTTCCCACTATTCCTGCCAAGAGTCTGAACCTGATTAATTTTCTTTTAATGTAAATGAGGGGTTTTTTTAGGAATAAGGATCTACGGGGCTATGACTGAAATTCTAAAAAGACACCTAACTGTGATTTAAGGAGCTAAACTCCTAGTGATGCAGATAAGATAGAGTTTCGACCTTTGAAAGAAAGAGTTGGTTACTTTTTTGCAGTGCCCCAGCTAGGATATTATTTCTCTAAGGCCATCTGTATCCATATGTTTTACTACTAATATTAATCACCATCATCATCATCATAACAATCATCATAATAATAATAACTATTTGTTTGACACATTAATTTAGAATTTTTGATTCAAAAGTAAAAAAGTACTTTCTGAAAAGTAAGAAGGGAACTTTTTGGTGCCTGTTTCTTCAACTTTTCCAGAATTATTCTACAATTTTCCTGCCATGAAACAACAGTGACACCAGAAATGAACTTCAGGGAGCCTCTTCATTTCATGGGAACTGACAGTTCCTGTCCTTACCCAAACTTTCAAGGTCAGCTTGATCCTGCTTTGATGAAAGAGCAATTATAATTAAAAAAAAAAAAAAAAATCTGGAATCCTTTTTTAATCCATCTCAAAGTAAGGCTCACTCTTCTCAGCGTGGATGGGATAACAGTTTCCACATTTTAGGCAGCTGAAGATGAAGCACTTTTTTAAAGCACTCCTGGATTTTGGGGTGTTTTCTCTGTTGCTGGTACAAACAAAGCCTGTTGGTTTAATGCCAGCAGCCGAAACAGAAGCTACTCCTGTTTCAAGGCTGTATCTTTATTCAGGTGTTGATGCATCTGTGCTGCTTGCATGTGTCAGTGAGTTCATCCTCTCAGGACTGCCAAACAGAACCTAAGCATGCTTTTCATTCTTTGAGGTGGAAAAATGAAGTTTTGAGAAATTAGAGACAACAGCATGCATTTTCTATGCTTTTGTCTATTAGGGATGATTTGAAGGCTGAGTTGTCTCTCTTATGTTTTCTCATATGCAGCTTTTAACACTTCGATTGGCACAGAGGCTCTAAGTTAAGAAACTTAAAAGCTAAGTAGGAAAGATTATGCTGTTCCATGAATAACAAATGAAGTGTGACAGGGATGCACACTATTTTTTAAATTGCATGTAGCTAATTTGTTAATTACAGTCAGAAACAATGTTGCTAACTTAGTTTAAAATCCTCAGATAAATCTGGGATTTGCAGCCAAAATTTAATATATGATATTCGTAAACATGCCACTGACAAGAAAATCTGCAGGATGTGGCCCAGAATTGAAGTAGGACTTGTTTCCCAGCCTGTGTGGAATAGTTGTTAGCAATTACACAGAAGATGACACCTCAAGTCTACCCAAGAACAGTTTACTACTCTGCTAGGGGTGGTCAGAAGATGGAATGAACTTTCCACAAGCAATTTAGAGTCTGATATATAGGTAAAACCTCACACAGGTGTAATGTGAAATAATTTAAAATAAAGATAGAGACAGTAAAGAAAAAAATGCTTTCTAACTTCCCGTTGATCTCAGTTTAATCCTGCTTCAGAATTGGTCACGTAACAGAGGAGAACCTGATCTTTCTCAGCTTTCTCCTGGCTCATGGAGCTCCGTGAAGGGTCAGGTTTGCAGGCAGCACTATATTCTTCTAAAGAATTCAACCTGGTGCATGCAAGTAAAGATACCTGAAGACCACCTAATGATCCTACATTTGGATTTATTTCTGAATCGATACAATACTGCATAGCCCACTGAGAAATTTTCAATTAGTTCTTTACTCTGCTCTTACTGTGCCTTTGTTCTTACCTATCTTAAGCAAAGAAAACTCACTCTTGTAGTGATCTCAGCCCTCAGTTAAGTCATCCCTGACTTTGCTGGCTAATTTCTACAGGAAGTACTGAGTTTTTCTTACTTTCTGATTGTTAATACATATTTCTTTCAAGAACTTCTCTCTGTTGGAGGTCAAACTGTGAATGAATAATACAAAGCCTGTAGCAGTATAAGAAAGTATTACATCTTGCCATGTGTTAATTTGGGAGGGGAATCATGACCACTGCTTGAGATTCCTATGATTTTACTTTTCAATTTCACAACCTAATGAAAACATCTTTCTGTTATGTTTCATTTACATTAATCTGTTCCTCTGGTTCTTTCATACTTTCCCTCCTGCAGTCCCCTTTGCCATGGGAAAAACTTCCAGAAAATATCTGCATGATTGTCATATTTACCATTTAAGAGTTCTGTGTCAAGATGTCTTAAATACCTTGACTTCTGTTAGTAAACTTGTGCACAGTGACTACAGCTTAGTATTTTAACAGCTGCCCTGCTGTTCTAGAACATACTCATGCAATGTTTGTATTGTCAGGCTTTTTAATAATGAATGAATTATATTATTAACTATAAATGTGCTTTTGTTTTTCATATTTGAGTTTGACCACACAGAGGGGTAGCCTTTAGCTCAATTTATTAAAATATTTTGGCACAATTGTAAGGGTTTTAAATAAATAGAAAAGGAAACTTTAAAAGGTGTTTGATACTTTTGAAATTTAGAAATATTAAATGAATCAAGCTGTGCATGCATCACTACTAGACCTACAAGTGAACTAACGAAAGCAGGATTCTATTTTGTATGAAATCATCACTACCAAAGGAAAAGCTGTTATGAGAACATCCAGAGAACGGCTGCTTCAAGAGAGATACAGTGAGATATACAGAGAACTGTTCAGCTAGGTAGGATTCTCCTATGTACTGGAAATCATGACCAAGATAAATGTGGCTTTTCTGCATATAAGACAGACCTAAATTTCTTGCCTTTCCAGTCAGGGATTAGGAAAGATTTTCTGCCTTGAAGTTTACTGATATTTCAAAACTAGAAAAATGTTCATACCATAAGAACTCTAATTTTAGGCAGACAGTTGAAAGAGTTACATGACTTATGTCAGTCAAACCTAGTTTCTTTTCCAAAGCCAGATCCTAGGCAAAGATGAATATATTTTGTGCAACAGATTGAATAAAAGATATTACTTTTGGTTAACACAAATTCAGTGGTCTTGCTTCACTTAAATTTCCTAATGACCTGCTTTTGAGAAAAGAAAAATCTATGCTGATTTGTTCTTTATGGAGACTGGCATGTTGGTAAAGCTCAAATGCAGATGCTGTCACTATCTTCTCAGTAAAAGTCAGGCTTACAACCCTCAATGTCAAATATTTCATTTGCCAATATTAAAAAATGCTTATTTCTAAGTGATTTTGGCGATTTTTGTATTTATTCTTTTATTACAAGCTGTTAAGGTGATCCAATGAGCATAGTGAAGAAATTAAAGAACACACTAAAATTAAGCCTATGCAGAGAACAATTATTTCTTGGTTTCAGTAACAGCGAAATGAATTTTCAAACTAATCAAGACTCTGTGATCTGGGACTAGAGAAATGAGGGAAGGGATTTTCTTAAGCAATATACTCAGCAGAAGGTTAGAGAAGAAGTAGTAGAAAGAAATTCCAGAGCTGAACAGCAATGACTTTTATGGTAGGCCAACAAAAATTACTGTTAATTAGGAAGAGGAGAACTCCATGAAAACAACATTACTTTAATCTGTTTTCATATTTAGAGTTATGGTGGTGTATTATAAATTTTCATTACAGTTTTATTGCTTTGCCATTATACCTGTACTTCAATTATCGTTCCTTGGTACTGTTTAGATATCCAACTCGAGCATTGCTGTGCTGTGCTACTGCTCATGCTTTCACTTTTTCCCATGTGAAAAAGCATTCTTTCTAATTAAAAATAGGGTTCTGAAATTGCTGTAAAACTTAAAACATTTTTCTTAGGCACTACCGACAGTGCCTATACCCTAGGTCTTGTGTATTTGAAACTGAGAAACCATGAACGACACAATGAGTTTTTCAGGAAGAGAAGTCCTTCAGCTTTTCTTTCTTTAAAAGGCGCGTGTCCTGTAGAAGAGATGGCATTTGTGGTTTGCTCTTTGGCTGCCCTTTTCACTGTGGGGGTGAGAAACGACCCCTCTGAGTGTTTAAATAAGCTTTTGTGGACGCTGCTGTGTGGTTTTATTGCACCGTTTACCAAACACGAGGTCTCGTTACAGGGCTCCCTTGGTGATCGGCCTTCATTACCTGAGCCGGGGAGGGAGAGGGGGACAAAAGGGTGTGCTGAACTTCATTTTTATTATTCCTGAGGATGGTCAAACAGGGGCAGCTCAGCTGAAAAAAAGCCATCAGGAAGGTTAAGAGCAGAGTTGTTTCTGGCTGGAGGCAGGGGAAGCAGCAGTAGGGCTGTGGGCCCAGGTGCAGTGCAGCGGAGAGGGAAGAGGGAGGAGAACTCTGTGAGGGGCCCTACGGCTCCTGCAGGCTCCGCCTTGCCTACAGTGCAGCCCCCAAGCGACACATGCCTGGTTTTAAACATCCATCCCCCCTTTTTATTAAATGCAAGTCATGGGAACTTCCCGTGGAAAACAACACAAAAGTGCAAGATACTTCCCCTTCCCATAAAAAGTTTAACTTTCATGTCTGAGTGGTGAGGGTAATTCTGCATTTTCTGTTACTGCTGCTCCCATCTGGCCTTTTCTCCTCTTTAGCAAACTTCCAACGGAAGCTGGATGCTTGCATTCCTCAGAAAATGCTGAAATTTGGGATCATCAAAAAAATCTTTGTAGCCTGCTAAGAAGGGTTTAAAGTAGCTTTAGTTTAGTGTTTAAAGTAGGTTTAATTTGTGGTAAATATTTGAACCTTGCAAAAGTTAAGAAGTGTTAAAATATTTACTTGGTTGTATTTAACAACCTAATTTATATTTTAATTCATTAACTCCGAATTCTTGTGTTATTCATGATGGTTATTTAAATAAAATGAGTGCTCAGGAAAATCTCGGGGCAGGTTTCTGCAGCTTGCTCTGTAATCCTGAAGCTGTTTGGTTTGAAACATCCATGACAGAGTCAAAAGCTGCTTTAAATTATCTGCAAGGTTAATTATCTGGAGGAGACACCTGAGCCAGCCCCAGCACTGGAGATAGTGCTCACCCTGCCCTGTGGAACCCAGGGCTTTCTCCCTCTCCAAAAAACAGGTTTCGAGAAACAGCTTTATGAGTAAAAAGTGACCAGGTTTGCTTACTGACAATTATATTATGCTCAGCATTGCTAATTTTCGCTCTTGAAAATGTAATGCTCTGTTCTAGTGCAACTTAAATTAAATGAGAGAAGGGTTCATTGGGGTTCTTTGCTTGTTTTTATTCCAAAGAGCAAAGAGGGCAATGCCAATTGCACAGCTTTGATCTGAGACCCTCTCTATGGTTGTGCAGGGTAGGACTAGACTCTAATGTTATTTTACCTCTGAGCTGAGGTAATATCTGTAGCACTCCAACAGAGGAGGGGAAATGTGAAAGTCTATGATCCATGAGCACCTTGGAAGGCTATATTTGATTCCTTTATCATTTTGAAGGTTTCCTTTGCACATGCACCCCTCCACTCCCCCCGTTCCTGTGAGTGTTTGTGTCTATCAAGCTTGGGTCTGTTTTCCACATCCTGATTTCTTTTTCCTTTGTACTGAATATATTTGTTGTACTGATGATTCTCAGGCTTAATCTTTGCTAAATTATTCTTTCAGGAAGGTGAAACCTGTCCTGATCCTTAATTAATTATTTTAGTGTTATTCTAGTGGTCATACAGAGATCTTGAGCTTCTGATGTATTGAATTCTGCTAGAAGCTCAGCTGCAATACATTTTTCTGCTCCCCCACATCTTCAACTGTGCTATGGTCATGCCGGCCTCTATGTCTGAGTGGTTGAGTAGCTGAAAGAATTTCCTGAACACAGTCAGGTCATAAGCATCCCTGGGGAACATCTTTCTGGCATATTAGATTGTCAGGGACAGAAGTGTGTTACTTCCTCTTTGCTAGCAAAATATTTGCAAGCAAAATTTGCTGCTTGATTTGCTGCCTTTTTTTTTTTTTTTTTTTTTTTAAGAGAGTGACTTTAGTCTCTAAATCTAATCCTGTGGGTTTTTTTAATTTGCAGTCAATGTAAGCTTGCTTGTCCTCTTTCTTGCAAGTCTATTTAAAGCCAAAGTCTATTTAAAGCCAAAGAAGGTCAATAATGTGGTTTGGGATGTGAGAATAGGTGTTTTAGTCTAAAAAAAAGGCAGCTCTCTAATTCAAATAGTGCCTGGGGATAGACTTCTCACAACACATGTTACTCCAAGGAGAATGTGCACCATTAGTAGTTTCAGTGGTTGAATTAGTAGCCTGAGTGTATTTCCTATGCAGTGAACTCAATAATGTGCTGCAATGTGCATCATGCTTCGAAAGCTAATTTGGTTCTCGAGTACAATAATTTAAAACAGATACGTTTCACTTGCATCAGGGTTCTTTGTGCTGCCATATATACATTTTAAGATTCCTTTTTTATTTTCTTAGCCAAACCAATGTAAATTAATTTAGTTCCAGTAAAGTTGCCACTACTGTATAGAATTCCACTCTTTAATGGTTCACCTCTTGTCAAGGAGGCCCTGCAGGGGCACCTTGACAATTTAGAGAATACACCTGTGTGTCTAGAAATCGTGTATTTTCTGCACTGTGTCAAAGTAGTGGATGAACCTTTAAAAGCATCATGTTTATTATAGGTGCTCTGGAAATTTTCTCTTTGAAAGGTTTCTGGTTAATTTAGGTATGGTGGGTCAAAAATATTACTCGCAAGCTTTCTGAGACAACAGAGAAATAAAGATAATAATTTATGATTATTCAGATATTAGTCCTATTATGTTGTTACTCAGACAAAAGGATTAGATATTTGTTTAACAAACTTTGAAACATTTATAATTGGAATGTATTCATAAACATGCAGTTTTCTGACGTCTGTTCAAAGGAACAATTAATTTTGATAGCACAAATTGCACGTAATACAGATGTAAAGCTCACAGAAAGTGGTTCCTTGTTTGCTGAAACTCATCAAGTCAGCTACGAAAATGGCCCGAAACTAATCAGCTGCACTGTTTTGGGCATCCCCGAGGACGTTATCTTTCAAGACCACTCAGTTTCTTCTGTTGTGTAGATTTAGTTGCTAAATCACAGTTCTTTCATGCATGGATACCTTGTCTGGTAAAGCAAATGAGATCTCAAACTGTAACCTTTATGCTATCACTCAACTCCTCCATTTGTCTGGAGCAGCTTTTCCTCTCCTAAAGCACCAGTTACTCATCCATGTACAGGTGATTTCCTGGCTGGTCCTTCAGCTCCTGGAAGTGTAGTGCCCATCACTGAGCACCTGGGCATCCTTTACAGACCACCTTAACACAGCTCGACAGACAAGGGTGTTTATTCAAAATTCAGCTTGGACTCAGTCACCACAACACATGGCTGAGTTTTCCAAACAGTTTGGGCTTGGTTTGGTAGCCTGGAGCCAAGTGTGTGTGACTGCTGTCCTGTGCTGGCACACAACCTGCTAGTAACCCCTGGTTTTTCCTGGTGTGATAGCAAAGAGGGGAATACTGGCCTAAACTTGAGTCTGTCCATGTCTGTGATGACACTGCACGCTGAATTCCTTTGATAATAAACTTTCACTTGTGTGTCTAAACGAGCTGTGGATTCTTTTGAAAATGTGACTTCAGATTCTGTTTTTCAATGAAAGTGTGTAACACTTCCATACAGCTAGTGCTGAATAATTTACTGGTGGCAAAATACTTTACAATGAATCCTTTGATTACTAAGGAGGATTAAATATTAGATTACTAAATTGTAGAATATTGTTGTAAAATAAAAACATGCCTTTCACAAGTAAATGGCTGCATGTAGGACAGTTTTTCTGGCAGTTTTTCTATAACTGTGGGACATAGAGAAAAAGTTTTAGCTGTGCACTGAAATGACTGGGACAATTCCAGTGCATTGGAAATCACAACTTGTGCATCTCAATATAGTAGTAAAAGCTGGAGCAATCACTGAGAAACAGATTTATGTGGTTCTCAGGGGTGTGTGTGTTGGGTGTGTGTGTTTGTTTTTCTTCAGAATTGGAGGTACCAATCTCACATATGAAGTCCCTCTATATCAGTTTGATGGGTTACTTTTTATCATGATGAAACTGTGACAAGGATCCTGAACAGAGACACACATTATACTTAATTTTTATATTTTAAAAACTTATTTTTGTTAGCTAATCTGCATAATTTAGCCTATATAGTAAGTCTTTTCAAATGATGTAGAGATCATCTATGTGTTTTGAAGGAGGACTGAGGTTTTATCTTCAAAATACTCAGACATTTAACACCTGTTTTCCTGTTTATTGCCCTTTCTGAGGTAACTTGCCTTGGAATGCCTTTAGCACAGCAATGACATCTATATCCAGTCAGTCCTGTCATCTTTTTACTGCTTTTTCAACAAACTCCCAGGTAGAAACATGCTCCTACAAAACAGTTGAGGAGTGGTTTCTGTATAAAGGACACAGCTCATCTGTGTGGAGTTGGAATCCTGCTTGTACTTGCATTTCATGGACTAATGGTACCACTTTAAAGGTTTGTGTTTTAAAAAGAAATTACATTTAAATCTGAAAAACCTGTGTCCCTCTGAAACCTCAAATGAATTAGGAAAGAGTTCAACTGTATATAACCATTTGCTGTGCAGATAGATATTCAGTTCTAATTATGAAATATTAGCTTCATCCTGTGCAGATCAAATTTGGCAGTTAATTTCCCTAGTACAATGTTAGAAAAAAAGTACCCAGCAAATCCATACAAATCAGTTTTGTTTTAAGTAAGCAGTTTTTCACTACTTGAGGTAAAATTCCATTAAGTCTATTCTGGAATTTTATGTAGCCATGTATCTAATGGTTTTTCACCAGTAAAGTTTGCCTAGGTTTGGTATAACTGTCCTTCACCTGTTCATGGAGCTGTGCAGTGATGTTGGAGGTCTTTTCCTTGTTTTAGAGTCTGCTTTATGTCAGTATAAAATCTGCTACTGGAACTCCTGTGCAGGGCTGACCTGGCTTTGTTAAGTCAATGGCTGGACTCAATGGTCTTCGAGGTCCTTTCCAAAGGATTTAAAAGTATTTCCAAAAAGTATTTAAATATATAGTGTATTTTAATAGCAACTGTAGTGGTAGAAGGCAAAACAGCCTACATTTTTCATCCATGCCTGCTTTTCTTTCCTTCCAAATGAAAAAGCAAGACTCTGTGGAGCTTTTCCTCTTGAAAAACAGTGACAGATTCTATAATACAGATAAAATGTTTACACAATATGACTTGCTTATCAAAAGCACAGGCATTTATGAAAAGTAAGAGTCTTAAGATCTGTGTTGCCCCTGGGTCTAAACCTTCTCAGTAATTTTTTTCACGTTTTTCTCTTTTAGAAACCTGCCCTATGGCTATAAAGAACTATTTTCTTTCCTTGATTCTTAAGGAATATTCATCATGCCTTACATATTTCTGTTTACTGCCATGCCAGGCATTTTTCTCTTTTAGAGGAAAGCCATATGTTTCTTGTTTATGTAGCTCCTATGTAAATATCAGAAAAATAGTTAAAATGTTGTTTTCCATATTCTTACACTCTTGAATTAAGGTTTACATTAGCTCACTAAAAAACAAAGAGCTTAAGACGTAATTTTTTTCTATGGATCTTCCCAGTATAATTTTTTTTATCATCTGTGGTGCAGGCTTAGTACAGTGGATATGGCTGTCATCAGATTCCTGGTAAAACCTCTACATCAGGACATTCTTTATCTTTATGGCAAGCAGAAGTCTTAGTGATAGTCCAGCTGAGATAAGTGTTATTGAGTCACAGAATTAGGTACTAATCTATGAAGAGGTCAGAATCTAACCTTTACTAGAAAGATTTGATAAGAAATATCCTTTCCCCAGTTAATTCCTGATGGTAAAAGTCTCAGCTTTGTGTGGGACTTTGTTCCATCAGCTGTTGCCATAAAAATTAACAGGAGTTATGTCTCCACTGTAGAAGGTCTATTAGATTCTTCCTATGTCAGGTGGAAACACTGTTACTTTAGAAGTTTTATAATTTTTTAAAATAAATTTTGAGACGTATTTTCTATATGAATTAGTTTCCTACAATAATTTCTATAAAATTCTATTGATTTATTTCCTTTTCTTTCAGATACTTTCAAAAGAATTCCTTCCCAGCCCCAGTGCTTTCCTGGGCAAGAGGAAGAAAAACATACTTGCATTCAAACACAAAGATTATTGCTTATTTTGTTGGAAATGTTTTAATCTGTAGCCTTCTTTTCTCAAGTAGCTGACAAAGGCCAAAAGGCTTTTCTTACAAAGCTAAGTAGCTGCTGTAGTTGTGGATATTTCCATATGAGAATCATTTCCTCAAGAAGCCAGAAGTGAAGTGTCTGTGCTGGAGATAGAATTCCCGTTATGCCACACAGCTGATCTCAGAGTCAATAACATTGGTTCTACAAGAAAGAACAAATAGCTCTTCATGCATTATTGCTGCCAAGGTTGCCATTCTGGGGAAAACGAGAGACTTTTTAGCACAAACTGCATCTATATCGGCACTCTCTGCTTGGTTTTCATCTTCATTACAGCTATCCAACCTGTCAGTTTGGCATTTGGTTCAGAAAAGAGGCATAAAGAAGTGCTTTATGTGCTTCCATACTTTCTTCTTTACTTTCCCCCAGCCTCACTGTTCCAAGGAGAACAGGGAGAGTTTTCCAAAATGGAAGTTAGATCTTCCCCCAAAAGGTTATACTGAGTTTCATGACTGTCACATGAGGTCAAGTTCAAAAGTTCTTTTAAAGGTTGGTTGCTCTGTGTTTTTCTTCTGGTGAAAGGAATTACTGTGCTCAGGTCCTGATAATCTGATTTACTGTGCACCAAAATACTTCTGCAACTAGAAACCCAAAGACTGGGCTCTGGGTGGGTGTAATGATCTGCCCAATTATGATCAGGTCTTGCTTTCATGAGAGCCTCACTTGGCAGTGGTTTTTGTTTTGTTTTGTTTTGTTTCTAAAGATGGTTAGTTCTGTAGTCAAATAATTTATGGTATGAACTAGGAACAATTCTGTTGAAGATGATGGGATTATTGCAGTAAAATTATTGAAGGAATTGAGTCCTGAGAGGTTGTTGTCCACAAATACTGACCATTAAAGCCATTACAGCACATCTGGCTGAGGATATGGAATGGTTTTGATTCTGAAATAAATGATAGCACAAAAGGAAGCTAAAACTAAAAGACACCCGCCAAGAAATCACTATAAAGAATAATGTCTGAAGTTCAGCTCTGTTGTTTTTTTCTTTAATGCTTCAGTCTGTCTGCTTTTCATTTAGCAGATAAATATGTTAGAGGAGAATACTTCAGAATGTAGCCCATGGTAGAGCTTTTTGATTTCTCCTGTATATTCTGTTGTACCTTACAATATTTATCTCATTTCAGCAGTCGTCAGAAAGGTCACACAGTCTAAAGTCAGAAGGTGAAGTTGCTCATGACGTTTCTGCTGGTCATTAAAAGTTTCTTCAAATGTTGTTGTTCTTTTGGAGATGTCTTTATCTCTCTCACTTGCATGAGTCAGCCATCACAAATTTTAGCCAGAAATATTTTCACTAGCACTATTCAAGCTAATACAACAACCCCTCTGCCTGTGTTTATAGAGAAATTATTGATGGTTTTTCCCTTATAGCTGAGAGATCTAGGCAGGAAAGGAAATAAAAAATCTGATTGCATTAAGGATCCTTAGTATTACATTCTGTGCAAGGGTTTGCACTCTGTTAACAAAGAACATGAATAAAAAATCAAGTTGTGCTCTACAATGGCTATCTAGAAGGAGCAGTGAGCTCCTTGGGCAGTTCCTTAAAATGTCATGTAATTAGCATGTTTTCTCAGCCTGGGGACTGTCTGCTTTGTGGATTCAAAGTGGCTTTGCAATCTCTCATTGGTGTTCTTGCTTGTTAGTGGGGTCAGGATTTCTAAAATCTAGATGGGCAGTAGATTTTGCTTTTTATTGATTCAGAATGCTTCGTTTAGTTATTCTCTTCCCACTGTCCCATTAATTTAGGTGCCCACTTACTTTAACCAGTGTGCAACTGTCCCACTTCCAACCTCAGCTGTTATTTTTACATGAGATTGAGAACGAAAGGGTGTCACTGGTACCTCTTCTGATTGTCACTGTAGATTTCATTTCTGTTACTTTGTCAAAAAGAGACCGAGTAATTTCACAGGTACCCTCTAAAAAGTTTTAATTGCTGGCAATGTCTGTTAAAACAGCTGAAGTCAGGGCACCAGAGTGTCCCCTGGTACGTGACTTTATAAGACAGCAAGACTAACAAGCGCTATTTTTGTGACAATGACATACTTGCTGACAACTCCTCACACATTTATCAGGGAGATGCTTTCAGCAAGACATGTAACTTATCTATTGCAACTGATTATACCTTTAAAAATAATTAGCAGATAAAATTTTCCTGGTTTTCAGTGAGAATGTTTATGTCCAACTCCTGTGAGGTTTTGCATCTCCTGCTGACCTAAAGGGATACTGTAGAAGTTGCTCCCTACAGAGATATTCTTATATTTCTCAACTGTGCTTCTGATTTCTGATTTATGTGAAAAAATAACTCTTTATGTTCTTGATCTGTACATGGACCTCCTGCTCTGCTAAAGAAGGATGTGCAGTCCAGCTTTTCTGATTTCTCAGAGTTTGCCTTCATTTCTGTGTTCCTGAGAATGAGGAATTATTGTTCCTGAAATAAGAAATAGAATGGGAAATAACATTACAGCCCCTTCTGCTGCTCAAAATGCTGAATTTGAAAAAATTTGTACTCCTCTGGAAGAAAATAAAACCCTGAGATTCTAAGGGAAGGGCAGGATGAAAAAAACCATCTTTACCCATAATTTTACAATGCTCTGCTTACTTTAAAGGTCTTTTTATGTCTTGTACTACTTATTTCCTTGTCTGATTCTCTCTGCCATTTATGGCAAAGAATTTCACCCTTTGCTGGCTACAGCTCTGAAGAACAGGAGGCAAAATCTTGGGTTTTGGTATTTCGTTATTTTGGAACTAGTGGCACCCATTATGGAGAGAAGCAGGAGTAGAATTTACCAGCACTTATAAGAGGAAGGGAACCTTGTACAGAAGGTACAATACAATAAATATCTAATTTTTTGGTAAATAAGTTAGATTGCATGGACTGGCTAATAGTGAGTAGTTTCTGGTCAAGATAGTCAAGCAAAATTAAAAATAGTCTGCTCAAAAAAAAAAGAAAATTCAGGCTTTAAAAAACCTCCATAATTTATACAACTTAGGTAAAAAAAGCAGGAGTTCTCTTTAGGAATAGTTTTGTCATAGTGTCTTTGAGAAATCTACCCAATTAGTGATTATTTTAAAACTAGTCACATACAAATTATATTACTTAAATCCACCTTTAAAATTAGGTCTTGTGTTAAACCAAGATTTTACTTTATATATACATCATCTATATCACTTCTAGAAATTTTTCCTTTGCAATAAACTTCAGGATGTCAGCTTCCTACCTTCCCGAAACCAACTTTGAATTGTTAGAATTTCCTGAAAGGCAGAAATACTGGGTTTAAAGCAAGGTTTTCATAACCCTTTGTGCATTTTTTTTCCATGTAATATGTGATGGAGTAAAATGATAAAAATTTGTGGGAATTTGTAACTTTGGAGAAGAATCCCTCTACAAGTGAGGTTTAAACATGAACATTTTGACTATTGTGTGTATTTCTGCATCTCTGATTCAAATGGAGGTTATGATGTTTTATAGACACATTTGCAGCCACTTATGACACACCTGACTTTTTGGACCTTCGTTGTAGTGTTTGTCAAACTGTTTGATTCTAACATTCCACTCTTAGAATTCACTAATTTAAAAGTACTTAGATATGAAAATTTAAATGTCCCAGATGACTTTAAAGTGCATTAAGAAAACCCTTAGCAGAAAACGTTGTGTGAATTGTCTAGAAAATCACACTGCTGTGGTTGTAATAACTTAATGTGCCTTTGGAAAGAGCCTGAGCTCTGTTGCTGGAGAGAGAACAAAAAAACCCAGCAAATGTGAGCTGGTTTGGAAGACAAAGGTCTTTTGATAGAAAATTCTGGTGGGTACAGGATGATAAATGATTTCAGTCTCTCTCCTGATACATGCTTATCTCTAGTCCTACAGAAAAACCTCGACTCTAGGAAGAAGCAGGGAAAGCTGAGTGTTTGAAGCCCTGGGAAGGGACAGGAGTAGCTGAATGTTGATTTGCAGTGCTTGTTAAGCACTCCTGATACGCCTGCCCTAAAGCTAAAGCAAACTTCCACTGACACTAATGGTATTTGGTCAGCAACAGTCTACAAGATAAAGGGGGCTGAGTACAAGACGTTGTTTGCTGTTATTTAAATCGCTTCCTGGTGTTGGGCAGACCTGGGACTTTTCCAGGGCTCTTGTGCAAACAGCATAATTATAGCCATTAACATCTCTCAGAGGTGGAAGTAGCTAATTTTTCAGAAAATGGCAAATTGTCATGAATATATTTCATAACAAATGAGTTCTTTTCTAAAATTGGATCTACAGCTTACCAGAGAGTGAGAGGAATTTTTCAGGAATACATTGTAAAATACCAAGAGGAAAAAAGAAACCTTGGTTTTCCCTCCGTGGGAATAATTTGGAGTTTTACAAATTTGTATCTCTGCATGCTAAGTGTTCAGTGTGTTTTGACTCTGAGTATGTTATGGATAGAATCAGTGTCTTTCCTTGCAGAAGAATTTGGGAAAATTTTTCTTACACTTGGTGCCATCCAGCTCAGGAACTTTCAGTGACAACCAGTTGTTTTTCCTTTCTTGACTCGTTCTTCTTTTTTAATAAACAAATTCAATATTACCAGATGTCTTAAAATGTAATTGACAGTACTTCAAGAGCATAGACTTGTTACTTTTTGTCATAAACTTGGCTAGATCAAAAACTGTCTTTTGGGATTACTAGAGTATGAAACAACATTGAAATGTGAATAGCAGAATGATTAAGTTGTCTCCTGTGCCAAGCAACAATATTGTTGGTGTTGTTTTCTGATATGTATACAACTCCTGCAGCATTTTATTCTGTCAAGGTTTTTGAAAAGTACAACATTTTGAAAATACTTGTTCCCCAACAAACGAAAACATTTAGGAATATTTGTTTAGATAAGCTCTGGAGGAAATGTTTGTTCCAAAGCAGCCCTGCCGCTTCTTCTTCTCTTCTGTGAAAAGAGCTGTGATACTTTTCAGATTTCTCTCTGGTAAACTAAAACCATCTTTCAAAAGCCACAGATGTATAATTGATATGCTTGGATAAGTAACTATGAACGTCCTCTTCGATAACAGAGTGATTGACAAAATGGTCATTGCTCTTTTAACTTGAAGTAAGCCAAGAAAGCAGCAGCCAAGGAAGGTGCCTAAGGGGCTTTCAGAATTGCTGGTGATATGGGATAGAACCTCAGTAAACCTAATTAAAAGCATTTTCTGGAAGCAGGAGTCTGCTACCTGCTCAGATTTTTAGCAAGGCTGTTGAAGCATTGCTAACAGATTTCCTTACCTGCCTGCAGAGAACGACACTTGTGATTTGCATCCTTTTGTTTCAGTGTTGCTCGCAGCTGCACCCTGAGCCATTACCTTCGGTGGGTGTTTAAACTGCAAAGAGCTGCAGCAGCAGCCCCAGCCTTGCACTCAGCGAGCAAGGAAGGGAGGGAGGTTGAGAAGGTGAACCCCAGCACATCAAGAGCACCTTCTTAAAGGAACTGATCCGAGTTAAAGCACAAACCTCTGACATTTTGTCCTTGTTCATGGAGGTGCTCCTTTGCTATGGAGTGCAGCTAAATCTAACTTCCCTTGCACAGCGTGCTACATCCTCTTAGTCTCTCCAGCTGTTAGCTGGAAAATCACAGGAAAAGGCAGCAGTTTGCGAAGAGTACAGCTGTCAGTCAGAATCCTTTCCTCTGATCCGTTCCACGATTAGGAGCTGAGCATGAAGGAGAGAAATGCAGTCAATAGAAAGGCCTTTGTGTGACTCCCACGCTCTGTCTAGGGCTGGTACTGAGCTCTGGGAGCACTATCCTGCTGCTGGGGCAACCCCTTGGCACAAGGTTGGGAAGTCCACACTGCACAGTGGCCCATGAATTTTTCTTAGAGGAATCAAAGTAGGTTTCCAAAGACTTCTGCTTGGGCTTTAGCTAGACCTACACAAAGCATTTTGGCTTTGACAAAACAGACTTTCCTGAAGGCAACGTTGTTGATTCTACACTTGGGTCACAACAAAGCACTCCATGCAGTGCTCCAGGCTGGGACAGAGTGGCTGGAAAGCTGCCCAGTGGAAAAAGTCCTGGTGGTCCTGGTCAACAGCAGCTGAACAAGAGCCAATGGGCAAGAAGGCCAAAGGCGTCCTGGCTGTACCAGCAAGCGCGTGGCAGCAGGACCAGGGCACGGACTGTCCCCCTGTACAGGGCACTGGTGAGGCTGAACGTCGAGTGCTGTGTGGTCCCTCACTCCAAGGAGGTCACTGAGGTGCTGGAGCAATTCCAGAGAAGGGCAGTGAGGTGGGGGAAGTATCTGGAGCACAAGCCTGATGAGGAGTGGCTGAGGGAGCTGAGGGGACTCAGCCTGGAGAAAAGAAGGCTCAGGAGAGACCTTGTCACTAACTACAACACCCTAACAGGAGGGTGTAGCCAGGTGGGGTCAGCATCTTATCCCAGGTACAAAACGTCAGGATGAGAGGAAATCACAGCCGCAGGTTGTGCGGGGGTTTACTGTGGATATTAGAAAAAATTTCTTCACTGGAGGAGCTGCTGAGCACTGGAATAGGCTGCCCAGGGAAATAAGTGGTTTGCCATCCCTGGAGGTATTTAAAGACATGTAGATATGGTCTTTGAGGTCATGGTTTCATGATGGGTTCTGCAGTGTTAGGCTTACACTTCAACTCGATGATCAAAAAGGTCATTTCTAACCAAAATTAATTCCATGATTATGACTGAGTTCTGAATCCATGTAATGATTGGGTCAGATGAGATGATATTTTGATTCTTTCCAGTCCAGTAGCTGCTTTCATTGAAGATTTACTTTTGATTGTGCTAAAGAAACCTTCAGCAAAGATTTGGGGAAGAATTTTACCAACATTTAACAGCATCTGGACACAATAATTGCCGTCTACAAAGTCTGTTGTTTTCTGTTCACCAACTGGATTCTGTCATTCTCTCCTGTCTTCTTCCTGTACACAGATTGTTCCACTTCTTTTGCCCATTCTTTATTACTATTTCTCTCCCTCTCTGCCCAAACACTTCTTTTTCATAGCAGGCCAATATTTTCTGCTGCTTCTGCCTAGTGGAGGAATTCCCAGAGTGCTGCTCTGACATGAGATATTTCATCAATGAGCCTCTGAATCTAAAATATTTAAGTGTTTACAGCACTGTCTTTCCAGACATGACACCAAGTATTTCCAGGCCAAAACTGAGCGTACACAACCATCCTTCATCTCACCTGGTACAAGACAGGCACTCCAAATCAACTACCACTTCCCCAGTGGCAAAAAAATAAAATAAAATGGGTTCAACAAAGCAACTCTGTGGATCCACAGAGTCTCCTCAGACCTTGGAACGGTGTCCAGCTCTCTGTGATGGTGGGCAGTGCCTTGACACATCACTCTGCCTTTAGTTTATCACTAGCCAGACCAGATTCTTTCTTCTTCAAAGAGTTTCAGGGGAAATAACCC
>VZTJ01001627.1:96206-132753 GCA_013397795.1 Orthonyx spaldingii | reverse complement strand
TTTTTTTGGGGTGGAAAGATCCGGTTTAAAATGGAATTTGTTTTGGCCGTTTTTTTGGGTGGAAAGGCCCGGTTTGAAAGGGAGGGTGCGGGAAAATAGGTTTCAAATGGAAGTTGCGGAAAAATCAGTTTAAATTAGATTATTTTCGGCCATATTTTTTGGTGGAAAAATGCAGCTTAAAATGGACATTCTGGGAAAATGCGTTTTCAAATAGAAATTTTGGAAAAAATCGGGTTAAAATAGAAAATTTTTTGCCTATTTTTGTGAAAAAAAATCCAGTTTAAAATTGATTTTTCTTTCCTTTTTGTTGCTGGAAAAATCAATTTTAAAATGGAAATAGTGGGAAAAAATCCAGTTCAAAATGGAAATGTTTCTTTTTTTTTTTTTTTTTTTTTGGTAATGTGGAAAAAATCCAGTTGAAAATAAATATTTCCCCCCCTTTTTTAAAGATACAGTTCAAATTTGAAATCTTCCCCTTTTTGTTTTTGTTTTTTTTTTTTTCTTTTTTTTTGTTGTGTGTGTGTGGGAAAACCAGGTTTAAATTAGCTTTTCCCACTTTTTTTTCAAAAAAAAAAAAATCCAGTCTTAATCAGTTTTTTTCCCATTTTCTATGGGAAAAACCAGTTTTAAAAAGATCTCTTTTTCCATTTGCTGTGGAAAATTCCAGTTAAAAATACAAATTTTTTCCATTTTCTGTGGAATTCACAGTTCACATCTCGTTGTCCCAAGACAGCCGAAGCTGTCAGTGGGACTTAATGATGTAAAAGGCCTTTTCCAATGTAAATAATTCCATGGTTCATGGAACTGAGAAATAAAGGAGAAAGATTTAAAACATAGAGGGGAAAGGAGCTGAGGGAAATAATAAAAATGGGTGTAAATCTGTGGGGTTTTGGAGTCTTGAGGTGTGACTTGATCTCTGATTCCCTGAACCTGTTGGATTTGTTTTTCCTTAGGAGTGACATGGAAAACACAGTGGGAACAGGCACGAGGAGAAGAGTTCCCAGAAGGTGGTGAAGAGCAGCCTGGAAAGCAAAATATTTCCAGGGATATCCCTTCATTAAGGGATCATTTGTGTTTATTCCGTGCTCCGTGCTGGAGGTCAGGTGGATCAAAAATTCCTTGGGCTTTAAATGAATCACCCCACAAGGATATCCCGGGATCTCCACAGGAGGAGGAAGGTGGGTTTAGGTGAGCCAGCAGGAAAATCCCACAGGGGCAGGATGTGACAGTTCTGGCAGGGCCTTGGGACACGGGAGTTTGAGGTTTTAAGAACAGGTTGGGCAAAGCAGGGCTCAGGAATGCTGCAGGTGCAGCTGCTCCTGCCTCGGGGAGCGGGATGGTGACCGGATGGCCCATCCAGGTGTGTTTTTCCAAGGAATGGGCTCATCTAGCCATGGGATTGTGGAAGTGCCCAAAATCCCTGAGTTAATGGCTGTTGAGTGCTGGCATATGTGGTCTTTCTTTTTTTTTTTCGCCACCTCTGTGAGGAGCAGAGGGCACCCAGGAACAAAGGAACAGCATGGATATTCATTTGGGATGGGCTGGAAATGATCCAGAGAGGCATAATTTCCCTGTGGGAACAAACTAACCCTTTCTCTTTGGAGAACTGAGCATCAGCACTCGCCTCCCCGGCTTCTCCTGGAAATGCAGGCTGTGCTGGGCCATAATCCTACATGAGAAAGTTGGGAAAAGACTAATTGGAAGTACAAAATGCGCACGTGGCCAGCAGAAGGAAGGGAGCCTGGCCTGCAAACCCATGGAAGTTCCAGAGGCTGCTCAGGAAATGCCAAATTCAGTGTTCAGGGAAAGACTGGGGAGGAACAATGATGCACGGCAGGGGAAAGGTTTAAATGTCCTCATCCTGGAACTGGGAAGAGAAAATCACAGAAAAATCACAGAATTGTGGGATGAGTTTGGAAGGGAATTTAAGGATCATCCAGTTCCACCCCCTGCCATGGGCAGGGACACCTTCCATTATCCCAGATTCCTCCAAGCCCCGTGCAACCTGGCCTGGGACACTTCCAGGGATGGGGAGTCCACAGCCTCTCTGGGCAACCTGTGAAAAAAATACTGACTTTGAGAGACCACAAACAGCATTTTTCAAACATTCACAGTGCAGACTGGAGGGGAAGAACACAGCCACAGCTCCTTGGCCTTTTTCTTCTCTCTCCCTCTTTTCCAGATTAAAAGAAGAAAATAGCATCCACTGCTTTCCTTTAATGTGCATCCGTGTAGGAATTGTTCAGGAATGTGCACTGAGCTGCCTTTGCACAGCTCATGAAGAGCCAGGATGATTTTCCCCTCTCCAGGGAGAATGTTGGTGGTGCAGTGGGTTTGTTTTAAGTGGCCTTGGCTGAGCTCTGCCTTCCACGGATTCTCTGGAGCCGACCAAGGCTGAGTTTGGGGATGATTCCTGTGGTGAAAAGCTCTGTTAAAGATTGTAGTCCCCAAAATCTGTAATTGTTCTGGAGAGGATTTTGGATTCCTGCAGCTTCTCCCAGCACCTGTCAGGGCTCTGCAAATAACATATTTCTGGACTTTCATCTGAATATTCCCTCTCTCCAGTTTAGATCCTTACACATAGTTCTCCCCCTTTGCAGACACTCCTCAGATATGTTCAGCTTATTTTCACTTCTTATTTTCAAATATAATATATATAGGAATGTAGATATAGTTTGACCGAGTTCACCATGGAATGGTTGGGGCGGGAAGGGAACTTAAAGCATCTCATTCATGAATTGTACACTGCCAGGTACAGTTAATGGGGGGACAAAGATCAGACTAAAGAAGGGAGAAATGAGGTGGGAGCCTGTTGGCAGGAAGGCGGTGCCCTCCCATCCCCGCATGTTGCCTGAAGCTGGTTTTCACACCGGGGAGGATTTTTTTTCACTCGGTTTTCAGGACAGGGATTGCCTGACTCCAGTGGCTCATTTCCGTGCCGGTGGCTGCTGGAGCACCTGACAATCCCAGTCCTCAGCTGTGGGACAGAGCTCCGGGAGCCCCAGGGTGACACCTCCTCGGCCCAGCTGCCGTCACCTCACACAGATGCAGCACACAGAGCTCCCCAAAAACGTACTGCCGCACTGACTGTGTACAGGACTGCAAACCCCCTCACTGTGAGATCCATCTTCCTGTCCACACTGCTTTTCTTGGGGAAATAAACTCCCTGAGCAGGCCTGAGCACTGACCACCCCGAGCTGTCCGAGTGCGGGATGTGTTTTCCGTGCGATGTTGCCGTGGCGGGCGGGTGTGTGCCCGCCGCTGCCCTGGTTATTTCGGCAGCCGGAGCAGGCAGGGCTCAGCTCCCCGCTGGGCAGCAGCGATAAGCTCCAGACGGCCGCGCTTCCTCCCCGGGAACTCCCCAGCTCTGCTCCGCTCCCCGGCCCGGGCTGGAGGTGTTTTTGTCCTCTGAGGTGTTTTCCCTTTAGGCACCGAGAATATCTCACACAATTTCACCCTCGTCATCCAACACACCAAAGTCGCAGAGTTTTTCCAGTTTTCTCACATCCCTTTCTATGGCCTTTAGCCCACATTCCTCAGGACTAAGCCGTGGCTGTGCTGATTTCCCATGTGAGGAACTTACGTTGCTGAGGCCACGCTAAATTTTAATTTGCTTTCTCAGCAAAATCTTGTATATCAGAGATTGATCTCGCCAGTGTTCCTGTACCTAAACTAGACACCCAGGGCTGCTCTAAGCCCCTGCACACATTTAATCAGAGGAATCCCATCCTGAGCTGCTCTTGCTGTATTAATCTAGATAACGAGTCCATTTAGATTTAGGGAAGATCAATCCCGTGAGTCCCGGTTTAGCAACACGTGAGAAGGAAATCTGCAGGTTGAGGTGTTAATTGTCACCTTGTGCTGATGAAACAGCAGCAGTGTGGAGAAGGGAGGAAAGCAACAAGAATAACAGGTTTAAAATAGGTAATTATATTAAAGGGTGGAAGGAGTGCACTTTGTTACCCTGAAGAGCCGAAAGGAAGGGATTTTAAGGGGACAGGGATATAACAAACCTCACTTCATGGAAGATCAGTGTAAAGGCACTGATGAGCTGTGGGTTTAGGTGAGCTCAGGATTAGCACAGCTCTGGCACATGCAGGAATGGGAACAGTCCTGGGGCCACCTGAGAGCTGAAGGACCCTGGGACACGCCGAGGGACACCGGGGAGCTCACCAGAGCCACCCCCAGGAGGTCACCAGTGTGAATCCCACAAACATCTCCTTCCACCTCCTCTCCTGAGCAAGCTTGCAGTGCCAGGCTGGGGAGAACTTTTAAGACCTGCTGAAGCATTCTGAGAGACCCCAGCTGTGGTTCTGAGGGAGAAAAGCAAAATGTCAGCTGCCAGTATAAGAGCTGGAAATGTTTCCTACCCTGCTGTCTGCTTTTCTGGTGATAGGAACAGAAACTGGGCAAAGCACGTGAGGAAGACAATGGAACAGGATGAGGAATTGATAAAAATGTGTAGATTTGTAAGAAAACAGAGTTGTTCCTGGGACAGTTCCCTAAGGGCAAGCTGTAATTATCAGGTACTCCCTCAAATATTGTATCTAATTTCAGGAAGTTCTTCCTGGATAAAGTATTCCAGGAGCCACAACAACAGGTGACAGAAGCTTTCCAGGACCCCTTGTCAGGCCGTGTCACTGGAGAGGAGTGTGACAGCATGCCAAGCCCGATGGTTACCCCTGGACTGAGACCAAGAGGCTGGTGCTTAGAAAGCTCCAGCATGTCCCAGCAGAGGACACCTGCTCCCCTGGCTGTCCATTGTCTTTGTGGCTTGATAAAACCTGCTGACAACCCAGCCAAACCCTGCAGACAGGAAATCATGGTCCTCGCAGGCCCCTGCCCTTCTCTGGTGAAAATAATTTCATTTTATACAAGCAAAGCACTCCTGGTTGCTCCTCCACAATCACCTCTAGTGAGGGATACCTGAAACCCAGGATGGGAAACTGGCAGCACCATCACAAGCAAATGTCCCAGAGCAGAAATTCCCTCCAGACAGAGACACACAACAGCTCCAGGGAGGTCGGTCTGGGCCTGTAACATTCTGAACTGCCATAAAAAGAAACCCACAGGAACTGTCACAAACCAGGATTTGTGTGAACACCAAGGGAGTCAGATCATTCTGTGGCAATCCGAGCTGTTGTCACCATGTCTTCAACACACAGAGTGCCATGTCATACAATCCATCATGTGAGCATGTGGGGGAAGATTTATTCTACAAACCTTTTTTTTTTTTTTCAGACTAAAAGAAATCAAAAGAAGTCTTAAAAAGTAAATAGTTTTTTTCAGGAATGCCATAATTTAAGAAATGTGCATTTTGCCATAAATGTGACAAAGAAACATCAGAGATTTTTATTCTGTAAGTGGCCATAATTCATGTACCTATTTCCTGTTTCCTTTTTATCCCTAGGGAGATCCCAGCAAGACCAGCTCAGCACCCACAGCTGTGCTACAAAAGTGCAAAACGGGGGGAGATAATTCACATTTAAAGCCTCTTTCAGGTGTGTTGGCCATGTCATCAGTGAGCAAACTCCAGGAAACCCCAAATGCAATAAGTATTGTAACTTAGTTGCTTCACTGATACAATTTTAACTCAAACTTCTGATTTAACACCTCAGTCTGCACAGAAAACTTACTCCAGCTTCTCTCCATACTTCACAGAACAGGCACTTCCTTTGAAATGATGTGGGGAAAAGTACTCCCAAGAGTTGCATGACCTGCTTGAATCATCCTGAGAGAGAGAAAAAAAATTAAATCTGAAGTTAAATGTAATTTTCAGCTTGCACTAAACAGCTTTAAGCATTTTTGCATTCTTCAATAATCTGTGTGCTCCTGTCTCCCTGCTGACATTTCCTGTAGGATTGCAGGAGCACTTGGCCTATCCTCCTCACATTTTCAGCCATTAAAAATATTCCAACATTCAGCAGTAAATGCAGGTGAACTTTTCAACTTTTAGGTCAAGAATTTCCAGCAAAGAGCAAACTGCTCCCTTCATGGCACATGATTGTGGCCATTCCAAGGAATTCCCTGCAGCCATGTGTTGCATTAAGTATCTTCCTCATTTTTCTTACACATTTCTCTCTTTTAGTGCCAACTGCAGCAAGAAGACAAATGCTGACACTAAGCCAGGCTTTTGCATAAAGATTTTGCACTCAGTTTACTTTAGCTTAGTTGTGAATATATCAGTAAATTAAAAAATTCCTTTTGATTGATTTCTCCTGAAATCAATATTGCCACTGAAATCAGTGGCAATAGCCTAGAAGGAACACAGCAATTTTAAAGGCTTGTATTTTACTTTAAAATAATTAAATATTTTTAAACAAAATTATGTGCAGCCTAAACAAAAACAAATAAAACATAAACCCACAAAAAAACCCCAACCAACCAACAAACAAAAAAACCCAAAAAATCCCCCAAAAAGTAAAAATCAAGAAACAAGGTGTTTTCTCCCCAGGATCCTCAACAGACGAGGCTGTTGAGGTGGGAAGGCCCTAAAAGTTTCCTCTAAGGGGACACCAAAAGAAGCAGGACTCCTGAATTCCCTGAATACCCCCAGAAAACTGCTGGATAATTATACAGTGGATAATACACCAGGATGTAAAAAGCCCATCCCAGTGTTTTAACTGGGAGACTTCAGCACTCACAGTGTCCTGCTACCTGCACAGCAACCACTTCTACGAGTTCTAGTATTTCATTCCTCTTCCTTTTGCTCCTTTGTATGACAATTACAAGAGCAAAAGAGAGAAAAAACCAACTTATGTCATTTTAAAAAAAAAAATATAGAAAGTTTGCAAGAGAGCATTATAAAAAGGCAGTAAAATTGGGGTCTTTTATTCTTGAAATGGCACCAGGCCAGCAAGTCAGTGAAAAATGAGCAAAGGAGAGAGGAGTTAACCCACTGGAAACTTTATTTTATTTTCTTCTGCTGACACTGCTTAGTGCCAACATTTAAAAAGCCTCTTGCAAGGAAGTTTTTCTTTAAAAATTCTCCATAGGAGCCTCTTTGTTATGGAGATACCTTTTATGAGGAAAAGTCCTCAGCTATCCATCCTCCCCTGGAGCTGGGAAGTAACAGCCAGGGCAGCTCTTCAAATGAGAACTGGGACAAAAGGTTCCCTGCCCCTTGTCAAGCCTTTCTCACACATCCAAAGATCCACTGTGCTTTTCCTTAGGTGGAATAATGTGGAAGGAGAAACCTGGAAATGCAGAAGTGCTGGCTGAAGGGAAGGGAAGAGACAGGAAAGCTGCTCACTTACAGCCTGAAACACCCTCATCCCAAATGTGGTGAATAATCTCTTTTATTAAACCTTATATATTTATATATCTCTCCACCACAGTCCTGCGAGTCTCCCCACCCACAAACTCACACAGCAACACCTCCTGTATTTTTAACAGCGGGGTTTTGGTACACAACTTCCTGCAGGAAACGTTAACCAACAGTGGCAGCGGAGCACAGGAAGCCCCAACACAACAAAAATTTAACTCCCTACACACAAAACACCACAAAGTTCCCTGAGCTGTGCCGTTAAAAAGGGCATCTCCAGCTCGCAGATTCCCCTCACAAAACTCTCTGCGGATTTGGGCAGAGCAGGATTTACTCATCATAAACTCAGCTTAAACCCTGCACCCCAGCAGGCAGAAAAGCCCATCTGAGACCCAAAGTCTTGCAGGTTGGGGTAAAGCAGAAATAGCTGCAACTGTCACCCTGCAGCTGTGGGGACTCCCTGTGAAGTCACATCCACGGGAGCCAGGAGCTCTCCCGCACAAGTCATGGCACAGCCTGCAGCTCTTTTAAGCAAATGGAGCCATTTGAAGTCCAAACTTTTCTTTAGAGATGTCTCTTGGTTTCTATTAACCACCAGAGAGCTGGAATTACATGCAAAATTCAGCTGAGAGGTAAAAGGAAAAAGGAGGAAAAGGAGGAAAAAAAAAAAAAAGTGTTTCATTTCTCAGTTTGGGATGGTTGGGAGGGTTTTTCATCTGTTGTCAAAGAAGTGAAAGGCAACTTTTCAGATCCACTAGAAAGCAGAGTCTGTCCTTTACACTTCACTGGTCACCATCTGGAGTGTTCAGTTACATCATGCTGAAGTCAGAATATTTGTTAAAGAGAGAATATATAATAATATTTCACTCTTTATGCCAGTAAATTTTGGATACTGGAACTCTGGAGTCTTGAAATCTTTGCAGTTCCAGTTTACCACAGATGTAAAAATGGCCTTGCTCACTTTTAACCATCCTTACCAAGTTAAGCAGTTCCTACTTCAGTGCTCAGAAACATCTGTCCCTAAAAGCTCTGTGTGGTAAATATATCATACAAAAATCTAATATTTTTGGGTTTAAATTATTTTTTTAGCTTGAGATGTTGAATACAGAGGTTGCAAGGCATCTCTGGGTTTAGAAGGCTGATATTTAGAGGAAATTGCTGCGAGTTGCTGTGACCAGAGACTTCCTGGTGGGTGGTGGGGAAACGAGAAGAGGAGAGAACGCTGAGGAGGAGACGTAGGTGCAGAGCTCAGAACGAACTGGTGCTGCAAACCACAGCCCTGAGTCATCAGAGCAGGCCAGCTGCAGGGAAACAGGAAATCCACCGGCCTCGTGTCCCTCCTGAGGAGTGGGTTACTGGTGAACACGGTGCTGGGGTTGATGGTTGGACTTGGTGATTTTTCCAGCTTGGAGCTTCTTCAGTGATTATTTTCTTGACGTGTTGTGAGAGACTGACGTGGTTCATAGCTTAGACAGTGCTAAAATCATCAAAGGGCTTTTGCCCCCTGTAGCAAACTGCAAAGAAGGAGCTGTCCATCTGTGACCACCAGAGCCACACGTCCCCAAATACCCCTACGAACTGGAATGTTGGATTTTGAACCTGGAATGAGATAAAGGGGATATTTTTGTCCAATTATCCCATGTCTGGGGAGAAGAATGGATCCACAAGTGATCCTGGAAGAGGGAGTGTGATGCTGATGGCTCAAACATTCAGGGGGCAAGTTGATGATGTGCAAAGGATCTGCCCACTGGAGAGGGCGAGCACAGCCCACCTCAGGCTACAGTCTGATAAGGGACCTTTTATCAGGTCTGAACACAGAACTGCCTCTTTGTCCTGACTCAAGGGAACTCAGCCGAGGTAACTCCTCTGCCGGGGGATATCGGGACACTCACAGGTAGCCCGAAGGTGTTCACCGGCCAGAATGATGGACCCAACTGTGCTGACATAAAAGGCAGCTGCATCATCTTGGAAGGTGTCAAAGAGTCCCGAAGTGTCCTGCGACCCACAAGGTTCCATCATCCCAGGTGAAACTCCCTGCTCCAGGGGAGGCACCTGGGCGTTCCCACCTGAACCTGAGTGAACACAAACCAAATAGATTTTGTGTTCTGTGCATTTCTCCCATCACTTCCTTGGGATTTCCCCTCCTCGCCTGATGGATCACTCTGTGACCATCACTTGGACCAACAGGCACTGAGATTGCAACAACCACATCTCATCACGAGGCTTGTGGGTGGTGAGATCTTTCTCCTCACATCCTTACCCTCTCTTTCTTTTCCTTATAAATTTTCCTAAGTGCTATTTTTATCCCTTCATATTCCCATATTACTATAGAAAATAACAGCCAAAACACCTACATGGCTGTTTTCCTCTGCAACCAAATTGCTCTAAAATAAACCCTACACACACACACATATATATATATATATATTTACAAACACCAATTATATCTTTGGTTTTCTAGGGTGGGTTGTACCACAAGCAGATGAAACAAATCCAGTGGAGTTTGCAGTAAGCTACATAATGACAGCAGCTAGCTGACAAGCTATGCCACCAATTATGACTCCCTGGTCAAAACCTCCTCATAGAGGGACTGTTTTAGGCTGGAAAACAGCACCAGGATTTACAGGCCTTTATCTGATTGGGTTGATGATGTTATAATTGACTGTTAGCTGTAACAGGAACGTACCTGGAAGTTGGAGGGGTGGAAGGACCTGGGAGAGAGGCAGAGCTTCCCTCAACGTGGTGCTTCAGGATTTCCCCAGGGCTGTGTTGAAGACCCGTGGAGGAAATGCAGCCCAAGGGCTCTGAGTCACGACACGGAGCCTGTGGGTTCCAGCCAGGGTGTTGGGGCTGAGAATGATCCCAGTAAGTGACAGCCTGGGGCTGGGGGTTCAGCACCACCTCTGCTGGGTGTGACAGAATCACTGACAAACCTAAGTCACATTCCCAGAATCATTTGGGATGGAAAAGACTTCCAAGATCATCCAGTCCAACCTGTGCCCGATCCCCACCTTGTCCCCAGCACAGAGCTCTCAGTGCCACCTCCAGGAATTCCTTGGGCACCTCCAGGGATGGGCACTCCAAACCTCCCTGGGCAGTTCCAAGGCCTGACCACCCTTCCCATGGGGAAATTCCTGCTGATGTCCACCCTGCCCCTGCCCTGGCCCAGCCTGAGGCCGTTCCCTCTCCTCCTGTCCCTGTGCCCTGGGAGCAGAGCCCGACCCCCCCTGAGCCCCCTCCTGTCAGGGACTTGTGCAGAGCCACAAGGTCCCCTCTGAGCCTCCTTTTCTCCAGGCTCAGCCCTTTCCCAGCTCCTGCAGCCTCTCCTCACATGACTGACTCTGTCAATCCTGCCCTGGGTTCCATTTCCTGAGCCCAAGGAGGAACCAGGGACTCGTCCCACCCACAGGAGTGGCTGCAATGTGGGTAAAGCCAGCCCGGCCCTGCCGAGCACAACGCTGCACTCCACACAGACCCGGAGGGTGAAGGGCCACAGCTGAAGTGACAATGGCACAGTGTCCCCTGCCATTTGGCACTCCATGCTTGAGCTGCAATAAAAGTGTCTTTGTACGGACACAGCAGTGACTAAGGAAAATATTTGAGCTGACCACTGCAGAGGTCAGGGCGGGTTTAATCTCAGAGGAGTCTTCACTGGGGAGTTTGCTTTTCACTTCTTTTTCTTCCCCTTAGTTTTGAGGGAGCCAGGCCAGGGATAGCCCCACAATTCCAGGAAGGCAGAGGCGTTGTGAGAGATGTAGTAAGCGTTGAGCATGGCAGCTGGGCTGAAGAGATCCACTTTCACCTCCTTCTTCTTACCCTTTTTGGAGCCTTTGCCCTTGTGGCCCTTGGGTTTTTTGGCTTTGCCTGCCTGCAGAGAGAAAATGACCACAAACCCACTCAGTTTTGTGTCTTTGTGGTCTCACTTCTGGGTAGAGGATCCCAGGATGAGAGACTCAGAGAGCTGGGAGTGTTCAGCCTGGAAAAGGTCTGTGGGGAAACTTTCCAGTGCCTAAAGTGGATCCAGGAGAGCTGGAGAGGGACTGGGGCCAAGGGCTGCAGGGCCAGGAGCCAGGGAATGGCTTCCCAGTGGCAGAGGGCAGGGATGGATGGGAGATTGGGAAGGAATTGCTGGCTGGGAGGGTGGGGAGGGGCTGGGCTGGAATTGCCAGAGCAGCTGTGGCTGCTCCTGGATCCCTGGCAGTGGCCAAGGCCAGGCTGGACACTGGGGCTGGGAGCAGCCTGGGACAGTGGGAGGTGGTTGGAAGTGGGCGGTCTACAAGGTCCTTCCAGCCCAAACCATTCCATGATCCCAAGCTGTTTTGTTCCATCTGAGTTCTGCCTCACAGCATTAGCTCAGAGCCCCTCACGGGAACCCCAGGACTTTGTGGTGATTTTGTAGAAGGATTCACAAGCATTAACACACTTTCACCCAATCCCTGTTTGCTCTGGAGGCTGATAGACCTCTAAATCTATCAGTCTGAGCTAATTACTGTCCCCCTGTGCTTCTATCTGGCTAAAAAAGGTTTGTACACAATGGAAGTCAAACATTCTTTCCCACTGATTTGTTTTTTTTAGTTAATGCATGAGGATGCAATCCTGAAGTAACTTTGCCTGTGTTCATCCACTCCTGTGTGTCTGCTAGTGAGTCTGGATCTTAAACCAGGAAAGCAGGACTACAGCTTTCACGGATCTGGGATGGGGCTGCTCTCCCACCACTGGTGGTTACACAGATCCAAAACTCTGTACGTAGCGTATTTTCCATGTTATAAATTCTAAAAAGTTCTTTCACAGCTCCAGCACTGCTCAGTGCAAAAGAGACAAACATTTGTGCTCTGAGGTGTGGGAACAGAGTAAAGGGCACAATCCTCAGAATCAGCCGGGATTACAGTGTGAAAGAATATGAGCAAGTAAAGAAAGATTTTGAAAAAATCAAATTTTCTATGTAAAACACACAGATCCTCTAATAGAAGCAAAAAGGAAAGAAAATAAGAGTGTAAGCCAAGAACAAAAAAAGTTAAAAATCAGAATTAGGTTTATACTTGCACACAAATGAATTTGGGCAGGTCAGTTGTGGCCTGCAGCTGTGGGAAGGAACCTTTCAGATATTAATCCTTTTCCTCAAAAAAGTGGTATCAGCATTTCTGAAGGATCCAAGGTGTTTTACCATGGCTGAGTCTTTTTACTGAGAGGCCCGGACTCCACATCAAGCCCTGGAGATGGACCCTGCAACACAAAATCACACGGTGAGTTACACATGTAAAGCACCTGTGTCTGTCCCCACTAAACTTTGAAGCAAAAAAAGGGAAAAAATAGTTAGTCCCTGGCAAAAACAGGTCGAGGTGGGTCATCCCTAAAAGCTGATAGTCATCTGTGAAATCAGCTGCTAATTGCCAAATTACAGGACTCTCAGCCTTTCAGCAAAGCCCTCGAGATTTACAATCACAGAATCCTGGAAAAGACCTCCAAGACCAAGTCCAACCGTTCCCAGCACTGCCAAGGCCACCACTGACCCCAAGTGTCCCCAAGTGCCACATCCACAGGGCTTTGAAATCAGGGATGGAGACTCCACCCCTGCCCTGGGCAGCTGTGCCAGGGCTGGACAACCCTTGTAGGGAAAGAATTTTCCTGATATCCAGTCTCAACCTCGGGCAGAACTTGAGGCCGTTGGCTCTCCTCCTGTCCCCGTTCCCTGGGAGCAGAGCCCGACCCCCACCTGCCTGCCCCGTCCTGTCATGGAGTTGTAGCGAGCGAGGTCCCTCCTGAACCTCCTTTTCTGGCTGCCCCAGCCGCACTTCCCTCCCTCACTGCCCCGTGTGGAATTGGCAGGATCTCACCTTCCTGTCCTCACATCAGCGCGGCTCTGAAGCCGCCCCGGCCGCGTTTCCCCCACGGGGCCGCCATGGCCTCCCCTCCTTCCCCTCAGCGTCGCGTTGTCATAGCGACGTGGGCGGGGCCTTGAGATGACTGACAGCCCCGCGACCAATCATCTGCTGGCACACCCGCCCCTTGTCCAATCCACTGCCGGGGGGCGGTGCCCGCGCGCTTCCCGCCATTGCCGCCGTCAGGGGAAAAGGGCGGGAAAAGCTATGAGGGGGCTGAGGGGAGCGGCCACCGCCATCCCCGCCCTTGTCCCCGTCCCTGTCCCGCCCACAGCCAAACGTGCCCGGGAAATGTCACAAGGAATCCCACCACATCAACTTCGAGCTGAGAGGAGAAAGGGAGGAATTCGTGCTTTCCAAAGGTCTTTGAAAGACTGGCGTTTGCTGGACTATTCGTAGAATGTTCACGTTATTGCTGTGTGACATGGGGGAGTCTCTGTTTAAACACCTGACTCAGCCTCCTTCACCGCAAAAATATTTAAAAAACAGCCTCTGTTTTGCTTCCCTTGAGAGCCACAGGTCCGGACAGCAGGCACTGAAAATGACATGTAATAGATTTTGCATATTTCCAATAAATCCCCATAACCTGAGGCCTGATACTCAGGGAAGCGATGGAGGGGTCTGAGGGAGGGACAGGGACCTGAAGGACTCATTTTGTTCCCTGCACTTTTTTTAGACCACAGTTTTATCCAAGGGTAGTAATGCTTCTAAAGGCCAGGTAATTTTTAAATTTGGGAGAGCAGGGGAGCGAGGTGTCTCTCCTGCATTCCTCAGCACCAGATTTTCACTTCTAAAGTGCTAAAAAAAAAATCAAAATGCACAAGTGAAAATATCAGTAGGAGCTGAATTCCCTCGTTGGAAAAAATTAGCTTGTAATTGCAGTATTGCCAAACTCCAACAAACACATCAGCGAGTCTGCCTAGATCATGGGTTTATTTTTACCTTTAACATTAACCTCTCCAAATGTGCTCTCTGGTGCATAAGCTCATAGGATACATTTAGTCATGTTTTAAATCATAGAAACCCAAAATGGTTTAGGTTAAAAGGGACTTTAAATATCCAGTGCCTTCCCCTGCCACCAACAGGGACACCTTCCACTATCCCAGGTTGCTCCAAACTCCATCCAACCTGGCCTGGGACAGTTCTAGAGATGGACAACCTGTGCCTCACCACCTTCACAATAAACAATTCTTCAAGAAACTTCCTTCCTTCTTCCCTAATAGAGAAAGACTTGGTAGCGTAGCTCAGGAAAAAGGTCTGTGGATTTGGGAATAAAATTCTGTTGAATGAGCCTTGGATAATGAAAGAAAAAAATGAAAAAGCAATTGATTTCCACTGTGTTCAGGGAAATTTTGTGTCATTTGTATTAACAAACCACATGGCGTAAAAGAAACAATCATAATTACACTAATTATCTCCTTTTAGCAAAGACAACTGTCAGGAGACCACATTATCATTACTGAGGCAAGAAGGAAGGCACAGCAGTGACGAGCACTGAAATATTCAATCAAGGAGACGAGAATCAGCCTGTGCAGTCAAATGTTGCATTTTGTGACAGTGCTTGGACCTGGCTGCAGAACAAGCTACTGTTTGCACATGCAAGGCTTTGATAAATAATTAAAGGAAGTTTCTCAGACTCCAGAGTATAATAAGCCCGACCTCATACAGTCACTGCTGTAGTTACAAGTGCATAAATACAGAGTCAGCCAGGACACCTCAGTGTTGTTATTTTTATGGAAATATTCACAGAAGAAAAAGGAGGGGTTATTTTTTTTAACACTGCCAAACTGAATGGATAAAGGCTAAATTCCCTTTTTTTTTTGGCCTCAGCTGTGGTGCCCATAGGATCACTCCCTCCTTTCACAACTCTGAAAGGAACTTTGAGTCTTTGCAGCCTCTTATCCTTCACTACAATTTGCATTAAATTCACCAACCAGGTCGACAGTTGCTTAGAGAAGACTGAGAAATTAATAACTCAATTGCATGTGCTTTATATCCCTAGGAAACAGGAAGGATCTTCAAGAAAACAGAAGAATCTGTGCTGAGGTACTGAAGAAAAGGACTTACCCACAACAAAACTTTCAGCAACCACCTGTGGGGTGAAAAAAAGAAGTTCTTTATGTACCCATTACAACAGAAACTGGGAACACTGGAGGGTTCCTGGAATCAACAGTCCTGTTGGGGTGAGATAACAGATGTTCCTCCAGCTGTGCAGAAACCACCCAAAACTTCATTCTGAAACCGCCTTGCTGAACATATTAAATGATTATTGCTTAATTGCTGTCCCTCAGCTCTTTTAAGAATTTTTAAGGAGAAGAAAATCGTCATTGTGAAACAGAAAAGTTTGAAACTGTTGGTTGTTTGGCAAGATGGGACATAAATATTTCAAATAAAGGTGTAGCCTTTCCCTAAGTCACTCTTTTATGCAGAGGTTCAGGTTTTCTGTGGAGATCTCTCTCTACGAAGCAGAAAATTTGGTGGTGGTGTGAAGAAATTGTATTCCAAGATAAATTTATACTATATTCCACTACCTCCAAGATAAATTTATACTATATTCCACTACCCAGACATTCAGGTAAGGGTTTGTATTTCTAATCTCTCTCAGTAAAAATATCAGGCACTGAAAAACCATAGAAACCTTATACGAAGCACAATTTAAATATAAAATATGGAAAAATGCACATTGGCTGTGGACTGGTCCCTTTTGGGGAAAAAAGATTTTAGCCAATTTTAGATCCTTTAATAATTAATTCCATTTTCCCCTTGAAGATCAACACTTTCAGGACCTTAGTTTATAACACTAAAAGTTGTGAATTTGGTAGGAAAATATGAGATAAAAGATCAGAGAGAAAATCCATGGCTTTCCAGCTACTCCTGGGCTCTGGACACCAGCACATGCTGAAAATAATTTTATTTATACTCTGTTTCTGCTACTAAAATATTTAACTTTCCTGTTATCATCTGCCATCTTTAGCTGAGGTTTATTATTTTATTTGTGTTTATTTAATCTTTAGTTTAATCACTCCCAGGAGGCTCCAGGGAACACAGGGAAGTGCCTGGTGCCGTATTTTAGAAAGGGAATTAAATTATGAGCTATGGAGCTGTCCCAGGTCTGGGATCCCTAAAGTCTGGATTTCATGCCTTACTGCTTGGAAAAGCTTCATCTATTTTTAAATAACTTTTTAGTTTTTAACAAGCACAAGCACAGCCCATAATTCTGCTTTTCTTTTTTAGAATTCTATGGATTCCTCAGAATAAAACATCCAGAGTGTGTCAGACTGAGGCCTTTCTGCAGCAGAGGGAGAGCAGAGATGGGCAGGGGTAAGACCTGAGTTTGGGGAATGTTTTTGTCCTTTAAAAAATAATTAAAAATAATCATTTAAATTAAGACACGGGAAGAAAAAGCTTAAATAAAGAGATGTCCTTTAAAAGTTGGTTTATTTTGAACAAAAGCGTATTTAAAAAGGTTTTAAAGGGTTTAATGCCATTCCCATGAACAAGGCCTTGGACAAACCCCGTGAAGGAAACATTCCCAGGTTAATTAATTATTTAAGCAATAAGCACAAATCCTGCCACAACAAACACTTGTGGATATTTAGGGCTTCCCTGCCCTGTATTAACACACGATGCTTTGACAAATGCCACCCTCATGCAACGCAGCTTTACCCAAGTGTAGTGTTTATTATTAAATTTAAGTGTTAAGTTATTAAACCTATAGAAAATTTACAGCTCAATATCCTGTTCATTCTGAAAGTTATGGACCACAGAATTCACTCTTTTCCTCATAAATTTTTAAGCACAGCACCTTCCCTCCCCACTCTGAGACCTGGCACAAACACTCCCCCAGACAACCAAAAATCTGTGTGAAAATTAGATTATTTAACGTTATATTTGCTGTCTCCTCAGGGCTGGAAGGGCTAAAGAGGATCTGGAATCCTGATGACACTGAGGTGGAGCGAAATGGGGCATCCAACCTCTCCAGCTCTCAACACTGCACAGGGATCGTTTCACTCTCGTGAAGATGGAGGAAAGCAGAGCAGCAGAAAGGTAAGGGATGGGTGTCCAGGGGAACATGCAAAGCCTGTTCCTGGTGGCACCAGCACTCTGTGACAGGGGAACATGCAAAACCTGTTCCTGGTGGCACCAGCACTCTGTGACAGGGCCTGTGTGACCCCAGCAGCAGCAGTGCCAGCACAGGGACAACAGGGGTGTTGGCCAGGTCCACGTGTATTGCTGGTGGGCACGTCTGGGGTGGCAGGGTGGTGTTTGAAGCACATCAGCAGCCAGCCAGAACTGAATACATCCAAACAAACGAGGCACAGCGTGGGGCGTTCGGGAGGGATGGAATTCCCAGCTGGAATTCCTACACCAAGCCTACACGTGCGTGAACCAAGCTATGAGACACACCCGGGCTCTGAGCTCACTCTGCAACCTGCTCTGTGGCCTCTGCTGGTAATTTAGGGTCTCCAAGAAGTCACAGGAAAGGGATGACCTCCAAAAAGAGGCGTCTGGTAGGCACAGAGAGACTCGGTCTCTTTGGAAAGATTTAATTCTTTTTCCCAGCTGTGCTTGAAACCCCCCAGATCCAAACCAATCTTCCTCTCCTCAGCCTGCGGTACAGGGAGGCAGGGGGCACTGGGGCAGGGGAAGGTGTGGCTGTCACTGGCAGTGCAGCAGCTCCTCCCAACGAATGGGCTGGGAAAACACCTCCCGCTCCAGCCAGAGCTCGTAGGAGTAGTGGAAGTCCTCGGGCAGCTCCAGGCGCTGGCCCAGCACGCTCTGCAGGCAGTTGTCCACCGGGGCGAACTCCGAGTCCTGCGGCTTGTCGTACCTGCGGCTGTTGAAGGCTTCGATGTTGGCCCGCAGGGTGCATTCCTCAGCCTGGAAATCCCACGGCCTTGCGTCGATATCTGCCGTGAAGGAAAAACACCAAAATATTGTGGAAAACATCGCTCTGACAAGGTCTGAGCAAAAGAAAGGCTGGAGGTTTTGCATGAATTAACTAGAGTTGCATATTCTTAATTATTACTATTTCTAACCAAATCCCATTATGTGTGCATTTTAATTTAAGATATCCTATAAAAATGTAATTATTCCTGCTTTAAGGACTCTCTATAATTACCAAGCTCCTGATTTTCTCACAAAGATCCCACCACTTTCACTGAAAATTTCCACTGACAACTCAAGCAGAGATCAAGATTTAAAACATATAAAACCTGATGAGTTTATTATGAGCTCCTGACCCCAAATTTTTTCAAATTTGAACAAATGTAACTATGAAAGATATTGAAAAGCTGCAATAACCATGATATTTTTAACATATTATCTAAACATGTAACATGAAAAAAAACCCCAGTATTTTCCAAGCTGGCCTTCATGAGCTCTAAATCTGATGGTGCAGAACTGTGCCTTAAAACTTCAGAAAAAATCCCCAAGAGTGACAACAATTTTGGAGGTCTTAGGAGAAAGCCAAGCTGGTTGCAGTGCCCCAGGCAGAGGGGTGGCCCCGGGCAGCACTCACCGTTGCCGTAGGCCCAGTCGTCGTTCATGCGGTGCCGCACCTTCTGGTAGATGGCAGACATGGTCTTCATGTTGCTCTTCCTCCACTGGCGACCCAGGTACTTGGTCTGGATCTTCAGCAGCTTGAGCACGTAGAGCTGCATCATGGCCTGCTTCACCTTCAGAGCTCGCTTCAGGATCGGCGCCGACTTGAACACCACCAGCATCTGCCAGGAAACCAGCACCAGTGAGTGCAGAGCGCTCAGGGGAGCCACGCAAACACCTCACAACCATCATGCAAGCACCACAGAAACACTATCTGTGCTGCTTTGGGCACCAATACCTGGGCCACACATGCCACGAGCTTAAACACCACCAGCATCTGCCAGGAAACCAGCACCAGTGAGTGCAGAGCACTCAGGGGAGCCACGCAAACACCACGCAAACACCAAGCAAACACCACACTAACAAACACCAAGCAAACACCACACTAACGAACACCACGCAAACACCGTCTACGCCACTCTGGGCACCAGCACCTGGGCCATACATGGCACAAACCCCCAGAAGGGAGAACAGGAGCATTCAACACAACCAACACCTGCTGCATGGGGCTTGAGGGTCATAGAAATAATGTTATTTGCAGGAGATAAAGTATTTCTGCATTTAAGGCTCAGTCTGTGAAAGAATAAAGGGAAGATGATGAAGAGCAGAAGCTCCAGCACTTCCACAAGAAACCCTGAGCAGAAGGCCAGGCTGAACCCGCTGTGTAGAGCTGGGGACACGCTCCAGGTGCAACTCTGGCAGGTCTCAGGGGGAGGGGACATCCCCTTACCATTGTCCTCGAGTGTTTCCACTTGGTCAGCTTGTTGAGAATCCTCAGCAAGTTAATGCAGGAGAACAAATTCCTCCAGCAGAACTGGTTGTTGTCTCCGGCTTCCTGCAGGGGGAGAAGGAGAAGTGCAACCCTGACCACAGCATTCATCAGCACTGCCACAGGAACATCCTTGGGCAGAAATCTTTATTTTTATTGTCTTATTTCTGAGGGAGGATGAGCAGCAGAGCTGCCTCCTCACTTGGGTTATCATCAATGGATTCTGGGGAAAACCAGTCTGAAACACTCAGATTTTGATTTGTTTTTAGTTTAGAGTAAGAGCTAATCATGTGATAAATCACATTATTCCATCATGGGAAATATATTTTGTGGTAGATTTGTATTCCTTGTTGACAGCCAGAGAGCAAACTGCAGCCTGGTGATCACCACTTTTGTTAACTCTAGAAATTAATTCATGCATAGAGCACAGGTTACAGACCAGTAAAAGGAAATCACAATTCAACACAGGAGTACAAATGGCAACATTTGTATCAAGAGGGCGAGACTTTTCTGTAGCAAAAGTCTGCTCCAGCTTAAGTGATGCTGAGACATTGTTTTAAATATTAGGTAACTGTAAACACCCCCAGCTCCAGCCTGTGTAAATATTGCTGGTGGCACATTAGAGAAGTAATTCCACCACTGCAGTGACTTGCTCCATGTTTGAGCAACTCCAGGCGCAGGAGAAACATCCCACAAACAACCTATTTGGGGATTAGTGCAAAACAAGGGCTGCTGAATTTATAAAGCACTCACTGCCAGCCACAGCCTTCTCAGCTCAGGGCAAAAACTCAACCCATTCCAGGATCTGGGCATCCTCAGGAGGAGTTTGGGGACCCCCTTCTGCCAGAGAGTCCAATCCAGTTTTGAAAGCAGATTTACCCAAGAAAATCCCCCCAGCACAACCCCTTTGCTTTTCAAAGCAAGTGCCAAACAGAATCAAGGAATACCTGAAGCTGGAAAAGCCCTCCCAGTCCAAGCTGTGCCTGATCCTCACTTTGTCCCCAGCCCAGAGCTCTGAGTGCCACCTCCAAGAATTCCTTGGACACCTCCAGGGATGGGGACTCCAAACCTCCCTGGGGAGCTCCTGCCAAGGCCTGAGAGGCATCCAGAGCAGGGATGTCACCAGGATGTCACTGAGATGTGTGTGGATGCTGTGTGATGCTTTGTGCAGTGTCCCTGCAGTCTCACATCATGTCCAGGCCTAACCTGTGCCCTGTACACCAAGTCATTTTCCCAAAAGTCCCCAGTAGAATAAGCCAATAGCCACTTCTTAGGCAGATGGATTTATTTGTCACCAGTCTGATGTTGTCTCTACGGCTTCAAGTGGAGGAGGATCTTTCCCTCAGATTTCTGGAAGGAGGGAACAGTCTAAACAGACTTTAATATCCCTTTTAGGGGGTGGATTAAGTCCTTTGCAGACCCCTCTGGAGTGACAAGAGAGGGGAGATGGGGACTGGCAAGGATTGGAAGGCCTTTCCCACAACAGGCTGGGTGAATCCCTCCCCACCTCAGCCACTCCTGATTTACTCCAGGTGGGGACAGCAGTTACCCCACAGGCCCCTCCTCGGGAGACAGCAGTGCTGGACTCGTCCTGATTCTCCTTGGAACTACCCAAATACACACCACTCTGCTCAACTCACTGAGAG
This sequence comes from Orthonyx spaldingii, assembly GCA_013397795.1. Lineage (NCBI taxonomy): Eukaryota > Metazoa > Chordata > Aves > Passeriformes > Orthonychidae > Orthonyx > Orthonyx spaldingii. The sequence goes on along the minus strand of VZTJ01001627.1, from coordinate 111,591 downwards.
CAGAATCATCTGGTACGTCCTCTAAGAAATGTGTTACGCTGGGATGTTAAAATCACTCATCAAGTGGTAAAAAAAAAGCTAAACCACATTAAATGCTGCCTGAAAAAATATAAATGTGTGCACAAATGTACGCCTCGAGTACCAGGGTGTGTTTAATTCCTATGAAATCCTTACTTCCATGGGTATCCTCCCAAAGATGAAACCTTGTGACAAGACTCAAGTTGGTTTCTGCATATTTTCTAATTAAATGGCTCTCCCGTGAGGATAACGTCCGTGTCTGCTAAACGAAACTGAAAGAGGCTGTCCTTGAATGCGACAGCTCTGAAACTGTCAAGACCCTACTGGGAATATTTTCCCTAAAACCCTTCTGTTTTCTCCTACAGCCTTAAAGCTTTATTGTGAGGATTATTAGCGTGAGGCACGGAGCCCCCAGTGATGTGTCACTAGATGTCCCCATCAGTCCAGGATACGGCCGATGGAGCCTGGCAGGGAACACCCAGCCTTCAGCAGCCCACGGACCTGGGGAAAACCTTTCTTTTTGATGATTTTGATTTTTATACACCTAAGGAAAACAGCACAGGCCTCAGATTGCAGCAGCCAGGCACGATGAGATCATCCCTGCCCGGACTGGGTTTGCTCAGGCTCCTTCTTAATGGTTTAGGGTCTCCATTCCCTGTCCATTATTCCTTATTAACCCCAAAGCTTTTCCTTGCGTTTTCTGAGTCCAACTTCTTCTGCACTTAAATCATTGCAGTTATGAACCTGCCAGCATTAACATGCCCTCTGCAGTCTGTGTATGTACCCAGCCCATCCCACTGGCCAGTCTCTGGAATACTTAAGGCTCCTCTCTGTAGGGAATTTGGTTCATTCCTTAAGCTCTGGGTATCTCATAAAACAGGAATGCTCAGGGCAATTTAAACCTGGGATGCAAAAGCCTCTGGGTAAATCCTCTTTCAAAGCAGGAGAGTCTTGTCTTGACAGAACAAGAGCAAACAGCCTCAAAATATGCCAGGGGATGCGCCAGTTGGAATCAGCAGGAATTTCCTCATAGAAAGGGTGATCAGGCCTTGGAAGGGGCTGCCCAGGGAGGTTTGGAGTCCCCGTCCCTGGAATTGTCCAAGGAATTCCTGGAGGTGGCACTCAGAGCTCTGGACTGGGGACAAGGTGGTGTTTGATCAAAGGTTGGACAGGATGATCTTGGAGATCTTTTACAACCTCAACAACCCTGTGATTCTGTGATTCTATTCTATGAAATGGAAATCTCTAAACCCAACTATTTTTATGGGGTGCCCAACACCAGCAGTGACTCTTCCCCACTTCCCCACAGCTGACAGTGACTCAGAATCGTGATGGGAGGAATTTTCAAGTCTGGAGGGGAAAAAAAAGCCTAACTTTGGAAAGGTTGGGGGTTACAGAAAAAGACGGCAAAGAAAAGAAAACCCAAATTCTTCCTCACACTGTCACACAGAGCAATACTGGCCATGAAAACCCTTCCTGTGCTGCTTACCAGGCTCTCTGCTGTGAGCTCGGGCAAGTCACAGACAGTGCAATGCGGGTAATCCAGGACGGAGATGCTGCGGAAAACGGGAAAGGAGGGGCTCGTTAGGAACCCATTAACATGAGAGAAATTTTAAAAGATGATCTACGTGATTATGCCCAGGAATCTGTAACTTTTTCCTGCTCTGTGCCTGGAAATGCAACAAGTAATTTGAATAGGGAACAATCCCAACCCCAGCACGTGAAGCAGCCGCGCCGCCGGGTCTCCCTCCTGTCCAAATGGGATCCCAGCCTCAGCACTGCCTCACCCCTCAGCTTAATGGAGCACGTCGATGCCTCTTGGCTCCAGAGCTCAATCCTCTGTGCATTAATAAGGACTCGAAGGATTTGGATCCATTAAGGCAGGACAGATGAGTTATTCATATGCATATTTGAAAAGGGGAAAAGAGTAAACAAAATAGATCTGAAGTTAAAATGTCGGCATTTGACTGCCAGCATATTCATAGTGAGTGAAAATTCAGAGTATCAGGTCTTTCAAAGGCTTCCATGCCTATGGAATTTGTAAACGCAGTCAATTAAAAACACCCAGAACTGGAATTTAGACCTCCCCCTCCCTGGACCACAGCATCCAGCTGTACATCCCACCTCACTCACAGGTGCACCTCCTGCCTGGGAAACCTCCATCCCAGAGCAGAGGAGGCAGCTGAGTGCTCCTGGGATACATTTCCTCCTCACTTAAAGCACAGGACTGAGAGTGGAAATATTTATAGCAGAAAAATCAACATATTACTTCCTATTTTTCCATACGTGCCTCCTCACACAGACACAACCATACCATGCAGGAGACAGAGCGGCCCACACACGCAGCTGAAGAGCAACCAAAAGAGCATCAAAAAGGGAAAAAAAGGATCTTTTTAGCATTCCAACATCCCTGTGGAGCTCCTCTCCAGACAGGGAAATCCTGCCCTGGTGAGCTGTGAAAGCGTTGTGCTCTCTCAGGTCTTTGATCCATGGTGGTCCAGCCAGTCCCCTACTCAAAACAGGGCTGGTACCTCTCTCAGATCAGCAGTAAAAGGCAGTGACAACTATGGAAAACCTGAAGGAGTCAGGAAAGCTGAATTATAGCTATAAAATGTGGGAAGGACCTGGAAGATCCTGCCCCATCTGGCCCTGATGAAGCTGCGGCCCACAGATCCCCGGTGGCACTGGATTGCTCTCCAGGAGTCCATGTAAAGACAAAAACTATTTTATTTTAAAGATGAAACTGATTTTAGCAGCCCAGTCAGAGATTGGAAACCCAGCATGAAGTCATCCTCATCATGCCAGAGGGATGTGCTCCCTCCAGCACATTCCTGCAGTGGAGAGGACACCCCAGAGCCGTGTGAGGTCACCTGGGCCCCCCAGACCATCGGGTCCCTCACGCACAGCCTCCCTGCCCCATCACCTCTCTGCCCCCCACAGGTGGCTGTACCTGTTTTTGGCAGTGATGTAAGACATGATGTTTTGGTTGAAGAACTTGAGGATCAGCGGGATGCAGTTGGCAAACACCAGGTGTTGGGACACATACTCAAACTGGGGAGAGAAGGGAAATGGGTCAGCGTTACCTGGGAGCACCACCTGGGAGTGGAAACCTGTTTCCACCCTAAAGCAAAGCACCCGTGATGGTTTGCCCCAGACACTTCACAGACCATTTTCTCCCTGCAGAAGTTTGCTGTGTGAGGTTTGTGTCACACACAGCAGCTGGAAAATTCTGTTTGCTATAGAGAGGGTGCACAAACTTCATGGCAGCACTTTAGGAATAGCTGCACCTCATGGCTGCAGTATGGCTTTTCAAAATTACATCTGTGGCAGAACAATGTATGGGGAAGAGGGAAGGAGCAGTAGCTATTACATGAGACAATACAATAATTCCTATTGCTCTTACACACGAATCCCAGTTCCCTTTGAAATTTTGACTGAAATAATATCCTTATTTTTCTACTTGCTTTTAATTTCCCTCTCCTTCAAATGGTCTTCAAGGTCCCTTCCAACACAAATCATTCTACCATTCAATAATACAAAAAATCTCCCCTGCCCTCTAAAGATACAAACTGCAACAAAACCCAATCCTATCCCATCCTGCCCTTCCCATGCCTCTCCATCACCATCTCCAATTTGAGAGGGAAGGAACAGTTTGTTCCCATCTCAGCCTGGTGCCAGCTGTCGACACTGGCACGCACAGATGACACAACACCGCGGATGACACAGCAGCGCCGGGATGTGCCGGTGACTAATCGACCCTTCCAACCCAAACCAGTCCGTGATTCAGTGATCCCACCATTTCAGACCTGCTGGAGTTGTCATGGTGCTCCCTGAGACCACCTTTGTCACCGAAACAACAAAATCACCCAAATCAGACACAAAAAAGCAGCATCAAGGGGATGAAACCCCACAGCTCTCCCCAGGCTTAGCACCAGGCTGCAATGGCCCTCCTGCCCAGGGGGAAGAGGTGAGAAGCCACTTTGAAGTGAAAAAAATTAGTCAAGGGACGTGGGGGTGACCCAGAACAAACGTAGGATTGTAAAAAGGTGGGAGTTGGTTTCATTTTATCCAATCCAATACGTGGATTTATATTTATCCTCAGTTAAATATCAGTGGGTTTTGTAACCCAGAGGGATTTGTAGTGTGCTGAAAGCTTTAACAGAAAAAATTAGAAAACACTAATTGTTTGACTTGCAGTATGAGTGGAGAACTGGGCCAGAGCTCATATTAGTCCTTGTTTTTTTCAACCAAGGAAAGCCCTGGAGTGGGTGCAGTTTGATTGGTGCCATGCAGATGGAACAAAAATTACCTTGGGAACAAAAATCAGATTGCATCTACAACCCAGATCTCCTGCCTCTGTTGAAACTGGAGCCCCAAGAACCTGATCCTGCCAAAACCAGATCAGGCGACCTCGTGAGGTCCTTCCCAGCACTATTTCTGGGCATTGGAGATGACAGAGAGCAAAAGAGAGTCTTGCCTAACCCCCATCCTCTTCCCCTTCTGCCAGGGAGGTTTGTGCTATCTCCTAAATTTAATCTGAAGGGATATTCCCAGAAGTCTAAAAGCTCTTGCCACATGAGTGGAAATGATGCTGTCAAAGCACAGCAGGGTTATCCCAACCTGAGTGACCCCATACAAATCCTGGAGCTACGGAAACACGATCTGCAGCTCCTCATGGAAACTCTTCCCGGGAGTCTGTTAGGAGAGCGTTTACCAGGACATCCAGTTTGGCAATGGCCATGCCCTCCTCTAGGCCCACCTGGTAGATGTGGTTCAGCTTGAAGTGCTTGAGGAGCAGCAGCAGCAGGGCCGAGATGCTCTTGACGATGATCTCTTTGTGTCTGTTCACGTCGATCCCCAGCTTCATGCTCTGCAGGACGGTGATGCTGGGATGGAGGGAGAAACAGCACCGTGGGTGTGGGAGCAGGGAGGCCAAAGGGACTGGAGTTTCTATTCATCTGGGTGAGCTCCCTGAAATCAAGGACCGTCGCTTCCCCCGGGACTCCCATTTCCATCCATCCTACCTGGCGATGCCAAAATGTGTTAAAAAAGGGGGAAAAAAAGGTGGATTGCCCTCCACCAGGAATCCTGGGGGAGCAGGAGGAAGGACAGCTCCTGTATGCTGAGATATCTTAATGATTTGGGTCAATTAGCAGGATTTTGTCATTGGTGTCACTTATCTTGGAGTGGCTGCTGACCATGCTCAAACCATTGCCGTCCTGAAAAGGCAGTGTCACCTCCTCGGCTTTGACAGCTCTGCCCTGGTGGCAACAGTAATTTACACCTATCCAACAGAAACCCCAAATCTGGAGCCCCCCAAACCCATCAGCTCTCCTGCTTGGTCCAAGACTTCATGGCAAGGCTGGGGTGGCTGCTGGCCACCTGGCAAGGGACTTACGGCATCTCTTCAGGCAATACATCCGCCAGGATGTTGATGGAGTCAGTCTTGGCCTTGGAGGTGGGTGCAGCAGCCAGGAGGATCTTCAGCAAAGCAATCTGCAGGAGAGGGCAGTGCTGGGGGATGGTCCCAGGAAAGGGAATTCCTTCCTCCTCCTTCACTTGCTCAGACTGGACAACTCCAAGCCAACTATAGGGTTTCACCAGAGCACACCCGACCTCTCCTTTTATCCCCTGACAGACAGGACAAGTGTGGGGAGCTTGGCAGCTCTGTTTGATCCTTAACCTAAGGCATCACATGCTCCTGAGCTCTGGTAGTGTGGATAAAACAACACAAGGAACATCTGGAGTTTAAATGCACTTAAATCTCTGTCTCTCCCGACAGACTGAGTCCACGTGACCCAATCAGCATCTTGGAAGCCTCAGAATCCCTCCTCTTGGGCTGTACTTTCCACCCAACTCAGAATTCCCACCAAAATCTCACCATCCGGGTCCTGAACACACCCCAGCCATCCCGTGCTGAGCCCTGCAGCTCTCAGACTGGCACCATTCCCTACTCAAAAACTCTTCCCTCCTTTTAAGAAACGTGGGCTTACCATGTACTGGGGGAGGTTGTACAACATTGCTCGATACAAGACCTCACAAGGGGTTTCTTGGACTTCCTCTTCCCCCTGGAGCAGAGAAGCATTACAAATGAAGGGAAAACGAAGTAAAAATAAGAATGCATGGATTTACATGACACCTTGGAAACCTCCCATCTTCTGTCTGGTGTGGGGTGAAGCAACTTCTTACCAGAGACATGGGGCACTTCTCCAGCTCCTCCTCGTTCTTGATCTGGACGTCTGAGATGGAAACGTACTTGTGCTGGCAAAACACACAGAGAGAGGCAGAGCAATGTCACAGCTGAAGGAGGAAACACAGCCAGTGACAGTCACAGCAATATCCAAGTGAGGGGTGCAGCTCGCAGCAGACCCACGGGGTTGTCCCATTGCTGCGTGGGACATCCCTCTGTCCCTGAAGCCCCTCGCACCTCCTGCCTGTGGTTACTTCCACCTGCTCCTTCTAGGAGCTCTCTGTGAGTGATTGGAGAGGGACAAGCACCTTCAAAAGACACCCCAGAGCTTAGATGGGGTCAGCTGGCCTCTGGAGAGGTCTCATTCCCCATGGAGCACTGCAGGAGCCAGGGTTGGCCATGCCTCCCCCGGGAACAGCTCTGGTTTGGGAAGGTATGTCCAAACCCAGCTCTGAAAGTCTGTCACCTTCAAAACATGTGGCAAACACTCACCAGGAAGCAGCAATGCTATGCCTTGGATAAAGGGAAAGTAAAAATGCTGAAAAGGCTCCTTGAGGACTCAGTTTTTAATTTTTTGCCTCAATTCCTGCAAGGAGCTTCAAAAACTTTTTCTGTGACAACCAACTCACTTCTTGCTCCCTCCAGTAACCGTTGCAGTGAGGTTGGCCATGAGGATCCATGTGGTGGGTATCCCATGTCATGCATGGAGCCACCATCTCACCTGCTTCAGGGTCTTCACGCTCTCGTGGATCGGCCGCGGGAGCCCTATCAGGGTTTCAGTGTCCCTGGGGACAAGGAAAGCAGGTAAATACTGGGAAAATCGTCCATTTTCAAACATTTCCATGTCATAACAGGTAAAAAGGGAGCCTAGAGCCTGCTGAGGGCATCCCCGATGGGTCAGGAATTGGGAGAGGTGTTGGCGTGAGCTGCTGCCCTCCCACCTGCTCCCCATAGTGCCTGCATGAGAGGAGAGACATTGGGGTGAAGAACTGGGGTGAAATCAGATTGAATCAGAACTGGGGTGAAATCAGATGAAATCACAACTGGAGTGGAGCCAGTCTGAGCCCACCATTGCACCTAAAATTGAATGTACCCTGCTGGGCCTGTCTCAGGATGACTGCACCCACAGCTTGATTTGTTGACAAACTGGGACATTTGCTGTGGATACCAAACTGTCTCAGCTGCCTCTCGCATCAAACCCGTTCCTGGCTTGGGCCAGGGGTCACTTATTCTGGGCTAGGTCTGATTTTTAATAGAAAGAGGTCCCTGGGGATCAGTGTCTCCAGGTATGTGTTTTTCTAGCAGTGCTTTCGTTGCTGCAGCCCCGGCAAACCCAGCACCGCATCATCCTGAGCATGCCCTGAGCTCGGAAAACCTGAGCTTTGTGGACACCTCCCACCACTTAAACCCCACTGGTGGAAGCTGCAGGAAAGATTTCATGGATAAAACACTCACTGTCCCAGTGTGAATCCGATGAATTTGTTCCTGCTTGCTTCCAGGAAATGCTCGATGTCTTTCTGTCTGATGGAGCAGCAGAGAGACAAAAACAAGAAGGTTGGAAAACAGCCACGCACCAGATCACAGCCTTGGACCGATTTCTAGAGATCTCAACAGCAGTGGGCAAAATCCACCATTGCCCTCATTGGTGGGGAGCAATATGAACCAAAACCATTTGTACTTGCTGTGCAGCTCCATGGGAACGTGTGAGTAAATGGAGAGGAGCTTTCTACAACCAGCACCTTCGTATCCACCTCCTGTGCTCCTCACACGCATCTCCAAGGAGCATCTGCTCCCTCTGAGAGAACAAATGTCGTCTCCACGGTCTGTCAGAGCCCATGCTGCTCCCAGAGCAAGCTGACGTCTTGTCCACCTTGGGCATCTTTCATGGGAGCTGCTGGGATCTCTGCAGCACAAGTAGGACATGAGCTGCGAGCCAAGGCTCTCCTGGACAGAGAGAAATCCAGCTGGATTTCCAGCCAGCAGCCAAGGAAAGCAACAATCATTTGATTTCAAAGCTGAGAGTGTTAAGAGACACGGAGCACCACAGCACCACACGTGGAGATCCACGTGGGAAACCAATTCCTGCTGTGTCCCTGCCAGGAATGCTCTGGACAGACAGATTCAACTCTGTCACTGCTGCTACCCCAAACATATCTGCTTCTGTGTTTTAAAGATACTGGATTAAATCCAGGCTTGGGATAAACAGCAAAAACCCTCACACAGATCAGAGGGAAATGGGCAGAGGTTTTCACTCTCTTTTCCTAACATTCTCTCATTTCAAGTGTGGATAACTGGTCTTAGGAAGGAAAGGCACCAGCTCCTTTATCCTTAGATGTTTTTCTCTGCTGCTCAAGGCTTCACCTGGCAGCACAGGGGTCCTTCTCATCAAACAAGATGTCATTTACCAGCTCCCAAGGTGATTGTCAAGGACTTTGTGCTACCAAGACCCTTTGGGATCTGGTTGGGAAAGCTGACCCTGCTCCCACAGTGCTCCAGCACAGCCTCCCTCCCAGTACAACCTGGGATACCCAAAACTGGATTGCCAGTTATTGGTTTAGACTGGGTTTAGCTGAGCTCTTCCCCAGGATTTACAGTGGCCAATCCGGAAAGGACCAACCCTGACAAAAAGAGAAGTGGAGTCACTTCAGTTCAACCTGCCAAAGGCCAAAAGACTTCCCAGTGCTTCTCAAAAAGCCACAATGAGCTCCGGGACAGGTTGTGCTGGGGAGGGTGGCAGTGACACCAGGTGGCTTTACCGGACTTTGGGGGCCCAGGGGAGCCCCTTGGGGAAGGACACCCTCTCGATGGGCGGGCGCTGAGCCGGCATCGCGGGGATGATCGTGTCCCGCTCCAGCAGGTCCAGCTCCCCCTCGATCCCGCTGTCCACGTCGTCGTTCTCCTCCTCATCAACTCCTCCTTCATCGTTCTTGAAGGGATCTCTCTCATTGTAGATATCCAAACTGTCTTGCTTCATCAGGGGCTGCAGCAGAAGGGGGTGGAAAACTCAAGTCACTTCAAGGATTTTATTTCCCTTCCAGGTGCTTACACCAGATCTCTCCATCCTGAAAGGATCAAGCTCCCAGATGCTCCTCAGGTAAGGATTTTCCTCCTGGCTGTTGCCACCAAAGCCTGCACAAGAATAATTCCTTCTGTCCCTCTAACCTTGCTGCTCTAGGAGTTGTGACCCCATTTTCCACCTTAACTTTTGGGGCTTCCACCCGACATCTCCTCCTCAGCAAAAGGCATTTTCATCCTCAGACCATAACGCAGCAAATCCCAGAGCAGAGCTAAAAAAAGAACTTGCTCTGGGTAGTTTTCTCCCTGGTGCTTATCAGCCCTTTGCCATAAGGTCAGGATGTCCTCTGGCTTCCTCTGGATCAAACACCCCACAGGGCTGAGTTGTTGTAACTGGAATTGGTGGATGAAAACTGAACATGTTCTGACCACGTGTACTGAGAGCCCAAAACCCCACCAGGGCTGGGCTGATCCCCCAGTGGCAGCAGGGGAGGGGATTCTGTCCCTGTGCCCCCTCAGGTGAGACCCCACCTGCAGAGCTGTCCCGGCCCTGGGGACACAGCAGCAGCACCTGGAGCTGCTGGGGAGAGCCCAGAGAGACCCCGGAGCTGCTCCAGGGCTGGAGCCCCTCTGCTCTGGAGCCAGGCTGGGAGAGCTGGGAATGTTCCCCTGGAGAGGAGAAGCTCCAGGGAGAGCTCAGAGCCCCTTGCAGGGCCCAAAGGGGCTCCAGGAGAGCTGCAGAGGGACTGGGGCCAAGGGCTGCAGGGCCAGGAGCCAGGGAATGGCTTCCCAGTGGCAGAGGGCAGGGATGGATGGGAGATTGGGAAGGAATTGCTGGCTGGGAGGGTGGGGAGGGGCTGGGCTGGAATTGCCAGAGCAGCTGTGGCTGCCCCTGGATCCCTGGCAGTGCCCAAGGCCAGGCTGGACACTGGGGCTGGGAGCAGCCTGGGACAGTGGGAGGGGTCATTTGGAACTGGATGTTCTTTAAGGTCCCTTCCAACTCAAACCATGCCATGAATCTTAAACTGGAAAACACAGGAACACTTAGGGGGGAAAAGGGAACCATGACCACGAGCACTCCTGGCTGCTTGTGCCGGTGCCTGCTGGAAAAGCACCCTGGCCCAGGAGGACGCTCCCGCTCTCACCCTGCGGCTGCGGTGGCCCCGCTTCTGCGGCTGCGGCTGCTGCTGCTCCACGAGCTCGATGTTGTAGGTGGGCGGGGAGGCCGCGCGCATCCCCCGCACCACCTGGATGCTGTCCTCGGGCAGGGGCGGCAGCCCCAGCTCCTCCCGCCGCCGCACCTTCATGGCCTGCAGCGCCTCGAACCCGCCCAGCGTGAACTGCGGGCAGAGAGACGGGCAGAGCACGGGGCACACCCGGAGCGCACCCAGGCAGCTCCCAGCTGGCAGCCAGCAGAGAGGAGAGCTGAGGGTGAAGGCAGCACGGCACTGGTTCGTTCTCCAGAGCCCTCCCCCACTCCACGTCGTCAGACCACCCTCACCCCAGAAAGAACTGCCTTGGGTCAGCTTCTGGTGCCATCCTAAATAATCCCGTTATGGTTAGGTGGGATGGTGGGGAACACCCAGGCTGCAGCAGCCAGGCATTCCAGAATAAACTATTCCAGAATAAAGGTTTCTGGAGAAAAGAAGGGTTTGCACTCACCAGGAGCACCTTCCAGAGCAGCAGGAGGACCTTCTTCATGGGGAAGTGTGGAGCGTGGCCGCTACAGAACTTGGTCACCATGGTGAAGAGCAGCAGAGCAAACGGCTCCTCGGTGTGCACGGGGAAACCTGGTGGGGAAGGGACCAGACCAGGGTCAGAGCAGATCCCCCACCCCTGAGGTTTCCCTGAGGTTTCCCTGCTGGTCCAGCACGACAAAGGGACCTCGACAGGGCACAATGGACTTTGGGGCTCACTCAGCTCCATCCTGAAGGTCTCACGGCAGGTTTTCCACTCGGGGGGATCCGTCTCCTGCTCCACACGGATGTTCTCCACCATCAGGTACATGACACTGAGCAGGACCCTGCCGGGACAGCAGGGCAGGCAGGTGCTGAGGCCACTCTGTGCCCAGAGCTTGTCCCACACTCGTTCCCAGCACCAGTGAGGTACCTGAGCTCCGTGCTGTCTGCCAGCGAGATGGCCGGCTTCCGCAGGGCGCTGCTGCAGGCCTGGCTGTTCCTGCAGGGACGGGGACAGGGACGAGCTCAGTGCCAGCCCCTCGTCCCCAACAACGTCCGCAGCGCTGGGAACGCCACACCAGGGGATGTGACATGGCTGTGGCACCTCCCGAGGAGGAGCAGGGAGGAGAAAGAGAGGGCAAGGAGGACAGGGAGAAAGAAGATGAAGAAGAGGAGGGTGAGGAGGATGGGCAGGAAAGGGTGAGGAAGATAGGGAAAAGGAAGATGAAAAGCAGGAGGGTGAAGAGCATAAGGAGAGTGAAGATGAAAAGGAGGAGGGTGGGGAGGATAAGGAGAAAGAAGATGAAGATGAGAAGGAGGAGGATGAGGAGAAAAGATGAAGAGAAGAAGGAGGAGGAGGATGAGGAGAAAGAGGAGGTAGAAGAGAAAGGTGAGGAGGGTGGGAGAAGAGGGTAAGTAAAGTGGGGAGGAAGAAAATGAAGAGGAGGAGAGCAAATTGAATGGAAGAGGAAAAGGGGAGAGAAAGTAGATCTTAGAATCACAGAATCATTTAGGTTGGAAAAGACCTCTAAGGTCATCGAGTCCAAGAAGAGGAGGGGTGAGAAGAAAGCATGAGGTGAAGAAGAGGACAAGGAGGGTGAGGTGGGTGAGGGTAGCATAGTCCTCTCACTCAATCTCCATGTTGAGGAGCTCCAGGAAGGCAGAGAAGGTTCCCAGCTGGTACAGGAGGAAGCTGTTGTGCCGAGACCAGTGCAGGACATCACCTTCGTTCTCACAGTCCCCGAAGACACCTGCAGAGGCCCCAGAGAGAAACACCGGTGAGGAAGGATCTGCCTTTGACCCCCTGGAGTTCACAGGACCACCCCAGGAAGGAGCTTCACTGCACCAGGAGAAAGCTCCTCCCACGCCCCCACGGCAGCGGATCCGCAGCCGCAGCCGGACACGGGGGCCGTGGTGCTTACCCTGTGCCAGGTACAGGATGGCCCGAGCTACCCTGAGCCTCTTGTCCCTGCTGACCACCTCCAGCCCGTCCAGCAGGCGCATGACGTAGGCCTTCTGCCGAGCCCCATCCAGCTCCAGCCACCTCCTGTCTGGCTCTGGAAAAGGGACACCACCTCCAGCCGGGTGCTTCCCTGAGGGTTCCACTCCTGCCCCAAGCCCCGGGGGGCTGAGCCCAGAGCTGCTACCTTGGGTGTGAAAATCCTCCTCGAAGCATCTCCTGTTGAGGCTCAGCTCGTGCTCCTCGGTGTAGCTGTACAGCTCTGATGGAGACAGGGATCAGCACGGATGTGGAGGGGCTGCACCCTGCTCCTCATTCCCAGATTCCTTGGGAAGCGTCCCTGTGCACCCAGGCAGAGATGGGACACAGACCCAAACCAGTCCCTGAGCTCTCCTGCAGCTCCAAGGGCACCCTGGGGCCACCCAATGCCACTGAATTCATCATCTTTGTCCCCATGTCCTGGCTGGGCTGTTCCCATGCTCCTGCTCGAGCTGCATTGGCAATTCCATTGGGGTTTTTGGGGAGTCATTTTAAGTCTCATTAAGGCAGTTTGGGAATGAAGGGAATGCAGGAACACCCAGGCAGGACCTGCACTGATCCCACACCCAGCAGCTCGGATATTGTGGGTGCTGTCAATAGGGGCTGGACTTGGAGGGACACAATGCTGCACCTGTTCTTTGTAATTCCTACCTGTTCCCACAGAATTCCTACCTGTTCCTATAAAATTCCTGCAGTCCTACGGTGCTGAGCAGCACCACGGAGGACTGAGATGATCCTGCAGGGAAGGAGGAAGGATCCCTTGCAGAGGAAATGTGCTTTAGTCAGGCCAGCTCGTGCAGCTGAGATACACAGAGCTAAAAATAACCCTTTTTTCTCCGGCCGCGCTCGGGACCGCGGGGTTACGGAGCAGCAGCAGCCGGAGCCGCTGCAGAGCAGGAGGGCAGGGGACAAGGACGCGGCCCGTCCGATAAAGTGTGACACCTCCAGCCTGGGCTGTGTCACCGACACTCCGCCCTCCTGCGCTGTGCCTGGGTAATTCGGAGCGCGGGGCAATCCCCGTGTCCCCACGCGTCCCCTCCGCGTCCCCAGGGAGTGAGCGGCTCTCTAATAATAACCCCGCTTGCTCCATCACTGCAGGGACGGCACCGCTCACTATCCATCCCCCTGCCCGGCGCGGTTTGTACTTTCCCTGCCTGCCGGGCACTATAAATAACAACGCAGCACTCGAAAGCTGCTTCACCTGCCAGCTCCGCGCCGTGGCCGTCGGCATCCCCGTACTCGAACTCCAGGTTGGGACAATCCACGGAGCCCTGCGGAGAGCGGGATGGGGTTAGGCGGGGGCTGGCACATCCCTGGGGATATTTTGGGATGCGGGATGGCTGCCAGCACTCGCAGCCTTTGCGCCAAAGCTCCTCCAGCCGCCGGAGCAGCGGCTCGCACGGATGGGTCTCCGGGGCTGGAGCGGGGAGTCCGTGCGAGGCCGCTTAAAACACAGTGGACATGTGGAAGCCGTGTGTAAAAACAGCGTTTCTCAAATCCCAGGGAATGCACAAGCAGGACACAAAATGCCGGCGAATATTTGATGCATTTCAGAGCCCCGCACGCCCTAAAAACCAACCCTGGGGCTGGTTCAAAGCAAAAGCTCCCGGGAGGATGCTGCAAATCCCTGAGCTCCGTCCTCAGCACCGCAGATCTGACAGCTCTCGGGGCCGGGCTTTGCCTTTTTGAAGGCCGTGGCGTGGATCTCCCCCTCCTCCCCTGCGGATGAGGAACTGGAGCATGAAACTTCGCCGGAGGATTCCGGCGGGGCAGCGAGCGGCCGCCGCAGCCAGACGGCCCAGCGCCGGCACCGCGCCGCCCTGCCCGGGAACGGGGACACATGAATGGGTAATCAACTCAATTAACATAATTCCTCATTCCGAGTCTCGGTAGCCCTCCTCGGCAGCCGCGCTGGAACTGATGCGCATCGTCGCGATTAATATTGATGACCCGGGAGGATGCGCGGCTCCGGGCTGAGCCCGACTTGCTCGGAAACGCTGGGTTCTCACCCAATTTCTGCAGCCGAGCCAGCGGGGCGGCTCGGGGAGTCAAAGCCGGTCAGGAATTCGGCGAAGCGCGTGCAGCCTTAATCCTCTCTGAGAGGCCGAGCCAGGGGAACAAAGCAAACCCCAAATTCACGAGCTGGGGGCACGACTTGGAAACCATCCCCAGGGACCCTTTGGGGGTCAGGAAGCCCCTCAACCCGCAGCTCCTTGGTGGGGAAGCGAAGTCTTCCCGTCCTTTGCTCACGGGGTCCCGCGGTGGCTTTACGGTGTTTGGGACATCAGATCCCGGTCGGATCCTGGCGACTTGATCCCGGCACCCACGAGTCCGCACGGGCGCAGCTGGGGCAGAGCAGCCAAGGGGGGTTTGGTGGTTCCGCCGTGTCCCGGGGCTATTGGGGCAGGAGGGGTGAAGGGGCGGAGGGGACTGCGGCACCCGGACCTTGGTGAGGGGGTGGGTAAGTGGAGCTTGCAGAGTGTGGGGGAGCCGCGGGCCCAGGTGGGACCCAAAACCCTGCTGGGGCTCTGGGCGTGCGGCTGGGAGGTGCCAGTGCTGAGGCTTAGCCAGCACCCCAAAACTCCAGCAGCTGGGTCTGGGAGTGAAGCAGGGAGATGCCAGTGCCGGGGAGCGCCCCTGGGGACCTCCGCTCCGGGCGGGGCATCGCAGGACCCCTAAAGCCACCACACAGGACTCCTAAAGCCACCCCGCAGCACCCCTAAAGCCTCCAGGCTGGGGTGGGGAGCACCCTCAAGACCCGGAGCTCCCCCAACCCCGGATAAGCTCCTTCCGCAGGAACCCAAACCCCGGGACAGGAACCCCCTACCCCACAGGAGGTCCCGTCAGGAGCCCGGAGGTGCCGGCGCCGAGCACCGCGCTCTTACCTCGGACTCCTTCCGCTGGCTCCTGAAGAGCTCGCGTCCCTTGGGCTGCGGCTGCGGCTGAGGCTGTGGCTGTCCCTGCGGCTGTCCCTGCGGCTGTCCC
>VZTJ01001627.1:36823-96074 GCA_013397795.1 Orthonyx spaldingii | reverse complement strand
GGGGTGCTGGGAGCATGGAAATGCTGGGGAGGGGGATAGGGGGTGTCCCTGTGTGCTGGGAACAGGGAATGCTGGGTTGGGGGGGTTATGGGGTGTCCCTGTGTGCTGGGAACAGGGAATGCTGGAGGGGGGCTCATGGGGTGTCCTGGGGCTGCCGGCACCAGGGGTGTCCCTGGAGCGCTGAACGGGGGCAGCGGGGCGGGAGCGGTGGTGCCAGAGGTGCCCGTGGGGGTAACAGGGGGCACCTGTGGGACTGCAGCTGCCCCAGCACAGGCAGGGCCGGAGCTCCCCGGCCCCGCGGCAGCCCCAGAACCACCCGGGCAGTCGGGCTGTCCAAACCCCGTTATCCCCATTCTGGTCCCAAGCAGCTCCGGGGCCCTGGAGCAGGACTGGGAGGGCAGGGTTCCCATTCCCACACCCAGCGTGGCGGGGCGGTTGTTTTTGGGGGTGACTCCGATGCCGATCTCGGTGCCGCTCGTGTCCCACATCCCTTCACAGCCACTGGAAAACGGGAAAGTCGAGGGTTTGGGTGGGATTTCCCTCGGCTGCCCCGGCGGCGAGCGCGGCTCTGTAGCGGGGCCGCGGCCGGGCGGGAGCACAGCAGAGCCCGGGATTGCTCCGGCACCGCTCCCCAAGGACATCGGCACAGGAGCCACAACAGCCCCGGGTGCCCCAAGGACGCGGCCCCGGAGCCGCTTCCCCGCTGGAATTATCTGGGCACGGCGGGAGCTCGAGGCCACAGCTCTGGGGACAAACCCCCCGTCCCATCCCATCCCACCACCCCTGAACCCTCCTTGTCCCCCCCAGCCCCAAAATCCCCGCCTGACCCCAAGGATGCTCGGGAGAAGCTGAGTTTTCCACTGTTTTATTTGTGTTTTGAGATTACAGAGTCTTTATTGCTGATCTAATACAATCACTCAGACATTAATATTTAAAACATCCTTTTGAAATGTTACGGTTGCGACGTTTTCGTTTCCTCACTGCTGATGACGGGTTTTGTCTTATTATCTCTAAAGTTCAGAACAGAATTAATTTCCTTGATACGATTTTGCTGGTGTTACCTAAAATCTTCTTTTTCCTAAATCTTGAAAAATGTGTTACATTTAAAAAAACAAAACAAAAAAAAAAGATAAAAGAAACCAAACCCCATTACACGTTTAATTTAGAGATGATCATAGGATATGATTCCAGGTTGATTAGGAAAAAAGCCAAGCGAGCCAAAAAGCTTTTACAGGAGAAGCAGAACATGGAGAAGAGCTTTAAAAATCGAGGTGGGAAAAGCCAGTTGGGATTTTAGTATTAATATATTTTTCTTTCCCTTCCTATCTACCTGGAAGATAAAACGGGGTTAAAACTGGGCAGGAAGGGATCCGAGGCCGGGTGTGGGGTGGGATCAGAGGGGCTTTTCCAGGGTGGAGCGGCTGTGGCTGGGTTGGGACTCCCATTCTTCCCAAAGCTGCTCTGCCCCACTGACCCCAGAGCCGCCGCTCCCCTGGGCCAGGAGCAGCTCCCACGCCCTCCAGGGAACAGCAGGAACTCGGGGCTGCCACACACCAGGATCCAGCTCGGGCAGAAAGACCTGGGGGTGATGTTTCAAATAGCTCAGGGGACTCTTCCCACAAAATCTCGGGATCTGGGTAAAATGAAGGAGCAGAGATCATTTCAAGACTGTGCTTAGCAATCAGTCTATGCGGGAGCTTCTCAAAGCCTGAAGGTCTCCTCAAAGCCTTCTCAGAGCCCTGATGCCTTCCCAAGGTCTCCTCAAGGTTTTCCTTCCAGGTTTGGAGACATTTCAGAGGGAAACTTGGAATAAGCCGGCACATGGGAACGTTTGCTCCAGCGATGAGCGGCTCATGGCCAGCCTGGCTCTGAATCTCTTGAGAGCCACGGGCAGGACTTGGCCACTGAGGCCGTAATTCCTCTGTCTTCCCTTCCTTGTGCGTGAACGAGCTGCCACAAAAAAGTTCTTCGTGATGGCAACGGAGCCCAGGAGGGCAGAACATGGATCTGCAGCTGATGAGAGACTCAGGAACCAGCAGGGAGGACAAAGGCTCTGTGCTCACAGGGCCGGGCAGTTTCATTTCAGAAGGATCACGTTCCCCACGTGAGAGACAGAAGTGACTCCGGAGAGACTTGGGAAGTCACCCTGGTAAGGGTCACGCTGTCCCGTGCTCAGCTGGGACATCCTGGGATAAAACAAGGAACTCTGGCAAGTTTATTCTCCATCGGCTCTGACACATCAAGGTTTGAGGTGACCAAAGGGTTTCAGTGGTGCTGAGCTCTTCCCTCGCACAGAATCCATAGGGTTACTCTGGCGGACGTCTCGTACATTCCGAAGGGGATTTCCAGGGGATTCATACAGATATGACCAGAAAATAAAACTCCGAACATTTCCAATGAGGACTGAAATTCAGCTGGGTCCTCCCAGCCGGGACGGCCGGCGAGCTCTGCTTGGCTCGGGAAGAGCCGCCGGGCGTGAGCAGCATCGTGGGCGAGGCCCTTCCAGCAGCGCGGGCGGGCGGGGCGGCCCCGGCCCCACCGGGAACACGACTTTGGTAGATCCAGAGAGGTTGGCACTCGGAACGAAAGCAGCAGGAAAACACGGCGGGGCCGTGGCGGAGGGAGCGGCGCCGGCTCCGGCTCCTCCCCGCGCTCGGGGCTCTCCCGGCCGCCGCGGGGCCCTCGGGCACGGCTCGGGCGGTGCTAAGGCGAGGTTCCCCGGCCGCGGGCACTTCCACGGCACACGGAGAGGCTTCTCCAGCCAGATTCCCGCGGCGGTTCCCGGCCTGGCGGCAGCGCCTGGAGCCAACGAGGATTTAGACTTCGTTGTCAAACAGCCGGAGAGGTTCCCCGGCTGCCGGGATCCGAAGCGCTGGGGTGTGCAGGAAACCGAGTGCGGCTCCCGGGCCGGGCCCGCGGCTCCGCCGGGCGCGGGGGTGATCAGGGATAAGGGACTATTCCACGGCTCGATTCCAGCAGCTTCCTCCTCGCCTTCCCCGTCCTCCCAGCCCCGAGAAAGAACGAACCCAAAGAGAAAAATGAAAGAAACGGAAAGAAAATCCAGCGTCTCCCAGTCCCGCGGCAGGACGAACACCAGTGGCAGAGGCCACGTGAACAGTATTCTAATTTAATAAATAAATAACCTAAAACACACTGTCGACTATGGCAGCAAGCCCGGCTCTAGCGTGGGAAGCTTGCGCGGTTTCATCCTGTACAGTAGTTGAGAAAAGACTCGGGCGGTTGCTGCTGTTCCTCGCGATTCTCCAGGATGCAGCGGCAGGAACTTAGTACCTGGGAAAAGGGGGAAAAAGGGGAGTTTGGTGATTGGGAAGGGATGAGAAGCTGCCCCGGCACCACCACGTGGATTTTGGGAGGGGGAGATGCCGAGGACAGAACTGGCTGAGGAAGGGGCTCGGCCCTTGTTGCCCCCAAGGTGGCCATGAGAAGTTTGGGGGTCGTGGCTCCCCCTCAGCGCAGGGAATTCCCTGCGACCCTCAGCGGATCCAGACTGCTCCGGGCATGGGACAAACCTCGCTCCTCACGAGGCTGGACCACGCCAGACACCGAAACCAGGCAAGGAGAACTGAACCAGAGGGAATTCCTCCACAGAATGGGGAAGCATCAGGATTTTGCAGGGAAAAAAGCTCAGGATCTGGGAAAACCCAGTCATCCCCAAACTGGGAGTGTTCTGGTGCAGTGCTGCTCTCTGCCTGCCAAGAAAATCCCTTTTCCTCCAGGAAAAAGATCTGGGCTTCACCTTCCCAAGCTGATCCGCGCTTGTGCAAAGCAACTTCATTTTCATGCTGGAAATTCATGGCAGTGCTGGCTAAAAATGTGGAAAGGGAAACAATCCAGGGGCTCCTATTGAAAGTTATTATTTTGGGGATCTGCCCAGCCCATGCTGGGGGAGGAGCTGTGGAGCTGAGCCCGAGGGAGCAGCCCTGGGGCTGAGGCCACTTTGTGCCACCTCATCCTCCGTCAAACTTTAAAAATAAAGCTGCCACTGAGCTGGTGGCACCGCGCTGGCATCTGCCACGTCTGGGTGACAGCTGCTGCCACGCACAAAGGGCTCCCGTCCTGCCAAAGGCTCCTGTCACGGCTCCAATCAACATCCCCTTCCTGCTGTCTGCAATGGGAACGAGCAGAGAGCCCTTGGGATCTCCTCAGGGAACCGGTGGGGTCACACCCCGTCCCCTCTGCCCCCCACGGCATCCCCACGTCGGGGCAGGAGGGGGAGAGGGCGGGAGGGCACCTGTAGTAGTTGGGTTTGAAAGGTCCGTTCTTGTTGAGCCCCAGGTACTTGGCCTGCTCGTCCGTCAGCTCCGTCAGGTGCGCGTCGAACGTGGGCAGGTGCAGGCTGGCCACGTACTCGTCTGGGTGGGAGAGGATCCCAGACTCATCACAACGGGGGCACACAGCAACGAGAGCCCCGGGCTGAGGCAGAACCCACCCCACACCTCACCCCCGAGATCAGGACAAGCCACCCCTGCCTCAGAAAGCCCAATTCCCACCAGAAACCCATTTTTGCAGCCACGGCGTGGTCGGGGTGTCCGTGTCCTCAGGAGGGGGCTCTGCTGGAGGAGCTGCTGCCCAGGATGGGGCACCAGCGTTGGCAGAAGCCCCTGGGGACAACCCCTGCCCTGGGAGGCCTCCCCGCTTTCCACAGCTGGGACAGGAGAGCAGCAACCAGCCCAGAGCCAGCGGGAGGAGCCTGCTGGCAGCCCCCGAGCCGGGCCCAGTGACCCCTCCCAGGTGCGACAGTGACAGCTCGGCCCAGTGACCCCTCCCAGCTGTCCCATCCCAAACCCCCAGGGAGAAGGCAGCGGGGCTGTGGTTACCCATTTTTTTAGGCAGCAAGTACACGTCCTGCTTGTAGCGGCCCTCGGGAGCGTTGTACAGCTCTATCAGAGCCAAGGCCTGCGGAGAGGACACCGGGTCAGTCACTGCTGCCCCAGGGAGCAGCTCCTGCTCCCAGCCCAAGCCCTCCTCACCTGTGTGGTGGCCGTGATGGACAGGACGAAGGTGGGGACGGTGGAGCAGCTCAGGTTCAGCAGGCGGCCCTGGGAAGCAAAGCCTGGTTGTTAGCACAGCACCAAACCCAGTCTGTAACCCTACAGGCGGCACAGGAACCACTGCAGCAACGTGTCCCAGCTGTTTGTCACCTGCACTGAACCCCGAGGCGTTGGCTGCCCTCAGGAAGTGGAAATCTCCCTGTGGGAGATACCCTGGAGTGGGACAAATTAAAACAAGGAAGCTTTTCTTCATCCCAGTAACTCAGGGGGGCCCTTGTGGCTCTGCACAAGTCCCTGACAGGAGGGGGCAGCCGGGGGGGTCGGGCTCTGCTCCCAGGGCACAGGGACAGGAGGAGAGGGAACGGCCTCAGGCTGGGCCAGGGCAAGGGCATGGTGGACACCAGCAGGAATTTCCCCATGGAAAGGCACTGGAACTGCCCAGGGCAGGGGTGGAGCCCCCATCCCTGCAGGGATTTCCCAGCCCTGTGGATGTGGCACTTGGGGACAGGGGCAGTGGTGGCCTTGGCAGTGCTGGGGATGGTTGGACTCGATGGTCTCAGAGGCCTTTTCCAGCCTCTACGATTCCGTGATTCCATGAGCCAAATTCCAGCCAGAGGGCCCCTCAGTGCAGTTCCCGTGCTCACCTCTGCCAGCAGCACGATCCTCTTGCCGTCGGGCCAGATGACGTGATCCACCTGGGACCTCACCCGCTCCCAGGTGAGCTCGGGCGTGCGCAGGCTGGCCTGGACACGGGGTGAGAACGGTGCAGCAGCACCAGGTCAGCCCCAGAGCCATGGAAAAGGGTGAAAAGGGGCACCAATCCCTGCCAGGCTCCTGGGTTTGTTGTGGCCCCTGGGTCCCATCCCAACCCCAGACCAGTGAGGCCTCTGTGAACCATAACCTGAACTGTTTTATGATCTCAACACATCAAAGCTCCAGCAACAACTGTACAAGAGCTGGTGAAGAGGATTCATGGCCACCAGCTGGACCCTGCATGGCTGCAGCTGCTCCTTCCAGCCCAGAAAATGCCTTTAAGCCCATGGAATTCTCTGGAATTCTCCAGGCGAGGCTCTCCTGGTTTTCTGCTCATCCCTGAGCACAGGTGAGCAGCTTTTGGGACTCCTGGCTGGGCCTGATGGTGCAGGGACACCAAACTGGGCTGCAGGGGGGTTCCCAGCTCCTGAGGGAAGGGTGGGGCTGATGTTGGATGTCCCACCCAGCTCCTGGGCACCCCTTGGGGTCAAGGAGGGACTGGGAACCATCCAAGGCACGGGGAGCCATGGATTTTGTCTCCTCCAGGGGCTTCCTCAGGACACACAGAGCTGCTGGTGGGTCCCCAAAACACCGTCACCCTGAAATACCCTCACCCCAAAACACCATCAAAGCACTGCCACCCCAAGCTCCGCTCCCCCCACGCTCACCACGTCGATCTCGGTGTTGGAGTGGCCCATGTTGCACACGATGCAGCTGTTCTTCATCCGATCCAGGTGCTCCCTGGTCACCACGTTCTTGTTCCCTGCCAGGCACCAAAATCCCAAATGAACACCCCCTGCACTGCCCCACCTGGGTGCCCTTCCCTCAGGACAAGGATGGGGTTGATTTTGGGGTGTGACCCCCATTTCCCACCCTGCTGCCCCTGTACCTGTGCAGGTGATGACGATGTCAACCTGTCTGATGACCTCGTTGAGCTTCACCAGCCGGAACCCGTCCATGCTAAGAGGAAAAACAGGGAAAAAGTGATCCCCAGGGCCCAATTTTCACTTCCTAACTCCTGGAAAACAGGACACGAACGGCCACCGAGCCACTGGGAGTGCCTGGGGCCAGCCTGGAGGATCTGGGACTGTTGTGAGGAGAAGTGAAAAGGGATTTTGGGAGCTTCCCATGTCCTTCTCATCTGCAAACCTCAGTTTTTGACCCAGATGGGTTTTTAAAAGCTGTTCCTCCTGCAAGGAACATCCGGGAGCTGCTGCGGAATCCGGGTTGGGATGGATTTGGAGCACCCTAAAAACACTCCACAGCTGCAGATGCCTCTCACCAGCCCTGAAATCCGTATTTAGGCACCTGCAGAACTCTCAGAGGTGCTGAGCTCTCAGCAGGCCTGCCCTGCCCTCCCCAGCAAGGTGAGCTCAGGGATAACGAGGCCAGGATGTTTTTTTAGGATTTGTTGACAATCCTCCCCAGAGCTCCTTCCTGTGGCTCTCACAAGCTGCAAAATCGTAGTTACTATAAAAAAAATATTTTTTTTTTCTGCTGCATGTCCCCATTTCCTGAGCTTTTTCCCCACTGCAAACTCCTTGTGAGAGGGGCACATGCTGCTGCCTCGTGGGGAGTCAGGGAAGGGACTGCTGGGAACCACCAGATTCCCAAATTAGGGATGGGCGAAGGTCACAGAGCAACCCAAAAGTTCATCAGCTCTGCTAATTAAACAGGGCTCATCATTCCTCAGACCACAGTAACCCTTTGAAGGCCCTGGTGAGGAGGAGGCTGAGGAGGCTCTGGGTGCTTTTGGGGTCCCACAGCTCGGGCTGCAGAAGCAGCACCCAGACCCAGCAGGGCCTGGAGGGAGCGAGGCCGGAGCTCGGGGTGGCTCAGCCCATGGGGCCCTGGTGCTGCTGAGGGCTCTGAGAGGGGTCACAGCACCCCAAACACCCCCGGGGTGGGGAGTGGGCACAGAGAGCCAGGGCTGCACTCCAGGGCAGCAGCTCATTCCCAAAACCCCTGCAAGCCACGGCCCCAAACTCCCGGCTGCTGTGGGATGGGGATAAACTGGGGGTGCTGCAGGGCAGGGCCCCTTTTCTGTGGGTGCAGGGAACCCCTGAACCCCTCCCCGGCATCCCTTTGGGAACCCAGCGGGTTCTGGCCGTGTTTTCCTGGGAAAAGTGGGAATTCCAGCGGGTGTGGGTCTTACCAGGCCTGCAGGGCACAGATGGGGTCGATCTCGGTGACGTAGACGATGGAGCCCATGGCCTTGAGCGCAGCGCAGCAGCCCTTCCCCACCTGGGCAGGAACAGGGACAGGGACAGGGACAGGGACAGGGACAGCTCAGGGCAGAGGGGACACAGCTGGGGGCTCCCAAGGGAGGCACAACTCCAGAGCCTCCCCCAGCCCCTTAAACGCCATTTCTGTGCAGGAAATCCCTGGATTTGGAGCAGTCTGAGACTCAGGCCCAGTTCAGGTAAGAGAGGCACTAAACCCCAATGGTTTTGGGCCCAGGGATTATTCTCTCCAAAACATCCCGGAATGCACCACCACAAGAGATTCCAACAATCCCAGGGAAAGTTCCAGAGTCTCCTGTAACCTTTGCTCCACTCAGGAAGCTTTAAGGGTAATTAACTTCAGAGGGTTAACGAGCTTTAACCTTTGCCCAGCACAGGCAGCACAGGGAATCCACGTTAAATGAGCAAAAGTTCCCAAAAATGTGACTGCACCGGGAAAAATGGACTCATTTCAGCTGTTTGGACATTAAAGAATCCAGCACAGCACCCACTGCAACTGGTGTGAACTGGTCCTGAGAAAAACTGGGAAAGGGGGAGTATTCCCATGTGGAGAGAGGATGGGCAAAGGGACAAATCAGAATTAATTCTCTCTTGACCACACTGGAACATGCAATGCCCAGAATATCTGCAGAACCTCTGATTTCAGTAATATCAGATTAAATATAACATTAGAATTATATCAAAATGTGCTGTAGTAATAGCTGGGTGTGCCAATATGCAGATATTAAAGATATTCATAATATTTAATATTTCTTTTAAAGATTCAGCTTCGGCATCTCATTAATAATAAAGAAATGAAGAAAACTTTCAGTTTTTGGCAAACCCCCAAGGTTTGGAGGGTCCTGCAGGTGCAGAGCAAAGACCTGAGGGTGGATGAAGCTGTGCCAAGGATGTGCTGATTTTACACAGGGAATTCCCAGTGGGAAAAGTGGGAAAATTCAGCCCCTTACCTCCCCATAGCCACACACCACCACCTGCTTCCCTCCAAACATCATGTCTGTTGTCCTCTTAAGGCTGAGGAGAAAGGAAAAAAACACAAAGACCAGAATTAAAGCCCAGCAGTAAGAGAGATGGATCCACAGCTGGATCCCATGTCCCTGACATTCCAGGGGGAGAAATTCCAGGGGGAGAAAAGACCGGAAAAGCTCCTAAAAATTCCCTTTTCTTTTTGCAAGGGTGGGGGTTCTTTTTGGTTCCTCCAACAGAGGATGAAATTTGGGTCTGGAGTCTTTTTTTTGTTGTTGTTGATTTTTGTACATTTACTTTTGCTTTGACACTCCCAAAAATATTGAAAATCCTCTCCAAAACCACTTTTTCCTGAATTTTTGTTGTCAGCTCCAAACGCCCCCAGGAAGAGCCCCGGGAGCAGCAGGGCAGGGGCTCCTCCCTGCCAGAACCCCAGAGCTTCCCACAAATGAAGCTCCCCTTCCTCTGGGTTTCCTTCTGCTTCCTCCCTGAGCGTGTCCTACATTCCAGGATATTTTTAGCTCTGCAATAAATAGGTTACCAGTGCAGGGAAGGTGAAACTCCCTCCCTTTTCCCAGGGAATTCAGCTAAAACCCACAGCAGGATTCAGCACCTCTGCTCTCATCTCCCTTGACCCCGTTTGAAACTCCTGGGCCAGACTGATCCCCAATCCCAATTTACCCCCAAGGTGTTTCCGTAGAATCCCAGGATTGTTTGGGTTGGGAAGGACCTTAAATCCCATCCCATTGCACCCCTGCCATGGCAGGGACACCTCCCACTGTCCCAGGCTGCTCCCAGCCCCAGTGTCCAGCCTGGCCTTGGCCACTGCCAGGGATCCAGGGGCAGCCACAGCTGCTCTGGGAATTCTGTTCCCATATTTCGTCCCTCTCTTTATTCCCATTATTGCTCCCTGTTCCTTGCACATCCCAAATTCACGGATTGTTATCAACTGTGGCACAAACAATGCCCACAACAAGGACAAGACCCGTCCCGGTCCCACTCGGCTGTGACGGAATTTGGGGGTGGAAGGACACGGACACCCAAATCCATCAAAATAAAGGGAATAAAGAGCTGGAGAGAGCGAGGAGAAGAGCCCTGGGATAAAGAGGGGAAGGAGCCAGGGCAGGAATGTTGTGCTGGAGCAGCTGTCGGTGGCTTTATCCCGATGCCACACGGGGGAGAGGGACAGGACGGAGCCCTGGAGCTGTGTGAGGGGTCCGGCAGGATTTCACCCTCTGACACACGAACTGAGCCAAAACGATCCCAGTGGGAGCAGAGCGGAGCCCTGGATGCTGCTCCCTGTGGGAATCCCCCCTGCCATACCCACCCGTCCAGGATGGACTCCCTGCAGCAGTACAGGTTGTCAAACTTCTGCTTGGTCACCGAGTCGTTCACGTTCATGGCTGGCACACAGAGCTTCCCCGCCTTGGAGAGCTGGTACAGCCTGGCACGGACAGGGAAAGAGCAGATCACCCATGGGAATGGTTTGGGCTGGGAAAGGCCTTAAGGATGGTCCTGTCCATGGGCAGGGACACTGGACACTGTCCCATCGTCCAGCCTGGCCTTGGGCACTGCCAGGGATCCAGGGGCAGCCACAGCTGCTCTGGCAATTCCAGCCCAGCCCCTCCCCACCCTCCCAGCCAGCAATTCCTTCCCAATCTCCCATCCATCCCTGCCCTCTGCCACTGGGAAGCCATTCCCTGGCTCCTGGCCCTGCAGCCCTTGGCCCCAGTCCCTCTCCAGCTCTCCTGGAGCCCCTTTGGGCCCTGCCAGGGGCTCTGAGCTCTCCCTGGAGCTTCTCCTCTCCATCTCTCCAGCATCCCCCTGCTCTCCAGCTCTGGACACAGACTCGACTCCCCACAGCAGGAAAACCTCTAAAAATTAATTTAAACACCTCACTGTGGCTGTGAGAGAGTCTGAAAATCCTGTCCCTGCTCCAGTCCTTGGGAAGGAGAACCTGCCTTTGGAAACTCTTCTGCTCACACTGGGAACGATTCCGGATCCTAAAAATATCATCAGTCCTTCTCCTGACCCCACTGGCTGCACACCTGGAGCCACTTCCCTGTTTCAAATATTTCATTTCCCTCTTTCAGGAGCTGCCTGAGCTCTCATCCAGCTCAGAGGTGCAGCCAAGCCTTTCCCCTGCAAAAACACAGCAAAAAGCTGCTGCTCTCCTCAGTTCCCTGTTTTCTGGCTCCTGTGATGGGATTAATTCCAGGGAAAAGCACCTCTGATGGGATTCATTCCAGGCAAAAGCACCTCTGACACCCCTTCCAACCCTCAGAGCCGCTGCTCCCATCCCATCCCTGCTCCTGCCAGGGACTGAGGGATTTCACTCCCTCATCTCCGAGGTTCTCCCTGCTGGGAACCCCCCCACAAGTGACTCAGTTCCTCTTCCCAAATCTCACTTCTTCCCACGGATTTAGGTCAGGGCTGTGCTCTTGGCTTCCTCCCCAGCCCTCCCCTCCTCCTGCAGCGCCCTCAGCCCTTCCTCTTCCATCTCCCACACGAGGTCAGAACCTTTCCTCCCCCTCCACAGGTGGAGAACAACACCTGAAGCAGCCAAAAACGGTTGGGAGGAGCTTCTGCTCCTCTCTGGGAATTCAGAGCAGGAGTTCCAGGTCTCCTGCTTGGGATTCAAAGCAGTTTTTATGGCAAACCAGAGCCCAGGCCTTGGAGGCTCAGCCCTGAGCTGAGCTGTGGCATTTCTCAGAGTGGGCACCGAGCTCTTGTCCCAGGTTTGTCCAGCCGGGCCCGGTACCTGTGCACCCCGGTCACGCTCTCCTCCACAATGCCCTTGATCTTCTTGAACATGTTGGGATATTTCTTGTAGATCCAGTGAGTGAGATCTCCCCCATCGTCCAGGATCTGGAATAAAAACCAGCTCAGAGTCACTGGGGTGTGCAGGGAGCCACGGAGTCACTGCTGGAATCAAACCTGAGAGGTGAGCAAGGAACAGAGCCCTCGGGAAGGGCAGGCAGGAAAACAACCCCAGAAATCCCAGAATTCCAGGGAAAAGAGATGTCCAAGAGCTTCTCCAGCCTTATGTGCATGCAAACACCTGGACTGGCACCCAAGGAAGGTGCTGAGCTCAGGGGAATCCCCAGGAGAGGAAAAGATACAAGAAAAGGAAAAAAACAAAACGTGGATTTTGCCAAGTCCTCCTGCCCCACAGGAGGCCCAGGCAAGGTGGGAAATGTGAGAATCCCTGCTGGATTCCAGAGAAAACAGGGAGCAGATGTCACCCAGGGCAGGGGAAGAGCCCAGGGCCACCATCACCCTCAGAGTCATCATCACCCTCATCCTTGCATATTCCATACACTGATATCAAAGACTTCTCACTGCATCATCCTCACTATCCTCATCTTCATCATCATCCTCATCTTCTTCCTCATCATCATCATCCCCCCATTCTTTGCACATTCCCTACACCAAAGTCAAAGACTTCTCACTGCATCCTCCTCCTCTTTGCATATTCCACACACTGAGGTCAAAACCTTCTCACATCATCATCATCTTCCTCCTCCTCTTCTTCCTTGCATGTTCCCTACTCCAACACAAGGAATTCTGACTGCATCATCATCATCACCATCACCATCCTCTCTGCACATTCCCTACACTGATGCCAAGGACTTCTGGCTGCATCCTCCTCCTCCTCCTCCTCTCCCCATTCCCACACCGAGGCTGAGGCGCTCTCCCTGCCAGCCCAGCCCTTGATTCCCTCCTGGATGTCCCAGGGTGTCCCCAGACCCCACCCCGGGGCGGAACCGTCTCTGCTCTCACCGCGGGCGGAGCTCGGCCGGGACCCTCCGGAGCTTTCCCAGGAAACCCAGCACTCCCACTGCTGGCACAGAGGTGACACAGAGGTGACATTCCCGGGCTCTGTGCGGCTCTGTGGAGCCACCACGCTGCCATCCCTGCACACAGAGTTCCTTGGAAACGCCGCGTTCCCTTCCCACCTTTCCCTGCCGGAATCGCCGATCTCCCACCGCTGCCCAGGCCGGGGAGCAGCCGCTGCTCCAGAACGCCTGGGAAGCACAGGGAATGCTGCCGGAGCAGAGCAGCCGTGCCTGGAGTCTGCAGGGATCCACCCCGGCTCCATGGCCCAGCCAGGGGCTGGGGAGCGGAGGCAGGGAAGGGTTAAGTGGAACTGGAAGCTCTGCTGGGGCAGCCAGGGAGGAATTCGGAATTTCGGCTGCTTGGCTCCCAGGACGTCTTCATTTCATTAATCCCTATTTAATGGAGCTCTTAATCCTCTTTCCAAGAGGGAATCCCAGGCCCTGGCAGGTTCCCCTTTCCTGGGGGAGCAGGGGATGGAAACCCCACAAAGCAGATCCCTGGGGGGGCTGGGTTTGCTGGGGGTCACCTTGGTGTGGCAGCCCCGGACACCCAACGGCACAGCCTGACCCACATTCCTGCAGGTTTCTCATTCCTGTTCTTCCAGGCAGGTTTTGGGGGTTTTTTTAATCACTTTATTTGAGAGGGAGATAATTTTTCCTAGGGAAAAGCAGCTGTTCCAGGTGTGAGCCGTGGTGGGTGCTCCCCTGCAGGTCACCGAGTCCCCGTGGCTGTCCCTCCTCCCTCCCTCAGCCCTTCCAGATCAGCTTTTCTCCAGCAGAAAATCTCTGGAGAGGCTCTTCCGTGAAGGAAACCTCTCAGATTCCATATTTTTCAGACAGAAACCCCTTTCTGAACCATTCCTGTTCAGAAGGAGCCCTTCCCTGAAGCCCAAAATTCCCAGAACTCTCCGATGAGGGCTCCCAGCATGGGAATGGCCATGAACTGGCCCCATTTCCAGGCAACAGGGAAGTTTTATCCCAATTATGGGAAAAATGAGCATGAGAGGGGCTGGGCTGGAATTGCCAGAGCAGCTGTGGCTGCCCCTGGATCCCTGGCAGTGGCCAAGGCCAGGCTGGACACTGGGGCTGGGAGCAGCCTGGGACAGTGGGAGGAAGATTCCCTGTGGAATGAGAGGGCCTTTAAGGGCTCTCCCAACCCAAACCATTCCATAATTCCATGATTTTATGATCCTTCTCACACCTGCTCTTCACCCAGCATTCCATTTCTTATCTCTAAGAACACAGATCTCCAAAATGCAGCAGAACCTCTGGGAGCAGATCCAAGGCCCTGGTGCTCCCCTCAATTATTTCTGTGCTCCAGGAGCAGGTCTGAAAATACTCCCAGCTTGAAGAGGCCTGAAGAGATCCTGGGAAAGCAAAATCTGCATTTTCTGGAAGGCTGGCTTGTTCCCACAGTGACATTTGGAGTGGGGAATTATTCCTCAAAGAGCAGCAAAAAGCTGCTCTCGTGTCTGGGCTCAGTCTTGTACCTCGGGGGTGGAATTTTTTTGACATTCCTGGTTCTTTTTAAAGGTGACAGCGACTGCAAGGGACAAAATTCCACCTCAAACAAGCCAATATTGGCAAAAACCCAACACAGATCCACGTTTCTCCTCCACCTGTGATTGTTTCTCATCTCACTTAGATCAGGAGCTCCAGGGCTCAAAACCTTTTGGGGAAATGTGATGAAAAGAGCACCTTTGACAGCTGAAAATTATTCTGCTCCCCCAGCTCCCGGTTCTCTGTTTTCCCTGGAAACAAGGGCAGGATAAAGCAGTGGAGGAGGGAGTTGGGTTCCCTGAGTTCTGTGTGGTTACAGCGTGGAAAGCACAGGGAAATCTGAGCTTTGTTCTGACAAATCACAGCAGCCAAAGGTGAGAATTTAAGGGTGAGAAGGGTGAAAAACTCTTCTCAAAACACACTGATTTGGAGCCCTTTTTAGCAGGTAGATTAAAAGAGTTAAACCTGCAGCAAGAGACTCTGAAATCAAACTAAACACCCAAAAAAAACCTGTTAATGCAGCTTATTTTGGAAATTGTGAAACAAAACCTTGCTTGGCAAGATCCCAGGTCCTTCCTTCCTCTCCCAGGTCCTTCTCTCCTCTCCCAGGTCTTGTTCTCCTCTCCCAGGCCTTTCCCTCCTCTCCCAGACCTTTCCCTCCTCTCCCAGGTCCTTCTCTCCTCTCCCAGACCTTTCCCTCCTCTCCCAGACCTTTCCCTCCTCTCCCAGACCTTTCTCTCCTCTCCCAGGTCCTTCTCTCCTCTCCCAGACCTTTCCCTCCTCTCTCAGGTCTTGTGAAGGCACCAAGCTTTAACTGCTAAGCCAGGCCTAAATCAGCCAGGAAAGCACAGAGCAGCACTAGACCCTGCTGCTCCTCTCCAGGGGGGAGTTTCCCGGGAGTTTCCCGGGAGTTTCCCAGGGCCCAGCTCACCATGTTGGGCTGCCAGCCCTCGACGTTGACGCAGCGGTCGATGCACCACCAGAAATCGTCCTCGGACTCGCCCTTCCAGGCAAACACAGGGAACCCTGGGCACACAGGGAGAGGGGTCTGAACACAGGAGAACCCTCGGGAATCAGCTCTTGGGGACACTCATGGAGCACACACACTGGAGTTGGCTTCAACCTCCCTCACATCTTCCTCTCGCCCGGGAAAGAGCTGCAGCCCCCAGGGAGAGGCTCTCAGCAATCAGATTTATTTGTAAAATCAACATTTCCCTGCAGATTAGATGTCCCAACTGCTTGCCAGGCAGCCTGCACACCAATTTATTAACTGAGGTGTTAATTTATTTGAATGCATCCTGATCATGAGCAATTATTACTCAGCTTCAGCGAGCAAGACCCGGTGGGTTTGGCTTCTTTTGGGTTTCCCACAGCTCATGGTCAAACCTGTGGCCTCATCCAGGGGAATTCCCTGACTTTAAAAATCAGGGAAAATCCTTGGTCTCACCCAGGTAAAACCCCTGGCCTTATCCAGGTAAGAACTCTGCACTTGCCCAGGTAAAATCCTTGGCCTTATCCAGGTAAAATCTCCAGATTTATCCAGGTAAAATCCCTGGCATTACCCAGGTAAAATCCTTGGTCTTACCCAGGTAAAAACTCTGGACTTGCCCAGGTAAAATCTCAGGTTTTATGCAGGTAAAATCCCTGAACTTGCACAGGTAAAATCTTGGCTTTACCCAGGTAAAATCCCATGTCTTATCCAGGTAAAATCCCTGAATTTATCCAGGTAAAATCTTGGCTTTACCCAGGTGAAACCCCTGGCCTTACCCAGGGAAATCTCCTGACTTTTTCAAGGTAAAATCCCTGGACTTATCCAGGTAAATTCCCACATCCTACCCAGGTAAAACCCTTGGCCTCACCCAGGTTAAAACCTGTGGCCTCACCCAGATAAAATCCCTGTTTTTAGGGAAAACCCCTGGACTTACCCAGGTAACCCAGGATTCCCCAGGTGAGCTCAGGTTCTGATTTGTGAATTATATTCACTCCCAAATTCTCTCACCCAAGTTATGCCCCAAATTTATAGAATTTAAATTAAATTTAGCCTTGTTTCTCTAAGCAAAATAACTTCCAGCTTCAGCTCATTAAATGGCATTTTTACCACATCCTTTTACACTCCAGGAAATACACATTCCAAGAGTTTCAGAGAATTGGAAAGGATTGATTTTGTGCTATAGGTTTACTCTAAACTGAAGAGAATGCAGGGAAAAAAACTCCAAGAGGTGATAATGAGCTCAAAACAATGGGGCTGCAAAAAATCCCTTTAAAATCCAGGAGGAACAAAAAGGGAGAGGTTTCCTACCACTCTCAGCCAGGGCAGCAGCCACTTCATTCAGGGTGGAGTAGATGTTGCAGGCAGCCCATCTGCACTGGGCTCCCAACGCTCCCAGAGTCTCCATCAGCACCTGGATCCCAACAAAAAACACCGGAAAAATCAACTCAGAGAGCAACACAAAATCAGGGGTTTTACTTGGTGTTTGTGAGAAAGCTGCTGGGGGGTCTCTGAAGTTGGGT
Organism: Orthonyx spaldingii; assembly: GCA_013397795.1. Lineage (NCBI taxonomy): Eukaryota > Metazoa > Chordata > Aves > Passeriformes > Orthonychidae > Orthonyx > Orthonyx spaldingii. The sequence continues at coordinate 79,250 of VZTJ01001627.1, read as the reverse complement.
TTGAGCTTCTGAAAGGTCTCTGAAGTTGGTTTTGAGCTTCTGAAAGGTCTCTGAAGTCGGGTTTAAGCTTCAAGGTCAGGTTGGAGCAACCTGGTCCCGTGGAAGGTGTCCATGCCCATTGGAATTGGACATTTTTAAGGTCTCTTCCAACCCAAACCATTCCAGGATTGGATGATTCCCAGAGGCCTCTGAAGCTGAGGTTTTAAGCAGCATCAGAAAATTGCACAGAAAACAATTTTGTAACTAAAGCATCTTTTAAACCACTAAAATGGATGCCATAAATAACTTCAAAGTTGATTTTATATAAGTGAAGATTTCATTTGGCAAAGTCCCAAATCCAGGCAGGAGAAACCACTCCTGTGCTGTGTCTTGGGGAGAGTGGCAGCTCCTCCTCTCCCTCTGTGGGGATTTGGGGTTTGTTTTAGGGATGGGCAGTGGGAGATCCCTGTCTGGGCCTGGGGCCGGGCTCTCACCGCCGTCTGCGCCGTGATGTGTGTGCAACCCACGATCTTGGCCCCTGCCAGAGGCTTCTCTCCCTGAGCTCTCTTCCTCAAAGCCATCAGCGCTGGCATTTCTGCAAGGAGAAAGGGAAAAGGAGTCTGTGAGTGGGGTGGGAAGGGGGATGAGCACAGAGGAACAGCCAGCATCACCTCCTGCCCCCTGCCCGGCGTTCCCGTGGATTTGCACAGCTCTGGCAGCTTCAAAAGAGCCCAAACCTTGAGAGCAAACCCCAAATCAGTCAAAAGGACCCGATATCCCTCTGGATTTTCCCCTATTGTTCAAATTTCTACCTCCAGGTGAGGCTGGAGGAAAATCTGCTTCAGACTGAGGATTTGGGATTTGCTGCTTTGCTCCACCTCTCCCATATCCCTCCAACACCTAAACCCTGCCTGGCCTTTGCTTTTTTTTTTTTTTTTTTTGGTAATTAAGTTAAAACAAAATTGTGNAACCCCACAGGAACCCCAGGAGCAGGATCCTGGAGCAGGAACCCCACAGGAACCCCAGGAGCAGGATCCTGGAGCAGGAACCCCACAGGAACCCCAGGAGCAGGATCCTGGAGCAGGAACCCCACAGGAACCCCAGGAGCAGGATCCTGGAGCAGGAACCCCACAGGAACCCCAGGAGCAGGATCCTGGAGCAGGAACCCCACAGGAACCCCAGGAGCAGGATCCTGGAGCAGGAACCCCACAGGAACCCCAGGAGCAGGATCCTGGAGCAGGAACCCCACAGGAACCCCAGGAGCAGGATCCTGGAGCAGGAACCCCACAGGAACCCCAGGAGCAGGATCCTGGAGCAGGAACCCCACAGGAACCCCAGGAGCAGGATCCTGGAGCAGGAACCCCACAGGAACCCCAGGAGCAGGATCCTGGAGCAGGAACCCCACAGGAACCCCAGGAGCAGGATGCTGTAGCAGGAACCCCACAGGAACCCCAGGAGCAGGATCCTGGAGCAGGAACCCCACAGGAACCCCAGGAGAAGGTGCCGGGTTTACCCTGCTCGGCGATTTCGATCTCGCGGCGCCCGAACTCGGCCTGTTTGATGTTCTTCACGCAGAAATCGCTGCTACCTTTGGAGTTTTTCTGCTGCTTGTCCCGGGGAGAGGTCTCATCGTCAGAGCTGTCGGTGTAGGAGGCGGCTGCAGGGAGGGGAGAGGTCAGGAACGGAGTGAGACATTCCCTAAAGCCCCAGAAACTGAGGGGAACATTCCCTAAAGCCCCAGGAACAGAGTGAGACATTCCCTAAAGCCCCAGGAACGGAGTGAGACATTCCCTAAAGCCCCAGGAATGGAGGGAGACATTCCCTAAAGCCCCAGGAACGGAGGGAGACATTCCCTAAAGCCCCAGGAACAGAGGGGAACATTCCCTAAAGCCCCAGGAACGGAGGGAGACATTCCCTAAAGCCCCAGGAACGGAGGGGAACATTCCCTAAAGCCCCAGGAACGGAGGGAGACATTCCCTAAAGCCCCAGGAACAGAGGGGAACATTCCCTAAAGCCCCAGGAACGGAGGGAGACATTCCCTAAAGCCCCAGGAACGGAGGGGAACATTCCCTAAAGCCCCAGGAACGGAGGGAGACATTCCCTAAAGCCCCAGGAACAGAGGGGAACATTCCCTAAAGCCCCAGGAACGGAGGGAGACATTCCCTAAAGCCCCAGGAACGGAGGGGAACATTCCCTAAAGCCCCAGGAACGGAGGGAGACATTCCCTAAAGCCCCAGGAACAGAGGGGAACATTCCCTAAAGCCCCAGGAACGGAGGGAGACATTCCCTAAAGCCCCAGGAACGGAGGGGAACATTCCCTAAAGCCCCAGGAACGGAGGGAGACATTCCCTAAAGCCCCAGGAACAGAGGGGAACATTCCCTAAAGCCCCAGGAACGGAGGGAGACATTCCCTAAAGCCCCAGGAATGGAGTGAGACATTCCCTAAAGCCCCAGGAACAGACTGAAACATTCCCTAAAGCCCCATCATGGCAGGGTGTCCATGGATGTGCTTCTCCATGTGCACATCCCAGCTCCTTCCAGTCTCAGCTGGGACCTCTCCATCTCCTCACCGTGAGATTTCCCCAGCTGGATTTACCTGGGATGAATTTTCCACTCTCATCTACCTCTGCTTCAACACCAAGTTCTTGAGCACCGCCCACATCCCCCATGGGCTCATCTCCATGGCCTTCTCCCACCTCTCTTCCCCAAAGTCCCAATGTACAGCTCCAAGACACCCCACCCAACCCCTGTTAATGTTTAGAGGTGAGCTCAGGTTCCAAACCCACTGAGGATTACAGTTTCAGGCAGGACAGACACAAGACCCTATTTCATCCCAAACAGTCACGGTGAAGGCTGTGAGTTGATGATTATCCCGTTACTGTGGTGCTCCCAATCCTTGGATTTGCTCCATTTTGGTGTCCCTTAACAGTGACAGGGAGTTGCTGCTTGGGAGGCTCACATGGGATGGTTGGAGGGAAGTTCTCCATCAGGAGGATAACACAAGCCTGGCGTGGATTGCCCAGGGAGCTGCTGGCTCTCCATCCTGGGGGATTCCAGGAATTGTCTGGGGAGCCGTGGATCACCCGATCCTACAACGGGATCCCACGGGATCAGATTAAGCTTCTGCCCTAAGAGTGGGTGTGGATGTGCTGAATTAATTCTGTCCATAACTGTCCTCCTTCCTCATCAGTGTCCTCCAAACCTCTGATTATGGAATTAGACCATGGCAGACACATGGAAGAGCCTTTCAGGGAGTTAGAAATCGCCTTTCCCATTCATTTTGATTCCTAAAATCACCTGTACCTAAATAAAATCACATCCATTGCCCATCTGAGCCACAATGCCTTAACCACCACTTCTGCTCCCAGTTCTCCTCAGCTGAAGAATCCACATTTTCCTCTGGAATCTGGGAAACCAAACCTCTTTCACCTTTCAGGACTGTGACCCTTCCAGGACCCAACTCATCTGCGTGGCCATTCCCTCATTTCTCACGGAATTGTTCTGCTCCGAGTCCTTCCAGTTCGTGTGGTGCCTGCAAACTGACCCTGAGGCCTGGCACCCAACGATTTGTTCCATCCCAGAGGAATTCCATGGTGGAACAGCTCCATCCCTGCTGGCCCTGGTGGAGCTGGCTGACATTCCTGATCTCTGGGAATGATGGACACGGCGAGGAGCTCTCCTTCCTCCACACCCCGCAGGCCCAGCCTCCCGAGGGAAAGCTCTGGAACCCACGGGAGTTGTTCCAGCCAACAGTGAAGATTCCCGGTTTCCACCCCAAATCTGTGCCAGTGAATGGGACCGTGGGAAGGGTGGGATGTTCTTCCAGGGCTGATCCTGGAGAGCTGTGGCATTCCAGAGGCATCCAGGCCTTGAGTGAGGAGTGATTCCAACAGCTTCTTCATTTATTCAGAGTCAATGAAACCATCTCCTGCCCTGATCAGATCCACTGAGGTTTCCACACCAAAAAACCCCAAAAAAAGGAGTTAAACCTCAGCCCCAACCTGGCCCCGGGTTTGTGTTTCCTGCAGGACCCCACAAGCCCCGCACTGTCCCTCCTGGCTGGCGGGAAGGGTTTCGAGGACTCCAAGGACAAGCAGCTCAGCCTGGGCGCCGTGGGTGTGCCAGGCTCCCCCGGAGCCCAGGGAATTAGGAGGGAATTAGGCATTGCTGGAATTTCCCCCGTCCTCGGCAGGGCTGAAGGGCAAGGCCCACCCTGCCAGCAGCCCCAGCGCTCCCAATCCCACGGCAGCTCCCGAGGGACCCGGAGCCCGCATTCATCACAAAGGGCACCTCACACAATCCCAAACTCTGCTCTGTCCAGGGCTGCAGAAGGAAGGATTAATTAGTTGGAGGAGGATTAGTTCCTTGAAGACAGTTAATCTGTGCAGAGGTTGCTTTAAAACCAGGCAGATTTGGTTGTGGGGGCTAAAAGCAATTTTTTTAAACAAAACAAAAAAAAATCCTGCCTGGAGTAGCCAGATTTTCACAGGCAGGAGATTTTTTTGCTGTTAAATACATGTAAAATATAGAAGTGTGTATAGAATGAGGGTAATTAAATGAATGCTGTTCATTAACATAACAGCAAAACAAATCTCTAATATGAATTCGCCTTTGCTTTTCTGTAAGATGAAGAACGAGCACTGAAAGGAAAGGATTCCTGTCATTAATTGATGGAAGGGTTTCCTGAAAATGTTCTCAAAAGTTGATTAATGAAAAATTGGATTATTTGTGTTATGTATTTGTATCTCCATCCAGAGAGGCTGAGGATTCCACATCCCTGGAAGTGTCCAAGGATGAACAAGGCTGGGAGCAGCCTGGGACAGTGGGAGGTGTCCCTGCCCGTGGCAGGGGTGGCACTGGGTGGGCTTTGAGGTCCTTCCCACCCAAACCATTCCAGGGTTCCATGATTTGCATTGCTGATGTATTATTTGCAGATGTATTGGACTCCACGATCCATGGGGGTTCTTCCCAACTCAGGATCTTGCAGAATTCCATGATTTCAAAGACAACGACATAAAAGCAGCAGCAGGTCTCAGGCGCTGTTATCCAGTGGAAAAACAGGGAGAAACAGGCCCAAATCCATGCCCAGATCCAGCAAAGCCCAGCTCAGAGCCTAAACTCAGCCAAGTTTGGCTTTGCTGGTATTTGAGGTGAGGCTCCACTCGTGGCTGCTCAAATGGCATCATTAAGGGCAAAAAAGGGGCAGCCTGACCCTGTTAAAGGCCCCAAACAGGGACAAAACTGGTTTATTCCCTGTAAAACCTTCCAAAACAGCACAAGGATGAAGGCAGTGGCCTTGAATTCCAGGTATTCCCATCCTAACCCCACCCACAGACCGTGGCCACAGTGGGTAACACACAGCGTTGAGCACTTGGGTCACCCAGGCTGGGCTGACCTAAAAAATCCCCAAAATCCCCAGCTGATCCCCAAAAATCTTTGCTGCAGCAGGAAACAATGATCTGAGTTTTGCAGAAAGTGAAGTTGGCAAAATTGAAGTAAAATCAACCCAAACACCCCCTGGACTCCAAAGGGAGCTCCCAGTTCCGTGCCTTTCCCTGGACTGCAGGAGCAGAAGTTGATGAACACCACGGCACCTCCTGGGGCGAATAAATCACTCCCAAACGGTGCAGGAAACAATGGATTTCCCCAGTGAGGAAAAGCAGTGGCTTTAAATGAAGTGGAACAACTCCAGAAAAGCGGCGGCTCGTGGCAAATCTGGGCAAGAGACTCGGAATTGTGACTGAAGAGGGATCAGCATCAGTGCTGTTGTCATTCCTTGGATTTTACAGCAACCGAGCGATGAAGCTTTTGGGTTCCACCTCTGCTGGTTCATCATGGAATCCTGGAATGGGTTGGGAGGGACCTCAGAGCCCCTCCAGTGGCACCCCTGCCATGGCAGGGACACCTCCCACTGTCCCAGGCTGCTCCCAGCCCCAGTGTCCAGCCTGGCCTTGGCCACTGCCAGGGATCCAGGGGCAGCCACAGCTGCTCTGGCAATTCTGTGTCTGGGCCTCCCCACCCTCATTTTTCCCGTTATTGCTCCCAGTGCCTCAGAACAGGCTGCTCCACACCACAACTTCACTGATGCCCACCAGCTCCAAGCCTTGGGACCTCCCTGCACCTCCTGGGTGTCAAGGGCAGGGAGTGGAGCTGGGAAGGGGCCGCAGCCCCAGGAGCGGCTGAGGGAGCTGGGAAAGGGCTGAGCCTGGAGAAAAGGAGGCTCCAGGGGGCCCTTGTGGCTCTGCACAAGTCCCTGACAGGAGGGGGCAGCCGGGGGGGTCGGGCTCTGCTCCCAGGGCACAGGGACAGGAGGAGAGGGAACGGCCTCAGGCTGGGCCAGGGAGGTTTGGTTTGGATATTGGGAAAATTCTTTCATTGAGAGGGTTGTAAACTTTAGAAGAGCTGCCCAGGGAGGTTTGGAGTCCCCATTCCTGCAGGGATTTCCCAGCCCTGTGGATGTGGCACCTGGGGACAGGGTCAGTGGTGGCCTTGGCAGTGCTGGGGATGGTTGGACTCGATGGGCTCCAAGTGCTTTTCCAGCCTCAGCCATTCTGTGATTCTTCCCCTCCATTACCTCTGCTCCTCACGCTTTCCCCTTCCCAGCCTTTCCCCATCCCAGGAAGGCTTTAATGGGTTGTTGAGACTCTGCTGCTGCTCAGTCTGAGGAGAATGACAAAGATCCACTCCAGGATGTCCTCATGGGATTTATCCAACCCTCCATCCATCCATCCATCCATCCATCCATCCATCCATCCATCCATCCATCCATCCATCCATCCATCCATCCATCCATCCATCCATCCAGCCACTGTTATGGGAGCCGAGTTTTCCATCAGGACTGCCAGCCTTGCTCCTTTCATTAGCACGGAATAAAACATTTCCATGAGATAATGAATTGCAATTCCTGACACTTCAGCAGAAGATGTTAAGTGCAAGGAGAGGAGAATTCCCAAAGTTGCTGCAAGTTCTTCCAGCTGTGACTTTGGAGTGAACACGGTGACATCAGCCAGGCTAAGCAGACCCAGAGTCTGCAAAAACAGTCACAAAATATTCCCAGGTGCTCAGGGATGGGATGGAGCTGTGGATTCCAAACACAGCCCAGGCTGATGTCCCTCTGGAGAGAACGCGGCATGAGCATTCCTCAGTTTGTCCCTTTCCCATGGGAATGCAGGCAGTGCCAGCAGGATGGGTCACCCAGGCTGTCCCCAACCTTTGGGGGCTCCTCCCGGCCTCTGGAAGAGGCTTTGGAGGTTCTCCAAGCCCACAAGGCAGCACAAAGGAAGCACAACCCGGGAGCTGGGACAGGAGACAAGGAACCGTCAGCTTTTCCACAAAAACCACAAAGCCAAGGGACTGAGTGTCCAGGATCAGATCAGAACCTCCAGCAGCTGCAACTTGTGGAGATCAGCACCTCTGCCAGGAGCTGAGTGACCAGAGAACCACGGCTCCTCCACCTCTGCTCTTCCAAATCTGCTGAAAACTCCTCGTGCAGAGCTCCTCACAGCCCGGTGCTGTCCCAGCTCATCTCCGACATCCTCGAATCACGGGAATGAGCGGAGAAATTCCAAGGAGGGTTCCCAGTTTGGAAGATTTCTGGCCACCAGCCAGGTCTGTGTGCAGCCATCAGCCATGAACCATCAGGAGCAGCTGGATCCTGAGGTTTTCCACACCTGACAGAGCTGAAATTGGGGTTTTGAACCTCTCAGGCCAGGCTGGACAAGGCTTGGAGCAACCTGGATTCGTGGAGGGTGTCCTTGGCCACGGCAGGGGTTGGAATGAGAGGGGCTTTAAGGTCACTGAAACCACCTAGATTCTCCCCAAAGACACCGTGACCTGCCAAGTATCCAAAAAACACGTCCAGCGAGATTCCAGCAGCACAAAGCCCTTCCCAGAGCCCTTCCGAGAACCCCAGGGCTCTGCCAAAGACTCCGACCTCACGTGCACCAAACCCACAGTGGGATCCCCATGGATTTGTTCAAGAGCAGAGGGAAGAGGATGCTCAGGCAGGAACACAATGTGCAAACACTTTTCCCGAGCCTGGGAGGAACAGGAAGGGGAGGAGAGCAGGGAATGGAAGGAAAGGCAGCAGCTGCTGCACCCCAGCGTTACAAGGAGAGAGCAGAAGTGTGAAGGGCACCAGAATAATTTCATTTTCCATTCACCCACACAAGACAATGAGTAAAAAAGCAACAGCCCTCTTTGCAAGGCTTCCCTGCGAGCCCAGAGCAGCTGTGGGAGGCGCCAGGACACACCTGAGCTGTAGCTGTCCGTCGAGGACTGCGAGATGGAGCGCGACAGCGACCGGCGGCCGATCTTGGTCGGGCGCTTGTTGAACTCCTGCTTTTGGTCGGCAAACTGGATCTGTGAAAGGAAACCAGGGCTTCAGGCAGGTGTGAAAAACAGATCAATCCCAAGAACCCAGAGCCTTCAGCAGGCACCAGCACCGTCTCTGTTATGGGCTGGACCACAGTTCCTGTTATGTAACGGGGACAGGATATGGTAAATGTTGTTCAATTTCAGTCCTTACAGCAATGATTACAGATGTCACTCCAGGCTGTTGAATTTTGGAGCACGGATGCCTGGAGAACACAAGTTTTCAAGAGTATTGCATTTAAAACTGCACAATTCTACCCAACAAACCCCGAAGTGAAGGATTAACCCCAAGCGATTATCCCGCTGGGAGAGATGGATTTCCCAGCAACCTCCACAAGAACGCTGCAGCAGTGGGTGCAACACCAATATTTTGGGGTGTTTTGCTCCATGAAGAGCCCCAAGCCCGTTCCCATCCCAGTCATCAGCAAGGAACCGAGATTCCAGACTCCCCCAGGGCCCTGAGCAGCGCCAGGCCCAGCCCTGGCTGTGCCACAGCCGAGCTGAGACAGAAATATTTCAGTCAGCAAAGCTGATCTGCTCCTAAGTGTGCAAGGACAGAAGGGATAAGCAAATTTTCCCAGTTTTAACAAGAAAATTTCATTTAACGTTGGTATTTAAAAAGGAATCTTTCTCTAAGTGTCACTGTACTCCTGCCTTTGGTTGCAACAACAGCAAGAGGAACAAACAATCAGAATTTCCTTCCATAAACTGCCCAAACCCAGGTTTCACCAAAACCCATCTTGTCCCACCCCCTGCCATGGGCAGGGACACCTTCCACTATCCCAGGGTGCTCCGTTATGTTCACAATTCCTGTTAAATCTCAGGGAAATTGGAATCACAACTACCAAGAGTTTGGACTTTGAGCATAACCTGACTCATTCTGGTACAACGGGGTTCAATACTGACACCTCCAAAATACTGAAAGCCATTAATTGAGGCTGTTAACGAACCCCTGGGGGTATTCTGAGAAGTTCCCCATTTTTTCAGGAAGTCTTTTAACCGGGAAGAGTCAGATCCCGTTCTGGGAACTCAAGTTCCAGCTCAGTGGTTTCAGACGTAGCATTGAGATAGATGGGTGATGCTATAGAGATGCATCCCTGTTTTTTTGGCCAGGAAGTGAAGGAAAAAGGATAACTCAGAGTCCCCTGTGACCCCAAGTCTGTGCTGGGACTGGCATGACCAGGCCATGGTGTGGGGGACGAGCGAAGGACCTGGGAGAGGAGGGAAAGGTCTGGGAGAGGAGAACAAGGCCTGGGAGAAGAGGGAAGGACCTGGGAAAGGAAGGAAAGATCTGGGAGAGGGGAACAAGACCTGGGAGAAGAGGGAAGGACCTGGGAGAAGAGGGAAGGACCTGGGAGAAGAGGGAAGGACCTGGGAGANCTGGGAGAGGAGAACAAGGCCTGGGAGAAGAGGGAAGGACCTGGGAAAGGAAGGAAAGATCTGGGAGAGGGGAACAAGACCTGGGAGAAGAGGGAAGGACCTGGGAGAGGAGGGAAAGGTCTGGGAGAGGAGGGAAAGGTCTGGGAGAGGAGGGAAAGGTCTGGGAGAGGAGGGAAGGACCTGGGAGAGGAGGGAAGGACCTGGGAGAGGAAGAAAAGGTTTGGGAGAGGAGAACAAGACCTGGGAGAGGAGGAAAGGATCTGGGAGAGGAAGGAAACGTCTGGGAGAGGAGAACAAGACCTGAGAGAGGAGGGAAGGACCTGGGAAAAGAGGGAAAGGTCTGGGAGAGGAGGGAAGGAACTGGGAGAGGATTTGCAGCAGCACCTGGGAGGTCTCTCCCTGCTGACCTTAACCCAAACAACAGAACGACTCGGGATCAGGAACACGCACAGGAGGGGAAAATCCACACCAAACTCATGTTACAGGCAGGGCCGTGCTGGGATTAACGCCCTGATCCTGGCGGGACGGGGGCTTTGCACACACCAGGGTTTATATTCCTCCTCTGAGAAGCTGCTGGCCTGAAATAACTTCCCTTCTTTCCCTTTTTCTTCTCTTAATTTAAAACAAATCCCTCCACGGCTGAGCAGCTTCATCAAAGGAGGAGGTTATTGGCGTGAAGCGCTGCTGGAGACAGGCAGGGATTGTAACAAAGGGGAAGAATTTGTGTTAAATTCACACTTTCCTCTCCCACATCACCTCCTCAAGGACACTGAACACAATTATTGCACAGGGCACAGTGATATTGATAAATCAGAGCTCTCAGAGCCCTTCCACATCCAAACCCAAGTACATGACCAAGAAAAGGAGTCATGAACCGAATCAGGCAGAATTAGAACCAGACTTTTAAAAAAACCCTCAACCCCTTTCAGGATTTAAACCTTTTTAAGGCCACCACAGGCTGGGTTCAGCTTTAGCTGAGCAAGGCACTGACTGCCAGGAGGTGGAAGGAAGCACCAGGAAAGGGAAATTACGGGAAGGGGCCAGGTCAAGGCTCGGATCTGCTTTTGGCTTGCATTGACCAACATCCTTTGGCTCAATCCTTTGGGGAAGAGAGACAGCGGGCAAAAAGGGAATTTCACAGAATTCTGGAGTGGTTTGGGTGGGAAGAGACCTTAAAGATCATCCAGTTCCACCCCCTGCCACGGGCCAGGACACATTTCCCTATCCCAGTGCTCCAATCCCTGCCAAACCCAAACAGCCACGTTCCAGCCCCGCTGGGAAGATGAGGATGAAAACAGAGATTTGGCTCCAGGCTGAGCTCCTTCAGCTCCCGCCAAAACACCTCTGGAGACAACAGCCGGCCCTGCACAGGTAACACTCCAGGAGGAGCTGGGAAGCCTCGGAGTGGAGCTGGGAAGCCTCGGAGAGCTGCAATTCCTCAGATTTAGGAGCCTGCCTGCCCTGCAGCACCGCTGCTTTCAGCTCCCAGCAGAACAAACGATTCCAGCCAGAAAACCTCACCGGCAGGGGCACAAGGGGTTAATGAGTGCTAATTGCAGGTGTGTGCTCGATACATTCCCAATGAGCCCCGGCTCACTCTGACCTGGTGTTCCTGTCACAAACAGCCACCCTACGCTGCTTCTCCATGCAAGAAAAGTCTCGTTACCAAAGGTTTTCCTGGAAAACTTCCCTGCACCAACCCCACCAACTCCTCCATCGCTGTGCCCTGAGGAACAACCCCAGAGCAGCGTGTTTGGCTGGAAACTTCACCGCTCCAAACCTGCTCCTGGGAGAAAATGAAGAGAAGCTCTCAGAGATCGGGATTTTCTCCAGCCGGGGAGCTCCAGGAATAAACGATTGGGTGGAAACAGCAAGGAAAGGAGGAAAGAAAGAGAGGTAAGAGAGAAACAAATGCATTTTTGAGGAGAAAAATGATGACTGTGGTCCTACAGAGTGCCCTCACCTGGGCTTTCATGGCCGAGTCGCCGTTGACGTTGTACTTCTTCTTGTTGGGCATGGTGGCCGTGGCGGCGGCCGCTCGCTGTCCCCGCAGCGGGCCCTGTCCCCATTTATAGCCACCGGCCGTGCCCTCCTGCCGCTCCGCTTCCACCGCGCCGCACGCGGGGGCAGCCGGGGAGGGAGTCAAGGGAACCAGCTGGATTTCCAGATTCCTATTATTTTTTTTATTTTTTTTTTCTCCTTTTTGGCAGGGAAGGACCCCGGGATTTAATGAGGCGTCCCGGCAAACAAGCCCAGCCTGTGTTTTGTGTGGAATTACAGCGTCCCCTGACCTGGCATCGCGGCAGTTTTGAACGCGGCCTGGCCTGTGTGTGCATAACAATGGCTCATTTATGTAACCAGCACATTTCCCTGCTCGCTGTAATTAACTTGCTAATTAAGCTCTTTTAACTCGGGTGCTCTCCCCCCACCGCTCTCTCTCTCTTCCCCCCATGTCAGATGATTGCGTTAACGGAGCCTCATTAGAAGGAAATTAACTAATGAGCAACTAAAACAACGGAGGCATTTGTTGGATGGCGAAGTGGTTTTTAATTATCCCGGCCCTCGCTGTGTCCCCCAGGCAGCGAGGGCAGAGTTTGTCCTTGGAAGGGTCCGGACTCCGACACCCACCCCTGTGTCAGACCCTTCCTTTGGGAATTCTGGAATCGTGGAATGGTTTGGGTGGGAAGGGACCTTAAATCCCATCCAGTGCCACCCCCATGGGACACCTTCCAGGGTGCTCTGACCTGGCCTTGGACACTTCCAGGGATGGAGCAGCCACAGCTCCTCTGGAGTTTTTTATGGGGATTATCTCGGGTTCATTGTCAGGGATAAAACTCCTTGGATAACAACTCCAGCCGCTAAATGAGAATTAAAATGATTGTCCCGCATCGGATCTGCTCAGTTCACACCCTGCTGTGGGTGGGAAGGGATGATTCCAGGAAGGAATAGTGGGGAAAACGAGGGTGGTGTGGGACTGGCAGAGGTTGCCGTGGTCGTTAAGAGCTCTCCCAACCCAACCCATCCTGTGATTCCGTTCCGTGATTCCAAAGAAAAGGGATCTGGGAAGCAGCAGGGCACCACCGACCGCCCTCAGCACCGTTTCTGACTCCATATGGAATAAAAAGCTCCCCCAGCCCTGGTTCTGCACATCTGATTCACCACGGATTCACCCTGGATCTGATCTCATCCCGCTCCTCATCAGTTGTCCTGAGGATGGAAAATGCTGCCAGGGAAAACTCCTCCCAATTTTCCTGCCAGACACAGGCCTCGATGGCATTTTCCATCTCCAGGGCAGATTTTAAGGAATCCACTAAAAGAGCAAAAATTCCTGGGCTGTACGAAAGCAACTCCTGGAGGAATGGATGGGAAAAAGGAGGAGGGAAAACCCGCCGGAATTCCTGAGTTGTGGAATGACTGAAAAATGGAAATGAAACATGGAAATATGAATGGAATATTTCCAATGTGGAAATATCTCAGGGAATAAGAATCTGAGATCAGCATTATTTTCTCTCAATCGACACCACAGCCAAAGTTGTGTTTTCCAGGAAAATTTTTCATTTTCCACATTATCCATGCCCCTTTTCCTGCAAAATCCTCAGGGAGACATGACTTCAGCTCAGTGTAAATCAACTCAAAGCCTTTAAAGGGGGTAAAAAAATCATTTTATGGTAACACCAAAGACCACACTTTACCACAGACTTTTCCAGCAGGTTGTCACACCAAGATGCTTAAATCCAAAGGCTTTTCCTGGGAAAAAAAGTGCCTTTTTTTCTCTCAGTGAAGGATGAGTCTGACACACAAAAATTAAGAACTTCTAAAAATGCTAAAATTAAAGTTTTTGCTTCATCTTCACCCCAGAACTGAGGAATCTTCTGTAAATCCTGTGTGAGTCTGGGTCACTCAAATAAAACCAGGGAGAACTACGCTGAATCCCAGTAAATTATTTTGTAATAAGAAAGGCTTTAATTGATTCTTGACCATGGATATTTATTTTTTTTATGGAACAAATGGAGAAAACAAGAGTTTTCTGTGGGATTAAGTGGCACCAGCATTGCTGCCAGCTTCCAAATCAACCTGCATAAACCTTGGGAATTTAAGACTCTGCATGGAGTGAGTTACAATCCATCTTTTTGTGGATGGAACAGCGGGAGAAGGTCTTGAAGAACTGCCACTGCTTGGTGACAAACTTCCTGGGAAGTCTTTTCCCAGTGGAAAAACATCTCACCCATCGATGATGCAAAGAGATCAAATCAATTTAAGTTTTTTTTTAAACAAAGAAGGGTGGAGATTGGCAGAGAAAGGATTTTGTGCTGTGCCCAGCGCTGCAGGGACCAACGTCACTGTCCTGATGTCCCACCAGGGACTGCAGCTCCCACTCCAAACCTCCTCCCGCTTCCCTCTCATCCCTATTCATGAAGGAAAAGTTGCTTTCCTGCAGCACTGGAGCTGCCAAGGCGGATCCTTCATCTCCTGCTGCCTTCTCCCCGTGAAACCCGAGGGGTGCTCGGGGACACTGCCCGAGCCCGGCTCCTCCCGCGGGGTTGGCGGTGCCGAACCCTCTCCGTGCTGGGAACGAGCTCCAACCTCCCGAGCCCAGACCAATTCCAAGATTGATCATTCCCAGAAAGGGACTGTCCAAACCCATTTATTGCAGAGTTTCGCATCCCTTATATCAGTCTGGGATCCTGACTGCGCTGCCGGCCGAGCCGAACGTTTCACCAGAGCTCAAAGTGTTTCAGATTCCAGCTCTCCAAAGGTCACACGGAGCTCGACTCCAGGGTTAACAAACAGGCTGAACCCTTTGGCACCTTCCTTCTGGGAAAATGACTGGGAATGTGCCGGTTAAAACTGGTTTTAGCCACAGGATTTGGGACAGAAAGGACGGGAATGAGGAATCACCCACCTGGGCCAAGCGGTTTCCAAGGGGGATGGAAATTCAAACCATTGATTGTTGAAGGCATCACCCCAGTGCTGGATCCTGGGATTGTGGAATGGCAGAGGGAAGGGACCTCAGAGCCCACCCAGTGGCACCCCTGCCATGGCAGGGACACCTCCCCCTGTCCCAGGCTGCTCCCAGCCCCAGTGTCCAGCCTGGCCTTGGCCACTGCCAGGGATGGGACATCTCACAGAGAATCCCTTGGAGTGGGTGGGAGCAGGGAGGAGAAATCCTTCAAAGGAGAAAACAACAAACCCCTAACCCAGGCACTTCCAGCGGGGCAAGGGGAAGGAGAAGGAAGAGAGAAACCTCCTCCCTCAGCTGTGGAATGGGTCCTGTGGTTCATCCCAGCTCCGTTGGTCACAGTCCCACAAACAGCAGGAATAAAAGAGGAAATGGATATTCCCACATTGCCTCGACTTGCAATGAACAGGTCATGGGTGTTTTGTAATTGAAAAATGTGGGATGTCAGCAGCTGGAGCTGGAAATTCCCTGTGGAGTCAGCTCCTGCCCAGGCAGGGGTGCAGTCCCCATCCCTGCAGGGATTTCAAAGCCCTGGGGAGGTGGCACCTGGGCACAGGGTCAGTGGTGGCCTCGGCAGTGCTGGGACTCCATGGACTGACAGGGATTTTCCAACCTCAGGGATTCCATGATTCCATCAGAGTCCCAGAATTTAGGAGAACCCACATTTTAACCTGCTTTTCCATGAAGCAATTCACAGAAATTATTATTATTATTATTATTATTATCATTATTATCATCATTATTATCATCATTATTATTATTATTCACTGCTAATATAACTTTCCAATATTTGGTTAATAATAAGAGGGGCACAGAGGTAAAAGCAGGGACTTTCAAGAACGTTAATCCCTAAAAGACTGTTTGAAACAATGACCTTAAAGATAACGAGCAATTTAAAGATCAGGCTAATTATTTCTTGAAATGTGGCTGCTCCCTCCCACGCTGACCTGAGGAACCACATAAAATGCAAATCAGCGGAGTTAAATCCTGATTAAAAACATCGCCAAGGGCATAACCCCGAGCCCTTTGGAGACGGAGCTGATGCCACAGCAGCTTTAAGCCATCCATAAAATCATAAAACCGCGCTGGAAAAGGAAATTACTAAGGTGATAAGGGAAAAAAAAGTCCATTTAAATAAAGCTTTTGTCATCTGACCCTGATCCCAGCGGCACCGAATCCATAACGGAAAGAATTAGAGGAGGGGACGGACCCACAGGGAGAGGTTTTGATTTTAAGAACTCCACACTTTTGCAAGGAAAAACCCACATTTGGAACAATAAAGGAAGTTGTGAATGATGCAAAGTTTGTCACTGATATCCCTTAAATGCAAAACTTATTTCCTGATTGTTGGTACAAATATTGTAAAATTTGGGGGAAGGCTGAAAGAATTGTGCTACAAAAAATGAGTGAGAGGCAGAATAAACTGGAATTTTACAATAAAATCCATAAGATTAAGAAAGGGATAGCAGGGAACATCAAGCTGGATATTACAGGGGAATAATGATATCTGAATCCAATGCATGGACATTATTTGTAAATAAATACCAAATCCTGTGCAGAGGCACCAGAACTCCAGTGTTTTATCGTATTGATCCAAGTGTTTCTAGAAGAACTACCAGGAAAGACAACTTTAAATGCAGAAACTGGAGATGTGAGCAGAAATATAGGAAGAAATAACAAATATTGGTCTGTTTTTGGGCCACAGGACACTGACAAACCCTCGGGGGACACGCGGAGCCAATCCCAGACACGGAACCTTCCAAGCCCTGCCTGGTTTTTGGAGCAACATCATTTTATTTTCAGCTGCTTTGGGAATTCTTTCCACCAGAGAAGCACGGGAGAAGTGTATTTTAATATTTGGTATCCATTCTAAACTCTTTAACCACCCAAATGAGGAGCACGAGCAGCCCTGGAGGGCGTCTCGAAGTTTCAGAGCTTTTATCCCGACAACAGAACGTAAATTGATGATAAAAATTAAGCTGAAAAGATGGATCTGCGATGAAATTCCAGATCTCCTGGAACACACTGTGGGTTCTCCCTCTCCTCCTCCCCACCAGTCCCAAATTCCTATAAAAATCAGTTGTTAATACAATGGATCTGGGGTGACTGGGGGGATCACCCCCCAACCCTTGGCCATTTTTAACGAGGCAAAAAAAAGGAATGATGCTCGTTAACCTCCCACCTTAATGAGCCTCGTTCCAGCTGAATGCCTTCTACCCCAAAGCTCCCACCAGGAACTCAGCTGGCCAGTGCTGGTTGAAAGGAGAAGGTTGGTGACTCACCATCCACTCGGGCAGCTGGAAGGCGCCGGCGCTGCTGTCCCACATCTCCGATGGCGAATCCCTCCACGCTCACATCTGGGAACGCACAGGGAGGCACCAGCCAAGCCCCACAGCTCACGGGGTCTCAGGGACAGGTACCCCCTGGAGAGGTCCCTCAGGATCCGGTGTCAGGGGAGCAATGGGTTCCTTNTGCTGGTTGAAAGGAGAAGGTTGGTGACTCACCATCCACTCGGGCAGCTGGAAGGCGCCGGCGCTGCTGTCCCACATCTCCGATGGCGAATCCCTCCACGCTCACATCTGGGAACGCACAGGGAGGCACCAGCCAAGCCCCACAGCTCACGGGGTCTCAGGGACAGGTACCCCCTGGAGAGGTCCCTCAGGATCCGGTGTCAGGGGAGCAACGGGTTCCTTGTTCCCGCTCCAAATCCCACACCAGGGAAGGGCTCAGACCCCTCAGGATCCAGCCAAAGGTTCAGGGCAGCGATGGGTTCCTCGTTCCCGCTCCAAATCCCTGGTCTCAGACCCCTCAGGATCCAGCCAAGGGTCAGGGCAGCGATGGGTTCCTCGTTCCCACTCCAAATCCCACACCAGGGAATTGCTCAGATCCAGCCCATTTTTACAGCCCCGATTTCCCACCGACCTCAGCTCTGCTCAGTGTCTGAGCCAGGAACAACCTGGAGGATGTGTCCATCCATCTCCTGCTGACGATCCCAGCCCTGTGTCCCCAGAATTCCGATATCCCCACGGATCCGGCAGTGATGTCCCGCAGGCACCCCTGGACTTAGACCTGGAGGATTCCAGCCGCGAGGATTTCACTTGGCACCATCGGAGTTCCTGTGACCTCACCCCACAGAGCGCAGGGACACCCCAGATCCTGACCGAGTTCAGCTCCAACTCAATCCAGCTGGAAATGCACTTCCCGTTCCAAGGTGAACGCTTCTACAGGGTCGGCATTCAGCAAAACCGCAGGGAAGAGCGGGGCTGGAGCCGCCGGCAGGGCTGCAGCTCCCTCTGCTGAGCAGAGAGCACGGCAAGGAACGGTTTGTACACGGAGCGGCTGGAAAGGGATCTCCTGCTCCTGCCAAGGGCACAAGTCCACATCCAGGCTGGGATGCGAACACAACCCGGCCCCTTTGTGGGATGAAGAGCTGAGTTGAGGTTTCAGCGTAACTTAACCACTCAAAATCCCACATCTCCATGAGGTCTCCGAGCCCTCTTGGAATGCCGTCAGCAGCAGGGTGAAGGTGGGTCTGGCAGCATCCCCCTTCTTCTCCTCCCTTGGAATTCCCATTCTCTGCCAGGAATGTCTGGGAGTTTGTTATATTTGGGGTATTTTCCCACTGTTGGCAAACTGCCCCTTCCAGAGGGAAAGCAGCTTCCGGTCACTGCTGCCTTGAGACCGTCCCATTCCCATTCCCATCTCCAAGGACACCAAGTTTAATTTGTGCCAGGACAAAGCAGAAGTGTGGGATTTGCACAGCACGGATATTCCCAGAGCACTCCTGTCCTGCACACCGGGCATTCCTTCCCCCAGTGGAAAACACGGAATCATTGAGCTTGGAAAAGCCTTGGGAGACCACGGAGTCCAACACAGCACTGCCAAAGCCACCACTGACCCTGTCCCCAAGTGCCACCTCCACAGGACTGTTAAATCCCTCCAGGGATGGGGACTCCACTCCTGCCCTGGGCAGCTGTGCCAGGGCTGGAAACCCTTTCCACAAAGGATTTTTCCCTAATTTCCAACCCAAACCTCCCCTGGCACAACAGGAGGCTGTTTCCTTCACCTCCTCCCTGATCAGCACACGGGGACAGGGAATGGGAGCTGTGGTCACCTCATCACATGTGGCCTCTGCTGCTCCTTCCTCTTCCCTGCTCCACTGTGGGGTCTCTTCCATAGGGTCAGTCCTCCAGAAACCTCTCCAGTGTCCTTCCCATGGGCTGCAGCTCTTCAGGAATGGCTCCAGCACGAGCCCAGTTCCATGGGGTCAGTCCTTCAGGAACTGCTCCAGTGTGGATCCCTTTTCCATGGGGTCAGTCCTTCAGGAACTGCTCCAGTGTGGATCCCTTTTCCATGGGGTCAGTTCCTCAGGAACTGCTCCAGTGTGGATCCCTTTTCCATGGGCTCAGTCCCTCAGGAACTGCTCCAGCCTGGGGTCCCTATGGGGTCCCAAATCCCACCAGGAATCTGCTCCAGCGTGGGCTCCTCACTCTGTGGATCCACAGCTCCTGCAGGAGCTTCCCATGGGATCCCAGCCTCCCTCAGGCACTCCCTGCTCCGGTGAGGGCTCCTCAGGGGCTGTGGGTGGCTCTCTGCTCCCCGGAGAACAAGAATTAGGAATTGAGGTTCGAATACTCAAAAGTACAGGGATTGCCATTCCTGCTGAAAGGCTGGGCACGACTCAGTGACAGAAGGGTGGGACCAAAGCCGGGCTGCTGGAAGAAGGAGGGAATGGGATGAATTCCAGAGGCTGCAAGAGCCCCGTGCGGGCACGAGGGGGAGCGAGAGCCTGCGGGAAAATCCCAAAGTTTCCATGGATGGAGAAAAACGGCAACAACCAGAGAGGCTTTGAGGAGCATCCAGCTCCACCGCCAGGCGTTTGTAGGGATTTCTTCCAACTGCGAATGCCATCGGCTGCCTGGGGAATTGAAGGAGACTGGGGAGAGAGTCAGAGCTTTTCCCTGGATGGAAGGTGAGGGGAGCTGTCCTGGTGTTCCCGAGCTGCTCCCAGCACAAAACTGCACCGAGGGCTTCAGGCACAGCTCCCCTGGGAGCTCCCCAGCTCTGCCCTTCCCTTGAAATTCCAGCAAATCCAGCCCTGCTGAGGCTCCATCTCCAATCCTGGGGGCAGCTTTGGGGCCCTCACAAGACCTGGAGGGGCTGGAGCATGTCCAGAGCTGGGGAAGGGGCTGGAACCCCAGGAAAAGGGTCTGGAGAACTTCGGGGAGAGTCACGGAATTGGATTAACTGGACAAGAATTAGAGATGGAAATTTGGGAGGCAGCTGGGAGTTTTCTTCAGGCTTTGGTGTGTGGTGGGAAGAGGAAGAGAAGAAATAAAAAGTAAAATTCAATTACAAATCGAGACTCTTGGGTTAAGGATAAGGAGGAGGAGCTGAGCTGGAGATTGTGGCCAGAAAGGGTAAATTCCATGTTTAGAGAAAAAAAAATGGACACACGGAGCTCACCAAGTGTAGCTGAGCAGCCTGGTCTGGCGGAAGGGGGAATTTCTGGTGGAAGCCCACGGAACCCTGGAATGGTTTGGGAGGGAAGGGACTTAAAGCCCATCCAGTGCCAGCCCTGCCGTGGCCAGGCCAGGTTGGATGGGGTTTGGAAGCTGGGAGGTGTCCCAGGAGCTGGAATGGGATGGGTTTAAAGGCCCTTCCCACCCAAACCATTCCATGACCCCACACTTCTAATCCCAGGGAACCTCTCTAAAAATCCAAGTGCTGGGAAAAGACCAAAAAAAATGGGAAAGATGGGAAAACCCTGCCCTGCTCCAACACTGACCAGAACGGGGTGTTTGGGATGGAAGAGCTTCCCGGAGATCCGGCACTCGGAGCTGCCACTGACAACTCCCATTAATTCCCGTTTCCAGGTGGAAATCCAAACCTGTCCCTGAGCTCGGTGACACAGGGAATGTCCCTGGGTGGAAGGGGGTGGCTCCAGCTTCCAGCACTCCCGAGCAATCCCCGGGCTGGGAACGCCGCTCCCGGCTGTCAGCAGGGGAGGGAAAATGAACTTAATGAGCAGAGCTTTAATCAGCGGAGCTTGGTGTAATGAGAAACAGAGCCTGGAACAGGGAACGACAGCCCAGGGCTCCCTGAGCTGCCCCTTTCCCATGGGAATGAACTTACAGGGTCTCCAAGGGGAAAGAAAAACCCTTCAAATCCGAGATTAAGGACTGGGGACGCAAATCCAGCTTTTCCCCGGGCACTGGGCTGTCCCCCCGGGTTTGTCACCACTCAAAAACAACTGGACCTCAGGAGATCCCAGGGAAGGATCAGAATAGCTGGAATATGGAGAAGAAACTGACTCCCTCATTAACATTCCTCATAGATTTGCATAAAGCCAGGCCGTGTTAAGCCAGGTTTAATTCCAGTCTGTGGTGGATGAAAACAAACCCACCCAAAATTCCAAGGGTTTATCCCGCTGCCCTCGCTTGGTCCCTGTGGATCCAGGAGTTCTCAGAGCACTTTTTCCAGGCAAACCCTGGAGAAATTCCTCACAAATGTTACTCCACTGGAAGTCCAGCCCCCAGAGGCTTCCCCAACCCTCAGAGGAGTTCCTGAATCCCTCAGAGATTTCCATGGATGTTCCCAGCTGAGTGTGTGAGGTCTTTGCTTTCCCAGGGTCAAAGCTCTAAATTCGCACAATCCCAGCCCTTTTTACCCTCAGTGAGTCCCCACTCCATCATCCCGACTTATTTTGGGGATTAAACCCCAAATTTCAGACGTTTCACCCCCCTGACATGGAGTCCACAATCCCAGGGAGCTCCAGCCTGGCCTTGGGCACTGCCAGGGATCCAGGGGCAGCCACAGCTGCTCTGGCAATTCCATTCCAGCCAGGAATTCCTTCCCAATCTCCCTCTGGCACTGGGAAGCCATTCCCTGGGTCCTGTCCCTCCAGTCCTTGTTATCAGGACGGCTCTGAAATTCATCCACTGCTTTTAAGTTTATTTTTGGATTTTAAACAAATTTAAATCAGGATTGGATCCTTCCCATCGTCTGTCACCCAAACAAATCCCTGTTTTTAAGATCCCAATGGGGCCATCCCTGGGTGCTTGCAGAAATTGCAAATAATCCAAATTATCTCAGCCTTCCTGTGCTGAAGCAAAGCTCAAACCCAACCCAGGCTGTCATTTTTCACATGGGGAATGTCTTTTTGCCACTAAGGACAAAATATTCCAGCATGGGAATCAGCCCCAGGAGTCAATTATGGAATTTTACACATCCTGATGACTTTACCCTGCACCAAGATGGAAAAGGCAGAGCAGTGATTAAATATGAAATATAACCTGGGTTATTAATATGGAATTATTGGGGGGGAATAAAACAAAGCCCACTTTGCACAGCACAAAGAGAGGGAAGAAATTACTGGAAATTCAGCACTCACTTCCCTGTGTTTTCTCCAGCTGAATTCCTGAGTGGAATGGAGCCTGACAAGTGCAATTAAGAGCATTTTTTTATATTAATTTGGGCATTTTAATCGCTCAGCACCCAGTGCAGGCAGAGGCTGTGCCAGGCCCAGGGGGACACGGCAGGGAGAGCTCCTAAGTGTGCCTGGGAGCACGGAGAGCCACGGAGAAGCCGGGCCCTGCTGTGAACATTCCTTCTACCTGAGCACCTCCCGTCCCAAGGATTCCCAAAGTCAGCAATGTCCCACCTGGCCCCCTGCTCTCTTCATCCCAAGCACTGGCACTGACCACTGGTGATGCCACAAATCCCTCTAGAACAGCTCAAAACACAACTTTAGGAAAAAGTGAATTATTTGAATACTCGGATGTATCCTCGTCTTTTTTAAATCCCTGGGTTGCCCTGGAAGACAGATCTGCCCCAGCCTGCAACCAAATTTAGGTGATTTTCCCATTTTAATCAGAAAATCCCAGAATGGTTTAGATGGGAAGGGACCAAAGCTCATCCCATTCCACCCCTGCCATGGGCAGGGAACTTCCCCTATCCCAGGGTGCTCCGAACCCCTTCCAGCCTGGCCTTGGACACTGCCAGGGATGGAAAATCCACAACCTCTCCTCCTGTGAAGACAGCTGGATTGCTCTGGGAAACGAATCCCATATAAATTCATAGAGATTCACAGGGATTGTCCATCCTGTTCTGTCTCCTCATTCCCTTTCCCACCTGTGGCAGCAAAGTCTGGGATACAACCGCAGCCGGGATTTATTCCCATCCCAACCCCCTCTCCCGCCAGGAGAACACGGAGCAGCCCACACTGTGCCACTGATTTTAACAAAACCCAACCAGGGACAGACGGGAACCCGAGGAATTTCTCCTTGGAATTCTCAGGGAGCCGTCCTGGTGGAGCTGCCACCCCCCAGGAGCTGGGGAGGGCTCTGGAATGAGGACTCTGGGAAGCTCAAACAGGATTAATAAATGCAGCCTGGTAAGCCCAAAAGGAATGAGAAGAGCAGGTAAATCAATTAAGCTTTTTCCATGTGTATTAAAAGATCAAGAAGAACATTAAAATCCATGTGAGAGCCTTAAAATTAGACTAATGAGGGATTACTAACGATCCCTCCCTCTGGAAGCAGAACGCTCTGACAGTTTCAAAGGCAGAGCTTCATTATTCCCTCCGTGGGCTCAGCGCTCCCTCCCACGCTCGGAACGGGATCCACGGAGGTGACAGGAGCGTGAAACACGTGAAATCTGCTGTTTGCGGATCGAGAATTCCAAAAAAGGCACTGAATCCAAGGAATAAAACATCCTTCATTGATGTCTGGAGAAGGATAAGTTGATTTCTATATGGGTTTTTTTTCTCAGCCTCACGGAATGGTTTGGGCTGGAACGGACCTTGAACATCATCCCATAAAATAAAATAAAATATTCTCATAATCAGGAATAATCAGTGCACGCTGCCCTCACATGGATTTCTCAGGGTGGGTTTGATTTTTGCAGAGACACAGAGAAGACAATTCCTGCAGGAAGCACCTCTGCTCCAGGCCAGGATTGCTCCCGGGAATGGAAACCCTCGCAGGGAATTTCGGGAGCCTCATTCCAGCAGAACAAGAGCCATGGGCTCCACGCCCCGGTGAGGAAGCTGTTTGGAGTGAGATGTCACTCACACTCCCTCAACAACAGCTCAGGCTGTCACAGCCCAGCCTCTGCTCCTGTCGGAACAAACGTTGGCTCCCAGAGGAATTCTGTGAGTGGAGCAGGAATTCCCTTCAGATCCCCCCGCTGGAGAATCCCAGGATCCCCGAATGCTTTGGGTGGGAAGGGATCTTAAATCCCATCCAGGGCCAGCCCTGCCATGGCAAAGGAAGGCGTTAAAGTGGGAATTTCAGGAGTTGTGGCTCTGTCAAAGCTCTCACTCCAATTGCTTTCACCTGGAAGTAAAGCAAGGATCAGGAGTGGCCAGGCTGGGAGAGCTGGCAATGTTCCCCTGGAGAGGAGAAGCTCCAGGGAGAGCTCCGAGCCCCTTGCAGGGCCCAAAGGGGCTCCAGGAGAGCTGCAGAGGGACTGGGGCCAAGGGCTGCAGGGCCAGGAGCCAGGGAATGGCTTCCCAGTGGCAGAGGGCAGGGATGGATGGGAGATTGGGAAGGAATTGCTGGCTGGGAGGGTGGGGAGGAGCTGGGCTGGAATTGCCAGAGCAGCTGTGGCTGCCCCTGGATCCCTGGCAGTGGCCAAGGCCAGGCTGGACACTGGGGCTGGGAGCAGCCTGGGACACTGGGAGGTGTCCCTGCCATGGCAGGGCTGGAATGGGATGAGCTTTAAGGTCCTTCCAACCCAAACAATTCCAGGATTCGAGGGTTTTTAGCTCCCACAACATCGGCACTGAGCTCTCTCCACACCTCACAACCTGGCCCATGACCCAGAGGATCCATTCCCACACCAACACTTTGGGAATTTTCCCAATTACACCCTTGGAAACATCACCAGATCCCTTGTGGTTCTTGGAGATAACTCCCTGAATGCTCCACAGAACCA
Source organism: Orthonyx spaldingii (assembly GCA_013397795.1). NCBI lineage: Eukaryota > Metazoa > Chordata > Aves > Passeriformes > Orthonychidae > Orthonyx > Orthonyx spaldingii. Next base: position 54,619 of record VZTJ01001627.1, on the reverse strand, counting down.
GGAATGTTGTGGGATTGGCTGCAGGCTCCAGGGATCCCCCTGGGAGTGGGACCTGCAGGTTTTGTGCTGGGAGCTGTTCCCACCCCAGGACGGAGCAATATCCAAGGAATCCACGGCTGCGCCCCCAGCATTTTGAATTATTTCCAGCAGAATCTGTTCTCAGCTTTGCTGCCCACTGAAAGCCAGGAGCAGGAATTTCAGGGATAAATAATAATGACTCTGCACCAGCGCTTCCAGCAGTACTTGGTGTCCTTTTCCCAGCTTTCCCGGATCCCGTGGTCCCCCTCCAATCTGGTGTCCTCCCATCTGCTCTGCTCTGGGAACCCATCCCCCTTTGTGGATTAATACAGAGATAATTAGGGGGAAAAAAATCGCTCTGAAAACCAAGCAGGTGCTCCACATTCAGTTTTTCACCAAAAAAATCACTGCTCAAAGCTAAATTCATCCTTTTTTTTTGCTGTTACAGACTCAACTTATGCACGATCTCCTTGGACTTATGGAAAAGATGCTAAAATCTACAATTTGTGGCAGATTTTGGGGTGCAAACTGCCAGGAGTGGTGACGTCACCACCTCAAAGCACTCCAAGTTCTCCAGGCAAACTCCAGGGAAAGCTCCCAGCTCCTCCAGTCTGCCCAGTGAAGACTTTTTGGGTGTTCTCAACCTGATTTAGTCAAAATTAACTAAAATTATTTCCAGGGTGGGTTATTGCTGACCAGGCTGGTTCTGAACCCCTTGGCAGGCGCAGAAGGAAAAACTGAGATCCCTGAGGAGTTTTGGGAGACAACCTCAGCCCCCGCTGGAATTTGCAGGGTTTATAAAAAGCAGGGATTGGGAACAGCACACACGACTGTGGATAATTAACACACATTAACGAGGCACAGCATCAGTCACATTCTGCTGGAGAAGGGGCTAAAAGCCAGAATATCTTGGAAAAATCCTACACAGCCACTGTTTTATCTGGTCAAAATTGTCTGGGGTTTTGTCTTTAAATATAAAGTATTTTATGGACTCAACGTGTCCCAAACCTGCATTACTTGAAGGCTTTTAGAAGGCAGAGATTTGTCATCCATTAACTGGGTGACTCAGGATCAGTGGAATAATTCAAAGGATCTGCTCGTGAGAAATGGGGATCTTCTGGAGAGAGGGGGATCCTGGAATGGCTGGGTGGGAAGGGCCCTCAGAGCCGCTCCAGTGGCACCCCTGCCATGGCAGGGACACCTCCCACTGTCCCAGGCTGCTCCCAGCCCCAGTGTCCAGCCTGGCCTTGGGCACTGCCAGGGATCCAGGGGCAGCCACAGCTGCTCTGGCAATTCCAGCCCAGCCCCTCCCCACCCTCCCAGCCAGCAATTCCTTCCCAATCTCCCATCCATCCCTGCCCTCTGCCACTGGGAAGCCATTCCCTGGCTCCTGGCCCTGCAGCCCTTGGCCCCAGTCCCTCTGCAGCTCTTCTGGAGCCCCTTTGGGCCCTGCAAGGGGCTCTGAGCTCTCCCTGGAGCTTCTCCTCTCCAGGGGAACATTCCCAGCTCTCCCAGCCTGGCTCCAGAGCAGAGGGGCTCCAGCCCTGGAGCAGCTCCGGGGTCTCTCTGGGCTCTCCCCAGCAGTTCCAGGTGCTGCTGCTGTGTCCCCAGGGCTGGGGCAGCTCTGCAGGTGGGGTCTCACCTGAGGGGGCACAGGGACAGAATCCCCTCCCCTGCTGCCCACACTGGGGGATCAGCCCAGCCCTGGGGGGTTCTGGGCTCGGGCAGGCCCAGCTCTCACCCCCAGCACCCCAAACCCTTCCCCAGGGCTGCTCTCCATCCCTTCACCCCTCAGCCTGGATTTGTGGCTGGAATTGTCCAATCCAGGTGCAGGATTTGCCCCTGGCCTTGTTGATCCTCACAAGGTTTGCAGAGCTCCCTCCCCAGGGTGCATTTTTATCCCCATGCTTATGGCAGTTTTAGAGTTTTCCCTTTAAAATGCAAATGGATTTTCCCTCAGAAATCCAAATGGATTCCCCCGGTGGCTCCACAGGCAGCGTAGCTTCCTCCAGGTCCCTGCCACAGTCACTCGGTTCTCCTCATTTCAGCTTCCCCATGCAGAGGTAATAAAACAATAATTTCCAAGGAATGAAGAGCTGGAGTCCGTGGAATCTGCAGACCTTCCCAAGAGGTGCTGCAGCTCATTCCTCTGCAGCTGAACTCCAGAGCTGGGTCTGTCCTCAGCAGCATTCCCAAGAGCTTGGGAAATGGGATTTAATGAGCATGGCAGGAGCAGAAATGGAAAGGAGCAATTTGAGAGACCCACATGTCTAAGGAACAGCAGATTTAATAAAGAATGTCCTCGCCTTTCAACGAAACCCACGGAGATAATGGCAGCAAAAGGCTGAGGAATCAAATGTGTGTGGGCTTTGAAAAACAGGGAAAGCCTGGTGGAAAGCCCGGGCTGCTGGAGGGTGTGGGCAGAGAGGCAATCGGGGCTGCCTCGGCACGGGAAGGGAAAAGGCTCAACCAGGTGGGATCACAGCACCATTTTCTGCCTAGAAGAGAAAATAACTGATATTTATTCACCTGAGTGGTGCTCATACTGGAGAAAATGGCCTGCAGCCTGGATCAGGGTGTTCAAGTGCAAAAAGGGGGTGAAGTATTAGTAGGGCAGAGAAATAACAGTGCTGCAAAAGCATTTCTATGGAATCACAGACTGGTTTGGCTTGGCAGGGACCTTACAGGGATGCAGTTCCACCCCTCTGCCACACACAGGGACACCTTCCCCCATCCCAGGGTGCTCCACGCCCCGTCCCACTCGGCCTGGGACACGTTTATATTTTGTGTCAGATGGAATCTGACTCAAACACAGCTCTGTGCATTGTTCCTCCTGCAGCAGGAAGCGCCTTGGCACAGGGATCCCTCATCCCACCCCGGCACGAGGCTCTCAGGGGCTCAGCTGTGCATGGGAGTGGCACCAGGAGCCGGGAGATTTGTGCCAAGAAGGGTAAAATGAGAATTCTGAGCTCACTCAAGATCCCAGCAGAGCTCTGCGGTGACGCAGGCGGAGCCTGCACCGAGGAACATCAGCGGGGACAGCAGCAGCCCCACCTGAGAGAGGCTCCAGTTATAGGCTTTGGGGAGCTAAATTTAACTGCAGGGAGCAGAGACATCACCAAAGACACGGCTCCTGGAACGGTTCAACCCCGGGAAGAGATGCCATAAATAGGAATGGAGACACAATTCAGCTCCGAGGCAGGGGCTGATGAAGGCAGGGCTCTGCTGGAGAAGGGGCTGCAGACCTGGCTCTGTGGGGCAGCCAGGGATGGACTCGTTCTGCCAGGAGGCAGCACAGCTCTGCCCACCTGCTGCTATTCGGGGTCAGCTTCGCACAAAATAAAGGTTTTGTGAACTTCCCCTGGGCTGGAGCTCGTGTGCTGCAGGCAGATGGAGCAGCCAGCTCTGGGCATGGCAAAAAGCTCAAAGCGGGCAACAAAATAAAAAAAAATCCACCCAATTTCACTGGTTTGCAGCACTGAGCAAATTCAAGAGTCTCCTCTGCTGTGAGGGAAGGCTGGGAGAGCCGGGAATGTTCCCCTGGAGAGGAGAAGGCTCCAGGGAGAGCTCAGAGCCCCTTGCAGGGCCCAAAGGGGCTCCAGGAGAGCTGGAGAGGGACTGGGGCCAAGGGCTGCAGGGCCAGGAGCCAGGGAATGGCTTCCCAGTGGCAGAGGGCAGGGATGGATGGGAGATTGGGAAGGAATTGCTGGCTGGGAGGGTGGGGAGGGGCTGGGCTGGAATTGCCAGAGCAGCTGTGGCTGCCCCTGGATCCCTGGCAGTGCCCAAGGCCAGGCTGGACACTGGGGCTGGGAGCAGCCTGGGACAGTGGGAGGTGTCCCTGCCATGGCAGGGGTGCCACTGGAGGGGCTCTGAGACCCCTTCCCACCCAACCCATTCCAGGATTCCCTGATCCCAGAGCTCAGAGCCCACCCTGACTCAGGGTTGAACACCCTGAGCTGAGCTCTGAGCGATGCCATCAGCACTGAGCCACCTCAAACCAGACCTTAAACCTTTCCCAGATTTCTGAGCCTGTCAGAGAATCCATCCAGCTGCTCCAAAGGGTTGGGAACACTCAGGAGCTGCTGTTCCCTCATTCAGGATTCCAGCTTTGGAGCTTCCCACCTCTGTCTGCATCCAACAGCAGCTGAACTTGGGATGCTTGTGAGGGGACAAACAGCCCAGCTGAGGATGGGATGGAAGAGAAATTCAACTCTGCCCCAAACCCTGCTCAAATATTGATTTCAATCCCTTTCCTGATGCATCAAACCCATTTATTTTAGGCACATTACACTGATGGGAGAGCCAAGGCAGAACCCCACCTGCTGCCCCAGGAATGGACACAAATATCCATTTTCAGTAAAGATTTTTCTAAATGCATCATTAAAAAGGCTCTGAGAAATAAAGCAGCTGTGCCAGAATGATTGAAAAAATGACTCCTTCACCCAAATGCTCCTTTCCAACCTCTCTTCACGAGGACCTTCGTCTCTCCTCAAAAAAATGGAAATTAAAGGAAATGCCAAAGTGTTTTCCTCTCCTCTCCGTTACTCCACAACTCCACAAAAGCTAAAATGTCCACATTCACTCCAAGGAAAGAAAACCTCCTCCCTGTGTGTATCAATTACACTGTTCAGTGCTTTTCTGCCCATCAGCCTTTTCCCAGAGCTGCTGGGATAGCAGGAAAATCCCTGTTGAGCTGGATCCCAGCTGGAATGGTTTGGAAGAAGGACAGGAGGAGCAGAGAAAGTCTGGGAATGCTGAGCTGAGCCACCCCTGAGGGACAGCGACGGGGCAGCAGCACCCACAGTAATGCACCCCTGGAACCAAAATATCCAAAGGTTTCAAACCCTGCAGGGAACCTTGGGATGGCTGAGGCTGGAAAAGGCCTCGGAGCTCATCGAGTCCAACCATCCCCAGCACTGCCAGGGCCACCACTGCCCCTGTCCCCAAGTGCCACATCCACAGGGCTGGGAAATCCCTGCAGGGATGGGGGCTCCACCCCTGTGCCAAGGCCTGACCACCCTTCCCATGAAGGAATTTTCCCGATATCCAAACCAAACCTGCCCTGGCCCAGCCTGAGGCCGTTCCCTCTCCTCCTGTCCCTGTGCCCTGGGAGCAGAGCCCGATCCCCCCTGAGCCCCCTCCTGTCAGGGACTTGTGCAGAGCCACAAGGTCCCCCCGGAGCCTCTTTTTTTTTAATATAAACCTTTTTTTTTTTTGGCCAAACCACTGCCTTTAGCGGGTGTCTCATCTTTACAGAACCTGAACAGTTCTTTAATGGTTCTTAATTCACAAAGAAATTTCCTTTTATGTCTTGTTTTGATACCTTGGCTGGGCCTTCAGCTAAGGAAAAAGCACTGAAAGACTTCACAAAACTTTCATCAACAACACTTCAAATTTGGAATTTTGAATCACAGAATTCCAGGATGGTTTGGGTGGGAAGGGACCTCAGAGTCCCTCCAGTGGCACCCCTGCCATGGCAGGGACACCTCCCACTGTCCCAGGCTGCTCCCAGCCCCAGTGTCCAGCCTGGCCTTGGCCACTGCCAGGGATCCAGGGGCAGCCACAGCTGCTCTGGCAATTCCAGCCCAGCCCCTCCCCACCCTCCCAGCCAGCAATTCCTTCCCAATCTCCCATCTGAACCCACCCTCTGTCTCTCTCTGACAGATGTTTGCTCTACCAGACATTTAAAACAATCAATTTTATGGATTTTTAAAAAAATTTTTCTTCATCTTAGCTGAATTTGGGACAAAGTGCAGCAGAACAATTCCAGTGTGGGCCAAACCTCCCAACGCTGGGTTTTGTCACCCACCAGACACCACCCACCTTCCCATCAGAAGGAACCACAAGCAGATTGGAAAATCCATGACCACGTAAAGCATTCCATGCCTAATTCCCTTCACTGCTGCTCTGGATATCGCTGTCACCGTGCTGCCTTCAGCTCCATCACCCCTCAGAGGATTCTCTTTGCTGCCCCATTAGAAGTCTGAAGGCATTTCAGAGCACAGTGCAGTTTTTATGGATCAGGCATCCATGGGCTGCTTGGCCGTGCCAAAGGATGTGCCTGGAACTGGATTTACGGGGACACTCCACCCCTTGGAGCCCTGAAGGTTCTGTCACATCCCCTTGGATGAGGAGGTGAAATTTTGTCCATTTTAACCCAAGAGCTGCCTGGATTACTTTAATCCATATCCTTCCTCTGGAATTCCTGCCAGAGTTGCTCAGAATTCCCGAGGCTGAGCTGGGTAACCCCAAGGATCCCATTTCCCCAGGGTCATCCCTACACCATGCACAAGCACCAACTTCAGTAAAGAAACCTAAAATGCCAACAAATCCCCTGACAAGGCAATGGGAGCAAAGGAAGAAGGTGATTCCTCAGCCTTCTCCTGGCAAAAAGTGGTTTTAAAGCACAGTATTGGCTTTGCATCCACGTTCCCAGTTAATGTGGGGGAGGAGAGGAAGGTGCAGGCCATGAAATTACATTAATGGGAATCTTTTCATTCTCAGCCATCAAAGCCTTTGGTTTTTGTTTTCCTCGTGGCCTGAGAGTCACTGGTAGGTCAGAAAATATTTCAGTTAATGAGATTAGAGCAGCCCCAACTCATTCCTGTTCCCTGCTCCACTCATTTCTTTCCTTTGCCAACATTTCCAATCCGAGTAAGATCTGGGAAGGGCTCCGTGTGTTTGTTGGTGGCAGCTGAAATAATTCAGTCACTGGTGTGAGTTAAAGCCAACAGCAAAGTTAAAACCAAACTGGTTTTAGAGAAAGAAACTGGTTGTGCTGGTGAAACACTGCTTGTGCAGACACTGAATTTCAGAGGATTCCACAATATATTCCTGAAATGACGCAGAAAACAGGGAAGGGCAGCCCAAAGCTCTCCCTCCTGACTGCTGGGGCAAGAAAGGGTTCTGGGAAAAGAGAACGGGTGGCTACAGTGGGAATGGAGGAAAACCAGGCCGAAATTACAGCCTTTAAAACACACACAAAAACCTCAAAATACCCCAAATTCATCAAAATCCAAATGATTCCTGCAGGTTTTCCCCTCACCTGGTGCAGCCACAGCCCCAGGGCACCGTACTGAACCCTGGCAGGATTTCCTGCAGGGCTGAGCCGGTGTGTGTTCAGGATTATTTTGTTTATTTAAAGGATTCCAAATGTGTGCTTTCCTCACCACACAAAGGCACAGCCTCAGCCTTTCCTCCCCTGATTTCCCCAACCTAAACAGAGGTGTTGTGGAACGCAAATCACCCCGTTCCTGAGCTTTTCCAGCGAAACTCTGGCATTTCTTAGACAACTCCAAGGCTCCAGCCCTTCCAGCAACACCCTCACACCACAAAAACTCCCCCTGCAGGGCTGAGTTGGGTTCAGTAAATCCCCTACAGATAAATAACTGCAAACATCAATGAATTTCTGACCTTTTCTGTGCTTTCCCCATTCCAAGACAAACTTTTTGTTGTGACACAAAATCATGGAATGGTTTGGGTGGGAAGGGACCTTAAAATTGATTTTTTTTTTCCCACCCCTGCCATGGGCAGGGACAGCTTCCACTGTCCCAGGGTGCTCCAATGTCCAGCCTGGCCTTGGACACTGCCAGGGATGGAGAATCCACAACCTCTCTGGGCAAGGAGGTTCCTGGAAACGCAGGGAAGAGAAAAGAACTTTTGAGAAACACCCAGAGCTTCACAAGAGATGGGTTTGAAGAGAATCAGCCCCTGTAAGGGCAGATAAAAACAAAAAATAACCTCAAAGTCCACGCTGAGCTTTCTGTCTCATCCCCACGCTGACTTCTCACTCCCCTGCATGACCAAAGGTTTCAGCTTTCAACGCTTTCAAGGAAAAAAGATGAAGAAAAGAGCAAAACCCCATTAAAAATAAGAATTCCTGCCCAATTAACCAGAGGTTTGTGCTGTACCCTTGATGAAGTTCAGTGTTTAACTCTGTTTGTGTCGGGCCCCAACCACCCAGCCCAAACCACACCTTCCACGTGCACCTTCCTGAACCCCAAAAAGCCTCTCCCAGCTCCTTGTGAGGGAAGAATTTGCTTTAAAAGCTTCGTTGTTGTTCCAGGCCACCCGAGCTGGAGGCAGCTCTGGGTTCCTCCCTGGCTGCAGCCACCTGCTGACGCACCAGCCTTCGTAGAAACTGCACTTCAGGGGGGTTTCAGCTCCAAGAACACAGAAACTGAGCGTGTGAACAGCAAGTGCTGCTCCAACAGAAACCCTTGAGGAGAGCTGCGCAATTCTGCTCCTGCAAACGGCTCCTGCAGCACTCAGGGTGGGGGTCACGCTGGAAATGCTGACGGAGGCAGCAGCTGCTGCTCTAACAAAGCTCCAAACCTCACAAGAATCAGGTTTTTCTGCCCAAAAAGATGAAGCTGAGACAGCTCCAGAGGAGATCTGCTGCTCTCCGCGTGTGCACAAGCGCAGGAATCTGCCAAAATCAGAGTCTGGAGGGGTTCTTTCCCCTCTGCTTTCCCTTCAGGGCTAACATTCCAGGATTTTGCCAAGTCATCAGCTGGGAGGGGGAAACAAAAGAGAAGAAATCTCCAGGCTCAAAGATCTGAAATCGAGGGCACGACTTTGTTCTGCTTGGGTTTTATCACCTAAAAATACAACAGCAGCAGGGCAATTCCTGGGAAATTCTGATTTTGTCACCAGATCCAGGCTGCTGGAAGTGAACTCTCCGTGGATTTCGTCGTTTCCTCACTGCCAGCTTGTGCTGTTTGAGGTGACTGTTCCCAACATCTGCGTGAGGGTTTGCGAAAGAGGGAAAATTGGGAATGGTTTGGCTGGGAACGACCTCAGAGCCCCTCCAGTGCCACCCCTGCCATGGCAGGGACACCTCCCACTGTCCCAGGGCACTCCAAGTTTTTCCAGCTTATCCTTGGACACTTCCAGGGATCCAGGGGCAGCCAGAGATTCCCTGGGAATTCCAGCCCAGCCAGGAATTCCTCCCTAATATCCCATCTGCTCTGTGTCCATCTCTAACAACGTCACTGCCTCCATCCCCTCGCTGATTTCAGCCTGGATTTGGCTCTGGAAAAGTCAATTCCCCTTCCTGAGGAACACAAAGCAGATCTGAGGCGGGTTTTTTTTGGGAAAGCAGAATTCCCAGACAGCTCTGCTTTGCCCAGGGATGGCATTCGCAGGGTCTGACACTCCAAACACACAATAAATACATAAATAAAGGGGGAAGCACAGCTGGTGTGAGCTCACTTCACGTCTCCCGCAGCATCCCGAGGACTCCGATTGAAACATTCCCTTCACTCCTCCTCGTTTCTTTAATGAAATCTTAATTACCCTGGAGGCAGCAATGCCTTCAATTACCACAACACCAGGGCTGTTGTCTCACCACATTTTTTCTTTTTTTTAAGCCTAAAAAGATTCAATTGGGTAAAATCCTTCGGCAACCACGTTTTTATGGTTTATTATCCCCAACTGCTGCAAGTGTGGAGCAGCAGGAGCATTTTTCAGCCCAGCAAACCCCGTGGGACACGCGGGCAGGAGCTTTTCCTAATTGGAAAATTATTTACGTGCTCTGTGCAGTCCCCTCCGAGGCACCACAGCCAAAACCCGGGAGTGATTGATGATCAGGACCCGCATTTGCAAATGAATCCAAGCAGAAGCTGTGGAAATCCCGGGGATGAATGGAGGGGAATAAAATGAGGTGGAGAACGAGTGGTGGAATTAGAGAAAACGGGTTCTTCTCAGTGTTTTCAGTATTTAGATCACGATTTTGTTTAGAGCGTGGCTCGGTGGCAACTTTCATTTGGAGCCTTTGGCTGAGGGAGCTGTGCAAAATTCCATTTTTCCACAACAAAATTCCATCCCCCACTTCTGTGGCCCTTCTTGACAAGGCCAAAACTAAAGAGGCCAGGGGGGAAAAAAGTAATTAAAAAGCAAAACCAACTCTTGTGTTGCTCTGTGCTCACCGAGGGAAAACAAGGACACGCTTCACGAGGATGATTAATTTGCTGGATAATGATTTGGTTGATATTTGCCATAAATTGGCCAGGAATCAAAAAAAACAGGGAAAAAACCCCCAACCACACATGAATTACTGAGCAAGGAATGAGATTGCTTTCAGAATTCTGATGTGGGGAGTTAATAAAAAAAAACCAACAAACAAAGGTGGGAAACGGAGGCTGGGGGGACCAGGAGGATCCAGAGCCCAGGATCCCAAAATTCCATCCACGTTTTCCGTAGTGCTCCACTACTGCCCTAAAAATAATGGAAATTATGGATGGAAAAAGCAGGGACAAGACAAAAATACCAGATTAAGTCAAAAATACCAGATTAAGTCAATTATTAAGGAATTCTCTACACAACTGCTCCAGCCCCATCCCACAGACACACTTCAGAAGTGTTTGCTCCAAATAAGCCCCAAAGTTGAGCAGATTTTTTAATTAAGGTGAAATTAAAGCCAAGCCAAATTGCTGAAGGCATCAGCAGAGCTACCCTGGATCAGAAAAATTCCAGGAGAGCTGGAGAGGGACTGGGGACAAGGGCTGCAGGGCCAGGAGCCAGGGAATGGCTTCCCAGTGGCAGAGGGCAGGGATGGATGGGAGATTGGGAAGGAATTGCTGGCTGGGAGGGTGGGGAGGGGCTGGGCTGGAATTGCCAGAGCAGCTGTGGCTGCCCCTGGATCCCTGGCAGTGGCCAAGGCCAGGCTGGACACTGGGGCTGGGAGCAGCCTGGGACAGTGGGAGGTATCTCATAATCATGACAGAAATGGACTCCGGCTCAGGAGTCCAAACAAATATAAATAAACATAAATAAACATAAATAAATCTCAATATCTGTGCTGAAGCAGCCCATTGAAACAATCCCACTGAAATCAATGCCAACAACCCAGACCTCTGGGGTTGGACACCTCAGTCCTGTTCTGCCAAGGTCCCGCCAAAGTCGGGTCCCCAGAGCAGACAAAGCTCTGCACACCCAGCCCTGACCTGCCAAAACCTCAGGGCAATTTAAGTCACTGCCTCAAATCAGCTGGGAATTATTTTAAATCCCAAATATCAGGTGTCAATATTAAAGCATTCTCTGTGTACCCAAGGCCACAGACAATAAAGTGTTTAATCCAAGCACAGCTCTGCTGTGAAATAACGATGCAAAGCTTCGTGGCACTAAAAAGAGCTAAAATTTGAATTTTTTTCCTGGCTGACAGAGCAGGATGTGGCAGCTCTGCCGGGCACTGAGTGTGGTGTTACAGAGGGGGTGGATACTGGACGATCTAAATTCATTTTACATGGGGAGAACGGAGCAAAGGGATAAAGTCACATAAAGTTCAAGACAAATGTGGTCAAAACCTCCAGTGACTGACTGAGTTCCACTCTGCTGTGCTGTAACTCCCTGCAAAGGAATTTAACCCTTAGAAGTGGTTTTGTGCTCATGTTCTCTCCACTTTATTGGTTGGAATCGATCCTGCCCCATTTCTTTTCCTCTGTTCTGAAATTCCTCAGGGACTGAATGCAGACAGTGAAGTTGGACAGAGCTGGAATTTTGTGTATTAGAAACCATCTCAGAACTGAGGCAAGGCTGAAACTCCCAGGCAAGCATGGAAAGCTGCAGAGCTGACCTTGGCCTGTGAGGTTTTCCTGATTCTGACATGACCCAAAGCCAGATTTGTCCAGGATTTGCCATCCTGATTTCAAAAAGAGTTGGGTTTTTTTAATTCACTGACAGTCACAGTGAGGAAACCACAAAGATTGTGTCAACCACCATCAGGGACAGCAGAAAATCCAGAACATGGATCAAGTTGTGAGGCTGCTCCATCCAACCCAGCGGTTTCGTGGCTCCAGAAGAAGGGAAAGGTCAGGAGAAGAGGAGGAAAAGGAATTCTGTGCTCTGCATCCAGCACAGCCTCTTTAATTCTGCTCATCCCAGAACCTGCACCATCCCCACCAAACCTCCAACAGCTTTTCCAAGGATACCTCGGAAAATCAAGGAGCAACAAAGCCACGGCCTCAGGCTGGACATCAGCAGGAATCTCCTCATGGGAAGGTTGTTAAACGTGGGCAGGGGCTGCCCAGGGAAGTTTGGGTGCCCAGGGAATTCCTGGATGTAGCTCTCGATGCTCTGGGGAGGATCAGGCACGGATGGACTCCAGGGGCTGGGAGGGCTTTCCCAGCCTCGTTACTTGTGGGATTCCCTAACGAGGAACTCACTGGGCTGGGAGCTGGAGCAGTCAAAGCATCCCCCCCTCCTGCTGAGGCCTCCAGAGAGGGGTGCACAGGTCAGGGCAGTTGTGGCTAAAAATGACTCCCAAAGAAAGGGAAAGCTTCTCTAACAGAGAAACAGGCAGGCTTAGCTCTTGCCATGCCTACAAAAAATTTAATTTTTTTTTTTTTACATTAAGTCAAATTAGAAAACCCAACTTCCTCCCAAACTCAGTTAAGGAAATCCAGAGAAACCACCAAAGAGCAGAATGCACCTGATCTCAAAGATAAGGTCATTTGATTTATGATATTTTGGGCAGAAATTCTTCCCTGGGAGGGGCTGGGCTGGAATTGCCAGAGCAGCTGTGGCTGCCCCTGGATCCCTGGCAGTGGCCAAGGCCAGGCTGGACACTGGGGCTGGGAGCAGCCTGGGACAGTGGGAGGTGTCCCTGCCATGGCAGGGGTGCCACTGGATGGGCTTTAAGGACCTTCCCACCCAACCATTCCATGGTTCTGTGGTTGATACAACCCATGACACCTTTCACCTGCTGGATGAAGGACAAATGCCCTGATGTTTTCAAGGGTTGTGGGTTTTTCACCTCGCTGGGAGCACCTGAGTTGCACAGGCTGCAGGCTGGGGCAGAGCTGCCTCCCTTTAACCAGGCCAGCAGCACAAATTCCCTGCTCCCGCACACAAACAACAAAGGGCAGGAAACAAAGAACAAATAAACAAGAGAAAAAGCAGCTCAGAGTCCCCAGGAACAAGGAGAGCTTTGTCTGCGCTGGGTTCTGGCCAGGAAGCTCCGCAGGTCTGCACACACCTACTCAGTTCTCCTCAAGTAACCCAAGCAAGAGAATCTGAAAATCCCACCCAAAAATCACTCGATGAATCAGCCAGAGCATCACAATCCAAACTCCAGCTCCAAAGCAGCTTTTTGTTGGAGTTTTCACAGGACTGACCCAAGCAGCAGCTTCCTCACACTCTGGACTCACTGCCTGAGCAGCTCCCTTGTCTCCAGAGTCAGATGAGACACCCAGAAATGCATCATGGAAGTCGCATCACAAAGAACACTGAAAATGCCTTACATGTTCAGGCAGCCCCGTGACTCATCTGTGGTCATTCTGCTGCAGAGAAACCAGAAAATGTTTCAGCTTATTTATATTAAAAATAATAATAAAAAAAAACCTCAGAGAAGAATGAAAAGCAAAGCACAGAAAGTTCTTGGCACTCGGAGTTACCCGACAGCTTCTGTGCTGTGGGGACCAGATAACCCAAACCTCCTGCAGACACCACTTTCCTGTCACCATCCAAGGGCAGCAAACCCAAAATAATTCTTCAGTGCTGCAAAGTGGATCTCAGAGGCTCTGCCCTGTCTCAAAGAACTCGGCTCCACTTGAAGAGACTCCCACAAAAATGACATTTACAAGCAATGCATCGCACAACTTCAGAGCTGGAGAATTCTGCCAGACACTTTTATGGGTGTTTGAGTCATCATCCATTTTATTTTAGAAAAAAAAAAAACTGGTTTAGAACTAACTAAACCCCCTTTTTTTTTCATCTGGGGGCTGTTCCCTTTTAAAAGCTCAAAAGATATCCTGGAACAGCGCGAGCACAGCTGGGAGCACAACTCTCTCCACACCCAAGTGCTCCTTCCTATCCTCTCAGGATCCCTTCCCCCTTCCCCTGAACTCCTCAGATGTCCGGAAATGAATCCTTAGGATTGCACTGCCCCAGGGTTTATAGGGGATGCTGGAAGAGTTTGGGTGTGGGAATGGCTGGTTGGTGTCCAGGCAGAGGAACCAGGCAGGAAACAATCCGGAGCAGGGAATAACTCAGCAGGGAGCGTTTCGGGAGCTGGGAAGGCACGAGGAGTTAAGAGGGAGATGCCAGACAAAAAGCTCTCCTGGAACATGGAGTGGATCATGATTTCATCTCTCTGGTAATTGCAAACGATCTTCAAACAGCACAGCACAGCACAAACACGGCCTGGGCTTGTCAATAAGAGGAAGGCACAGACAGAGCTGGGGTGATCTGCCCGAGGTCATCTGAGAACCACACCCAGCCACGGCCAGCCACGGGAGCATTTTCTCTTCCTCACTTCCCTGTTCCTCAGCGCCTCTTCCCACCCCACAGAGGAGTGGGTGCTTGTGTTGGAAGGGACCTCAGAGCCCCTCCAGTGGCACCCCTGCCATGGCAGGGACACCTTCACTGTCCCAGGCTGCTCCCAGCCCCAGTGTCCAGCCTGGCCTTGGACACTGCCAGGGATGCAGAGTCCAGAACCTCTCTGGGAAACCTGTGGGAGGTTTCCATCCTGAGGAGTGGATTCAAGACCCATCCTGAATAATCAGAGTTGGGATCTCTTGGGCTTTTCCTCTGCCCTTTGTCTGAGATCTGGTGCTGGCACACTGTCCCTGGTGAAGCCCAGAGCACAGCTCCAGCTCCCCACGAGTCCACCAAACACAAAAACCCTTCAGTGCTGCATTGGAGGCCCAGGAATGAGCCAGGAAAGCAGAAACTGAAGTGTTTTTTCCCAAACCCCTCCCTTCTGCCAGGAACTGCCATTCAGCCCTTCTGTGCCTGTTGCTGATGAAGCATGAACCACCCCAAGCAATCCCTGGAAGCAGCTCCCTTCACGCAGGCATCACCAGCTCTGGTTTGCTCCTTTTCCTGGGATCAGCAGCCAGCTCCTGCTCCCAGCACTTCCCTGCCCGCCCACCTGGAGGCTGCTGGAGCTCTCCAGCCCCGTGCTCTGCAAGCCCCGATCTGCAGCCAGGCCCTGTCCCCAGGCTCTGGATTCCCAGGCTCCCCCCCAAGCGCCCCGGGCTCCGTGCGTGCCCTGCCTTTGTCTGCTCCTGTTTGCTCCCAACCGCAGGAGCAGCTCCCCAAACCCGGCAGCCCACACTGAGCCTTTGAAGCTCCGGGCTTGGTTTGCATTTCCAAGGAGCCTTTGGCTCCCTCTCAGCTGCTGCTTGGTGCGGGTGCTGCGGGTGAGGGATGCGCTCACCCCTCCAAATCCTTCTCCAAGGGCGGAGCTGTCCCAGCTCCCTGCCGAGGGATCCCTGGTGCCCCTCACCACAACCCCACGCTGTTTGCCAGCAGCATTTGTGGCCAGAGGCCACTCGGGTATCACAAAGGCAAAGGTGGGACGGGAAGGTTGCTGCACCTCCCACGGGAAATGCGGTGAATGGTTGAATGGAGAACTCTGCTCTAATTTAACCCCCTGGAACAGAGCTCTTCTGGCACCCCTGACAGGTGACAAACCTGGCACAGCTGGGGTTGGATTTGGAGATCTTTAAGGTCCCTTCCAGCCCAAACCATCTCACGGCTGTACAAAGCAAACACGTCCATCCACAAAACACCCTCACTCCTCTGTTGTGCTCTGCTCCAAACCCTTCTCGCTGCTGAGGGCTCCCCAGGGGCCCATCCCAATCCCTCCTCCTCACCACACAACCCCAAAGCCACTCTGGGAACAGCCTTCCCATCACAGATGGCTCCCCTGACTTCTCCTCTACCTCTCATGGAGACTCAACATCAGAATTTCGAGCGACACTTCAAACTCGTTCAGATTTTTTTTTCTCTCTTTTCTTTTTCCTCCTACTCTGCATCAATTTGGACCAGGTTCATCTTCAACATTCTGGGCTCCAGTCTGTAGGAAAGGCATTGACAAAATAAAGGGTGTGAAGCCTTTCCCAGGGTGGAGGTTTTGTTACCGTGCCCTTATGGATTCTTTATGCCCATCAGGAACAGAAATTCCAAGAGAAATACACAATGCTGGACATGACAGGGCCCCTGGAAATAACCTCTTCAGAAGGCCCTAAACTGATAGAGGATGGGTTTGGATGGGAGATTGGGAAGGAATTGCTGGCTGGGAGGGTGGGGAGGGGCTGGGCTGGAATTGCCAGAGCAGCTGTGGCTGCCCCTGGATCCCTGGCAGTGGCCAAGGCCAGGCTGGACACTGGGGCTGGGAGCAGCCTGGGACAGTGGGAGGTGTCCCTGCCATGGCAGGGGTGCAATGGGATGAGCTTCAAGGTCCCTTCCAACTCAAACCATTCCATGATTCCACATGGCCTGCAACAACTCCTCTGAAAACCAGGAGAGAGGATCTCCAAAATATTCCCATCCTATTTAACAACTGAAAATTCAGGGAAGCACAAACCACCATCCCTGGGACAGCAAACGGTGAAGGGGAAAAAAACCCCAACTCTTTTTCCCTCCTCTCTTTTCTCTCCCTTTTTTCCTTTCCTCCAGATGTTGACCCCAACAACTGATCTGTTTGAAAATCATCTGCAAAGCAGCTGTTCCACACATGGAAGGACATTTCCAAATTCACCTGCCAGGAACATTGGTCAAAACAAAGAGGAAGAACGAGCAATTAAACACAGAGCTGCTGAATGGATGAAATCTGAGCTCTCTTTCACTCAAAAGTAACACAAAATGCACATAAACAACAAGATAAATTAAAAAAAAAAAAAAAAAAAAAGAACAGGAAAAAAAGCTTTGGGTTTGAAAGTGCCCCACAGCACGACAACAGCTTTGATACCTCCAAAGTTTTCCTGAAAATTCATACGATGAATTTTTCCCTCAGCTGTGACGTTTAAGGACTTCTCCCCCATTATTCCTCTGTGAACCACAGAATCATTACAGAACCAGGGAATGGGTTGAGTTGAAAGGGACAGTAAAGCTCTCTCAGTTTGTTTTTACAGGACTTTGTAGCAACAGGACAAGAGGGAGCAGCCTCAGGCTGGGCCAGGGGAGGCTCAGGGTGGACATCAGCAGGAATTTCCCCATGGAAAGGGTGGTCAGGCCTTGGAACTGCCCAGGGAGGTTTGGAGTGCCCATCCCTGGAGGTGTCCCAGGAATTGCTGGAGCTGGCACTGAGAGGTCTGGGCTGGGGACAAGGTGGGGATGGGGCACAGCAGGGACTCGGTGACCTTGGAGGGCTTTTCCAGCCTCAGGGATTCTGGGATTCTGTGCTGCCCCTCTGCTCTCCAGCCACACAAACTCCTGCAGCAGCCACTGCCAAACTCACCAGGATAACAACCCCGAGCCACCCTGCCCATTGGAGTTCTTGCAGGAGCCAGAAGTTGGGATAATCCCATGGAATTACCGGAATGGGTTCCGTGCACAACCTGAAGGAACCGTGAAGCAGCCCAGAGGTGGCTGTGTGACACTGTGACACTGTGACATTGTCCCCACCACAGCACTCCAGCAGCACCTGGACCCTGGAGTGTCACAGGAGGAACACCCCAGAACTGCCCTGAGTGAGCCAAGGGGTTTCGCTTTCCCGGGAAAAGCAGCAGGTTGGGAACGGGAACGGCTCCCAGAGGATGCACTCGGAGTGGCACTGTCACCCCTTCCTGTCCCTGGGTTTTCCACGGCCCCTCCCAGGGCAGGAACAAGGGGATGGATGCAGCCAGGAGCACACAGAGCCAGGATTCCCAAGGAAGATTCCCAAAGAGGCCCATTCAGTCAGAGTGGTTGCCACAGTGACTTCAACTCCATCAGGCTCCAAGTGTCTCCCAGCTCTGACTCCACACCACTAATCAGGAATCTTGCATGACATTAACACTGAATAACCCAATTTAAACCAATTCAAAAGCCTGGATTATTGCAGAGGATGTT
>VZTJ01001627.1:26622-36755 GCA_013397795.1 Orthonyx spaldingii | reverse complement strand
AAAAAAATTAAAAAAAAGGGGGAAAACCCCTCCAAACTGTGTCTGTTTCCAAGAAACTCTTTCCCACTTTCAGCCATATGGAAGTGATGGATGAGCCTGAGCACAACCACAATTAAATTCTATTTTGCTTAGTCAAACACGGTCACCTCAGCTTTCTGATAAAGGAAAAATACGACACCACATCAAGTCAAAGGTGCTGGCAGAATTACTCCTGGGAGAATAAAACAACGTGGAGTATCAAACATGGAACACTGGGCACAAGAGTCAACGAGGAAGAGACTTCCAAGTTCCTTCTCTGCCCATAGCATGGCTGGTGAAGCTGTTTGGAAAATATTCCTGTAATTTAAACACAGCCATAAGGAGCAGAGCTGCCCTTAGTCAAGGAAAAACTCCCTGACATCGACTCCAGGCTTTTTTGGGGTTGGAATGAGATGGGCTCTTCCCCAAACGGAATCCTTTCTCCAGGAATTTTGAAAGCAAAACTCCTTGAGACCAAAGTTTTCCACAGGCACCCATCCACTGGTCAATTATCAGAGCAGTAAAGCCAAATATTATTTTTCTCCCTATTAAAACATGAATTATTTTAATCTTCACTTAATTATTTTCTCCTTCCTGCCCTCTGCTGCCTGGAATTTCTCCTGGACCTGCAGCTGTAACGTTCCTATGGACGCTTTTCTCAGTACCACAGGATGAGGCTCCATTTCTAAAACTCTGGGAAAGCATCAAGGATTTTTTATTTCCTCCACAATGAAGGCTTTCAAAAAGATCTGTTCCTTCACAGCGTCCCTCAAAATCCCATTCTCCACCATGTCCTCTAAAACCATGGCTGGGGATGAATCCCACGGATCAAAAACTGCAAAAAGGACTGAGAAAAACACCTTTAATGTTTGATAAATGAAAGGCTGAGGTGAGAACCATGGGTGCAACACCAAAATTTCAGTCAGCAAACCTCCAGGAAGACATTAAAAATCATTCCTAGAAGCAGCAGATCCCATGAATTTATTGGGAATACCAGGAGCAGCAGGGAGGTTCCACAGGACATTTCCAGCAAGGAGATGCAGCAGGACTTTAATGAGTTCCCCTCCTTCAATTCTTCATTGAAGCCCAATTTGTTCTGCTTGTTTTGTGCTCATCTTGGCATTATTCAAATGCACTCCAAATCAGGGAGTCTGGGATTCAGCACAGTTCATTTCACTGCTTGGTTGTTCTCCTCTCCAGAGGGTTTTTTCCCACCAGCTACAACTGATGCCGGTGTTGGGAAACTCGGATTATGGCAAGGTGGGAATAAACCCACGCCCCGGATCTTCTATGAAATGAGATTTTCGACCTCAATGTAAAATCCATCAGAGCACAAGTGCTGCTGGTTTGACCTTCTGAGCAGTCCTGGGAGCAGGGATGCTGGCTGAGGACAAGAGCTGGGTAATTCTGCCAGAGGAAACAGGGAATGAGGCAACATTCCAGCCCTTGGGACACCAACACCCCGGCACGGCTCATCCTCCACCAAATCCTGCTCCTCCAGCCAGGCCAGGAGATCAGTTCCACTGCCAGGCTGCTCCTGTCCCAGCCAAAGCCTCCAGTTTCCACAAAATCATGGGATCATTGAGGTTGGAAAAGCCCTCTGAGCCCACGGAGTCCAACCATCCCCAGCACTGTCCCTGTGCTCCACACGGCTCTGCAATGCCCGCAGGGATGGGGACCCCGCTGCTGTGCCGGGGCTGCACAGCCCCTTCCACAAAGGAATTTCCCAATATCCAGCCTGAACCTCCCCTGGCACAGCCTGAGGCAGTTTCCTCTTGTCCTAACACTGTCACCTCTGTATATTCTGATTTTCCAGGGCAATCCAGCAGAGGAGTCAAGCAGTTGCAGCCAATGTCCCCAAGTCCTTCAAAGTGTCACCTTCCCAGCAAGGACCCAAGCATGAAATAAAGGGACACTTCACTCTCTGCTTGTGGCTTCTCAGGCCTGAAGCTGCCACGTGGCTTAGCAGAGTCCAAAAATAAAAAATTACCCAAAAATAATAATAATAATAATAATGTCTTGTGGTCTTTACCTCGGTTCAGCACCTCTACAACCCAGCCCGGCCTCCAAAGCACCCGAGGGAAGCTGAGCAAATGAAGGGAGCACAGGAATATTCTCATTTTCATCAGGGGAAGCCAATCTCGGCCTCAGAGGACTTGCTAAAAGCACAGACAAGCAATAACACCTTCTGCACCTCAATCAAATCCTCAGGAGAATCCACTTTTCTCTGAGTTAGTTGAAGACAAAAAAGGATTTTGTTACCAGCTTTTGAAATCTCACACAGTAACAGCAGAGAGAAGACTGGAGAGGGATTCAGTGCCAGTGCAGAGTAGAAAAGCTGCAGTTTATTTTACAGCAAACCACCTCAATTAATACCAAACTCGATGTGAAATGCTGGAAATTACAGCCCAGGACATCCAAGGTTGGGGTTTTTACCCAAAAACCTCCACACCAAACACACCAGTGCCTTCTGCAAACAACAGAAACCATCTCAGGCCAGAGTGAGAAGGATCCAGCTGAATTCCCCACCTCCAGAAAATCCTGGAGAACTCCAGATCTGAGTCAGCAGCTCTGGGGGAGCTGCAGGGGAACATCCCTGGGAACAGTCAGCAGCAGGAACTGCAGGAATACGTTTGCCCAAACTGGTCCTTGAGTCATTTCCATGGAAAAAGCCATTCCCTGGATTTTCTCACAGAAATTCAGGAGGAAACATCCATCGGTTCACCTCTGTGGAGTCAATAAGGAGCAAAACTTCCCAGCTCTCAGCTGAAGGCACTCTCAAACTCCTTCTATTTTTAAATCCTTGCTTTTGGAATCCAATTTGCCACGGGGTGGTTCAGCAATTCTTTGCAAGTTCCTGAGTTTTGAGCTGACTTTTCCCCTTCTTTCTGAACTCATGAAAAATGCAACTGGCTGCCTGTTTAAGGCTCTGTCAGGATAAAAAATAAAATAAAACACCTGGAGTTCCAACCATTCTAGTCCTGCAATTTAAAGCCAGGCAGGCACACTGCAGCATTCCAACATTTAGGAAAAGGCTGGAAATCAGGGCAATATTAAAGCTGGGAACTGACCGGAATTTATTAAACCCCCCTGGAATTAAGGTTGCAAATAAACACCCAGAGCTCTGGGAAGGACCTGTGTCCATCAGTGCATGGAACAGTTTCAGTTTCCAGCATCCCAGGGTGCTCCAAGCCCCGTCCAGCCTGGCCTTGGACACTTCCAGGGATGGAAAATCCTGCTACAAACGTGAGATGAACCCTTGGGAAAGCTGGGGAACCCTTCCCAAAGCATCCCAGCACTTCTTGGAGTGGTAATTCCAGGCTCTCCCCCATCCTTGCTTATCCCAGAGTGCTCCAAAGTTACATTCCCAGAAAATCCTTTCACCTGGGACACAACCTGAACTGTGGCACTCAATCCTCTGAAAGTCCCTGCAAATGTCATTTACTGCAGGGAATTGTTCTGTTGCTCCCAGAACCTTCTGGAAAGCCACATGGAATCCTCAGCTCTCTTTAACAACTGTTGCAGCCAAGACATCTGTGCAGAACTCTACTCTAATAAAAATAAAAGATATCTCAATGTGTATTTACATAATCATACCAGTCCATTTTCCAGCAATAATGCTGCAATAAATTTCAAAAGCTGAAAAACAATCCAAGGCTCTCTGAGCAGCACAAACTGTACCAAAGCTGAGATTTAGGGAGAAGCATTGCCAAAGATGCCAATTTAATCAGCTTCACTCACGTTTCTGAGGGATAACAGATTCTCATCCATCTTGGAGCCACCTGGGACCGTGGGAGGTGTTCCTGCCACGGCAGGGGTGGCACTGGGTGATCTGCAATGTCCCTTTCCACACAAATAATTCCAGGATTTTACTGTAATCCAGCATTCCATGAATGTATTTTAGAGTGAGCACTGATGCCGTGAGCTGCACCTAGGAAATATTCGGAGTTTGAAAGTTTCCTTGGGAGAGCCAGTGCTTCAGCAGAGGCTCCATCAGCCTGAATTCCTGCTCTGGGCAAGTTTTGGATGCAAAAAATGCCAAGCCAGCATCCTCTGATTACATTTGCCTTCTCAAATAGAACTGGAAACAGCAAATCCATGCTTCCTAAAGGTATTCAGCCCTGCTTCCAGGCCTTAAGCAGAGAATCAGATGAGAAGTGCTCTCCAAAAAAAACTTAATTTTTTTAAATCTTTGACCTCCCAGCTCCCTGAAGAATTCCATATTGCTCAGGCCTCTTTCCCACTGCAGAGTTGGGGTTAATTCCAGAGAGCCTTTGGTTAACCCAGGACACACACCCTGAATTTTGGGTGCCAGAACCACCTCTGCCTCTCGAGGGTTTCTCACAGCTGCACACCCAGAAGGAGCAAACAGAACTGCCTAAAACCTTCCCTCCTTCTTCACCTCCTCCCAATATTTCACCTTAGTCCCCAGAACGTTGCTGGGAACAGCTGATTCTGACAGGGCTGATGCTGCAACTAAAAATATGAACCATTTTCCCCGTGCTGGTGGCACCTGCGTCAGCTGCTCCTGGCTGCACAGCTCCACACCTTCTGCTCCTGTTTCCAAACTTTCCATCAAGAAATGCCCTGAGCTGACACCAGCAGCCTCTGCATACACCAAAGGCAGAAATTAAATTAATGATGGTTTCTCTAGGCTGAAATTGAGGCATTTCAGAGGGAATTTTTTTTTTTTTTTTTTTATTGCTGTAAGTGCCTTTAACTGCAGACCTGAGCACGGAGGATTTCACACAAGAAATATTTAAAGCTTATTTTAGCCTTAACTCCCTCTTTTCCTCCCAGTTTGCTGCTCATTCCAAGCCCTGGAGTCTAACACTTCTGCTGGGACTCAAACAAACAGCCTCCAGGATTTTTATTTCGAGGCTGGACCTCATTTCTCAGGCTGTCTGCCTCTCTTCCAGCCATCACTCACATTTTGGGACCTCCAGCTCCCCTCTCCACGCAGGGATTCACCACATCAGCCCTCCCACCCCAAGGAGGAGGTGGCTTCCCTCACATGACAGAGATTCTGCTCTTGGACCTCAAAACTGAAATGGAAAATAAATCCTTGAATAATAGAACAGTTTGGGCTGGCAGAAGCCTCCAAGATCATCTCCGAGCTCACCCTAAATATCTGTTTGTTCTAAATATTGGAGAAGAAAATGTTTAGGTTTTGTAGCCTACCACTGTGGCAGCTCAACATTTTGAGAATTCCATTCCTCCAGTCTTTGGCATTCCTTAATTTAACCAAAATGGAGAAATATGGAGAAAGGCTCCTGTCACACCCGAGCTGCCTGGCTCCTTCCTTTCTTTTTTAGCTCCATCTCCTCCTTGTTGCAGTTCAATCAATCCCATTGTTTTACAATTCACCAGACAGAGGTAAAAACAAAACCTGAAAGGTCAAACACAGCAGCCAAAGCCGTAACTCCTTTCCCTGGCTCATTTTTCATGTGCCAACTCAGGGCCAAAGCTCCAACGACGACTTTTAATTGCCTGGAAATTCAACCATCAGCTTTCTGTGCCTCCAGGAAAGCTCCAACACAAAGATCTTTACGTGTCTCAGTAATTCCGACCCGCCACGAGAACACTCCGGTGCCACAGCCCCCTGGCAAAGGGCGGCTCGGCCATTCCCAGTTCCAAGGTTCCCTGCACCTCACCCCGGCGCTGTTCCCTCATCGCCCCATTTTACAGCCATCATTTCCCTCTCCCTTCTTCCCCGAGCTCCTTTCATCTTCCCTTGCCGCTCCTCGGCCCCAGAGGTTGATGGATTGATCTCTGCACCCGGTTCCACGCAGGCACCTTCTAAAATGAACCCGGATTCATCCGCGATTATCGCGCCAAATAAAAGAATTCGGCCTCCCCCGATAAGATTTTCCTAAAGAGCATTCCAGCCACGCTCACTGCCGGGAACTGAGCCCCGGGGAAGCGTTTGTCACCCGGCAGCAGCGATCGCTGGAGGTTACAAGGGGAAAATAGAGGAGAAACGCACGGCGGACATAAAATCCTTCATGGAGCCAAAAAACCCCCATCCCTCCGCCCCACAAAAGGTGGGAATTTCCACGGGAAAAGCGAGGCTTTCACGGCAGGCAGTGAAATCTGCTGGGAACCAAGGTCAGAGCCATCGTTTAGACGAGCCACATGAGAGTCATTTACAGCCTTAGCAGAACAAACCCTCCCGTGGCAGCTCCGCGGTCAGGTGATGTGCCAGCCCAGTGAGCAGCAGGCATTTGTTGGGATGGAATCCCTCCAATCCCGGAATTTCACCGTGAGCAGGTTCAGGAGGGCGAGACTCGAGCAAGGACACCACACGAGGATGTGGCACCTCATTAGCGGGTCCCTCCCGCTCGGTGACAAAAGCCATCGCCTCCCACAGCCCCCGGCACTGCAGAGGCGTCCGCAGAGAGCGAACCGTGCCCTGCTCCAGCCCACGAAATGAATCAACAGCCCCAGCAAACCAATCCCTTCCCAGCCCAAAACTCGGCTTTAATGATGGGAAGGAGCACAAGAACACAGCCGGGAATCCGAGGAGGCTGCTGGGCTTTCTGCAGAGCGGCTGGGACAGGAAAAAAATCACCTTTTGTTCTGTAGATTGGTGTTTGCTTAATATTAAACTTCCCAGTCGCTGCCGTTTAACCTCCCCGGCGCGGTGTGCGAGCACTCCCAGAGCCTGGCAGTTCACAGTCGTTGAGTCACGACCTGAATCTGTTTAAATTTCACTTTTCTGGTGGCAGGGGGATGGGACTGGATGGGCTTTAAGGTCCCTTCCAACCCAACCCATCCCGTGACTGTCTCTCAGCTGAAGAAGGGGGCACAGAGCTGTCATGACGAGGCTGAGATCGCCCCGTTAATCACTTTGGGAGTCTTAATTACAGCTCGCCCCTCACTAATAACAGATTTCCCCAAGTTCCGTGACTCTCAGCCGCTTGGATCTGGGAACAGTCTCAGAACTAACTCAACACAGCGGCCACCACCCCCCAGAGCTGATGATGAGCGATCGTCTCATCACCAAAACACCACTTTAAACCCCAAATGGTAACCAGGTGACTCAGGGCCTGACTCACATCAAGGATAAGTTTAGCCCGGGACACCTGGAAGTGCTGCTCAGCCCCTGGGCTCACCTCGAACTCCCCACGCAGCCCCGGCTCACCCCAAAGCCACCCCGCAGCAGAGCCGGGGCAGCACCAGCTGCTCCTGGAGAGGCTTTCCCAGCTCCCACCCCACTCCCAGCTCCTCCTCGACCCACAGGCCAGAGAGATTCACCCAACAGAAAATTCACTCAGCCTAAAGTGAGGAATTTGATCTGGTTTGCCTCACCTTGGAGCCACGGGAGACGCTGGAGGAGAGCAGGGAGGGAGGGTCAGGAAAGGTTTGGAACCGTTATCCCACCCCTCGGGCACAGAGCAAGGAGAGAGGGTCAGGAAAGGTTTGGAACCGTTATCCCACCCCTCGGGCACAGAGCAAGGAGAGAGGGTCAGGAAAGGTTTGGAACCATCACCCCACCCCTCGGGCACAGAGTCAGCTGCAAAAGTCCGATGCCACCTCAGGAATGAGGAATTCCAGCATTTCTGGACTGCAGCAAGAATGCAAAGGGAACAGCAAGGCGATTCCAGGGATCTTCCCCAAGATTTGATCTCTGCAGCTGGCAGAGAGAAGCCCAGCACCATCTGTAATGTGTGCATATAAATATATACATAAATATAATCAACTCCACCTATTATTTCCTATTTTACACCCTACCAAGGTAAAATACAAATCAGAACATCTAAAGGCAGACAGATAAAACACTGAACAGACGGAAAAGAAGATTTAACATGAGAGTGGGATTAGAGGAGAAGAGTCACTACAGGGACTGGGAACTCTGTTTTTGTCTCAGGACTACAAAATCACAATTTAGTGGTGCAGTATTTTAAGGACGGGTGTCAAGATCTCAAGGAAAGAAAAAAACCCAAGAAAAATATGTAATATATAAACCAGTCAAGAAAAAACTACTGGGATTATTTCTTCCAAACACTTAAGAATTACAGTTTCACTACAAATTTCATTTATTTTAACTAGACCTCCACCTCTATTTCAGCAAAGCTCTGTTGCATCCGAGTAAAAAAAATTATCTTGTTTATTTTTGTACTAAACCTCCTTTCACCAGACGCTTCAGCTCCACGTGCCCAATTTTACAGTCCCAGGCCTGGGGACAATTTGATGACCACCAAATCTGGTTTTAGTTCAATAACACAACTTCCTGAGGAGGAAAGGAGCCTGGATGTGTAGATGTGGTAAATGAACAGCCTGGTCTGAGAGGCTGGAAGTCAATGGGAAAAGGAGGAGAAGGAACAGTTTGTGCTCCCAGATCCCCTCCAACAGCACAACCAGAGGGATTGGCAGCTCCAAACAAACCCCTCCCAGGAGCCAAATTCCTCCTCGTGTGGAATTCCAGGTTTCTCCTGGACCCTCTGCTCTGCTCCCGCGAGGCCCTGCTGCTGGGATTAGGAGCATCCAGGGAGTGCTGCAGGTTTGAAGCTGTTTCAGGTAAGGAGCCCATCCCAGCCCACCCATTCCATCCAACGCCATGGAATTCAGGAGGGGAGCACAAGGAAAAAAAACCCTTTTTGTGGGTTAACCCAGAAAAGAGTGGAGAGGGAGAGGATAGAGAGTTTATAAGTACTAAGAACATCTAGGAGAAATAAGGATGCCCTGAGGGTCTCTAAAAATAGAGATGGGATTGGGATATCAGATGGAGAGGGCTCCAAACACTGGGGATGGGAGTCACCACCTCAGAGGAAAAATGTCCTTTATTGAGGAGCTGAACCCCCCAGCAGGGATTCTTAAGGGGATGAAGAAATCCTCCATCCAGACTCTCCTCCTTGCCCTGCAGGGATGTCCCCCTTCCAAGGAACCTCTAGGAGACACTGGAATTTCAGGGAAGCCACCCAGAAGGAAATCACAGTTATGGAGACAAACTCCCTCACCCCAGGCCTTCCAAAGGGAGAGAAAATTTCAGAGTGACCCCAAAAGAGAGTGGAAGTCCATCAGCAGGGAGGTGATGCCTTCACCCCAAAGTTTCACAAGGTGGGAGGCTCCCCTGAGGACGGGGGCACTTTTTCCCTAAACCCCCAAAAGGTTCACGGGGAACAACTCCTTCTCCTGAGCTTTGCAACGGGAAGGATGCCAGGCACTAAAAAACCAGGAGAACGTGCATCTCCCTCCATCCACCCACAGGGGATGTACCCACAGCAGAGCACACACAACCCCCTACTCCAGGGAGGATCCGTGTCCGTATCCAGCTGAGGAGCTGCAGCCACACGGACGGATCCACCAGCAGGACAGAGCTCCACACGCTCTGGGGTGAAGCTGGAAGGTCAGAGGCAGGATGGGAGAGGGGCACCCCCAGACCCACCGTGACACATCCCACGGCACACGGTCACGGCTACACCTGGCCCTGCCTCGCATGCCAACGTCACCAGAGGCTCTCGGTACATTTTTATCTGGTGCTTATCCACATTTCCAAGATAGCCCTGAGAACGTGAACCTGCTGTGACCCCACACACACCCCGGAGCTCACGTACCGCGTTTCCCGCAGGCAGCCCCCACACCCGGGTGTGCAGGAACGGGCTGCAAACGCACCCGGTGTCACCCCAAACGACCCCACAGGGCACACACGGGGGAGGACAAGGCGCAGACAGACCCCAAGTCACGGCAGAACGTGTCCCCAAAATACAGCCGCGGGATCTCCCCCACGACCACGGCAGCACCGCGGGGTCACCGACACCCGCAGCGCACCGGGGCCGCCCCTGCCGGGGCAGGCAGCACCGCGTCCCCGAGCGCCGGGCCGGCTCCCCGCGGGCTTGCGCCCCGCTCAGCCCCGCCGGGAGGGCTCCCGCCGCCGCCGGCCCCGTTACCTTCTTGACGGTGCGCGGCGCCTCGGTGACGGTGCCGTCGGGGCTCACCAGCGCCTCGGCCGCGGCGCCGCCGCTCTCGCCGCCGTCGCGGTGCCGGTGCTGGGGGTGGTGCGGGTCGCTCCTCTTCATGGCCGAAGCCTGCGGCACCTTGGCGGCTGCCGAGGACAGCCCGGGGCAACCGCTGCCCGGAGGCCGCTCGGCGGAGGGGGCCGGGGCCGCCTCACG
>VZTJ01001627.1:15794-26603 GCA_013397795.1 Orthonyx spaldingii | reverse complement strand
CCGCCGCCACGCCGTGCCCCGCTGCGTGAGCGCCCACCGGCTCGCACGGCGGCCCCGTCGCCTTGTCCATGGGGCCGCCGAGCTCCTTCAGCTCCACGGCAGGCGCGGCCACCGCCACCTGCACCGANCCGCCCCGCCGCCCTCGCGGCCGCGCTGCATGACGGGACACGCAGTCCTCCCGCCACGCTCCGCCCCGGAGAGACTACAACTCCCGGCACCCCCCGCGGCGCGCCACCGAGCCCCGCCTCCTCGCGGGGCCGCGCGGGGGTTGGTGGGAGTTGTAGTCCGCGCGGGGCTGCCAGCGGCGGCGGAGCCCCCGCCCCGTGGAAGCGTTTGGTTCTTTTTTCACGTTTTGGTGAATTTTCAGTGTCTCAGCCGCCGGGCACCGAATCGAAGAATCATTGAGGTTGGACAAAACCTTCAAGACCATCCAGTCCCAGCTGTGCCCGATGCCCACCTTGTCCCCAGCACAGAGCTCTGAGTGCCACCTCCAGCAATTCCTTGGGCACCTCCAGGGTTGGCCACTCCAAACCTCCCTGGGCAGTTCCAAGGCCTGAGCACCCTTTCCATGGGGAAATTCCTGCTGATGTCCAGCCTGAGCTTCCCCTGGCCCAGCCTGAGGCCGTTCCCTCTCCTCCTGTCCCTGTGCCCTGGGAGCAGAGCCCGACCCCCCCGGCTGCCCCCTCCTGTCAGGGACTTGTGCAGAGCCACAAGGTCCCCTCTGAGCCTCCTTTTCTCCAGGCTCAGCCCTTTCCCAGCTCCCTCAGCCGCTCCGGGGGCTCCGGCCCCTTCCCAGCCACTTTGCCCCTCTCTGGACTCAATCAGCCATGAGATTTGGTGTCCCCACAGTGCCAGACCCCGGCCAGGCTGCTCCCCAAGGCCTGGTGTGCCAGGAAAACCCACAGAAATGAGGAGCCACAAGCTCCTGGCACGGGGAATGCGTCATCCAAAAGCCTGGAACTTGCTGTCCTGCCAGGCCTGCCGGCCACAGAGCTCTGCCTACAGGCACAAGCCAGTAATGAGCCACCTTTTCTAAATCCAGTCCTTCGGGAATGTGCCTCTTAGGGAGAGCAAACCCATCCTTTCATTATTGTTGTTTATTGAGAGCTGCCCTGGGAGAAGAACTTGGGAGCTGTTGGTGCGTGAGAGCTTAATTAATTCTCAAGTGTCACTTCCAATTCTCGAGTGTCCAATTCTCAAGGCCCGGGCGAGCTCGAGCTCGGTGTTTGGGATCAGCTGGAGGAGAGGAGAGGGAGAGAGGGAGCCCACAGGAACCTCCCAAAAAATCAGGAGGGAGAGGAGCGATGGAAGCAGTGGAGCAGCAAAACCTGAGCGGCTGAAGGAGGATTTCAGGGAAGAAAGGGCTGTAAAGCGTTTAATGGGCTGCGAGTTATCAGAGAGGGGCAGGGATTCCAGAAGGGGATTGGAGTTTCCAGAGCGGGAAGGAAAAGCAACACATCCCTTTGTGCCTGAAATGTGATGAGGACAATTCCCGACCTCACTGAACTAAAGCTGTTTCCTACGGAAGGAAAATTAGGATCTGACGTTCCTCCCTCTCTCCAGGATCACAGAACTCCGTCTCGGGGCTGATTTCAGGCTCAGAAGGGGCCTTTGAAGGGCGAACTCTTTCAAAGCCGCCGTGGGAGGGATTTGAAGCTGGAGCAATGTCCCTCCCCTTCCATTGACGCTGGGAGACCCGGAAAAGTCGCAGCTCCTGCAGCGCCGCGGTTCTGCTGAGGAGAGGAGCTTGTGGTGGCCTGGAGATGGAGAAATCCTCCAGAATTCATCATCTCCCGGCGCCACAGATCCCACAAAAAAAAAAAAATAAAAAAAAATCCCACCAGGTTGTTTTGCACACTCTTAACCAATGCAAAATCCTGACCCTGATCCTCTTCTGCTGAGGAGAGGAGCTTGTGGTGGCCTGGAGATGGAGAAATCCTCCAGAATTCATCATCTCCCGGCGCCACAGATCCCACAAAAAAACACACCAGGTTGTTTTGCACGCCCTTGACCAAGGCAAAATCCTGCCCCGAGCTCGGTGCTTTGAGCCCACCTGGCCTTTTAAAGGACACTCCCGAACTGGGGAGGCTGGCAGGGATGGAGTTTTCCTGGGGAACACGTCCTGTGCTGATGGCAGCACCCCCGAAACCCGCGGTGCTGACCGGACCTCGCACGGGGAGCACCGAGGTTATCCCGGCCCCCGGGATCCCTGTGCCGGGCTGTGCCCGGAGATTTATCTGGGAAAACAGCGGATATCGGCAGAGGAAGGGAGAGGCTGTTTGGGCAGGGAGGACCCAGAGAGGCTCCAACAATCGGGGCTCTGTGAGAGCGGCGCCTGCGAGGGAGCCTGGGGCTGGCTCCTGCCCTCGCTCCCTGACAGGAGCCCGGGATGCTTTGGCCTGGAAGTCTGGGAGAGGAAAGCGGCCTTGGAAAAGCAAAATTCCTTTCTTTGAGAGCCGTGGCTGGTGCGGATCCACGGCAGAGTCTGGTTTCTCCCAGTGATCACGGCCACAAATAAAACTGAGGTAGAAGAGGAGTAAAAAAACTGCGGTTTTCGGGCTGTTTTCTGTTCCAGCTGGCGTGGAAATCCCTCCTTCCCGGCTGGAATGGGGATGGACGCTCCATTCGTGCGTGGTGGGACCGAGCTGGAGCCGGTGGCTGGAGCAGGGGTGGGACACAGGCAAATTATCCCCAAAACTGGAGCCAACCGGAGCCCAGAGGGGAGGGAAGAGCAGGCTCAGAGTCGATGTCGGACGTCTGGACTTTCAGGAGGACAAGGAACGGCCTCAGGCTGGGCCAGGGGAGGCTCAGGCTGGACATCAGCAGGAATTTCCCCATGGAAAGGGTGGTCAGGCCTTGGAACTGCCCAGGGAGGTTTGGAGTCCCCATCCCTGCAGGCGTCCCAGGAATTCCTGGAGGAGGCACTCAGGGACAAGGTGGGCATCGGGCACAAGCTGGACTCGATGGGCCTGGAGGGCTTTTCCAGGAAAACAAAACGATTCAGGGATTCCCTGGCACTGCTAACCAGAGGTGGAAAGAGGGATGAAATCCCAGGTGGGCACCCACACCTCGATCCTGCACAAAGAAGGAACCCCAGGGTTTTTCTCCACCACAGCAGCCACAAAACCCAGCGTGGCCGAGCCATTCCACCCCTCGGATTCCCACATTCCCTGAAATCCTCCATCCAGCTGCAGCCCTCACCAATTTCCAGCCTGGATTTGCCCATTCCTGGGCCGTCCAGCCCAAAAAACTGCTGGGAAATGGAGCCAGGAGCCCGGTGTGTGATCCTCTCGGCTTCCCTCATCCCAGTTAAAACCAGCTGCAGTTAACTGGGAACGCTTCCAGCTCCTCTCCAGCCCCACTGCAATGGCTGAGCCTTCCAGGCACGAAGAAAAGAGGGGGAAAAAATCCGATTTATGGAAGTTTTCAATTCTTTAAGGCTCCAGCACCCTCCTGGAAGCCAACAGAAAGTTGTCATTTCTCCAGGATATAGAATTCCAAACCCAAAATAGATACCACTCTATAACATTATCCCTTCTAATTGCTCCTCTGGCCCACTGATAGGATTTTTGGATGATTTCTGGATGATTTTTGGATGATTTTTGGCCATTTGATTCCAGCAATCCCATTTTTCTGCAGCCATCAATTCCTCCTGGCAACATCCCAGCGACCTGCCTGCACTACCCAGAGATTTCATCCCTTTAATTCCACCAGATGGATGGAAAACGTCAACGTTTCTCCCTGGGGATGAGTGGTTAAGTGAACCCATAGGGAATATTATCCAGATTTCTTGAAATCTCTCTGTTTTTCCCATTGAAGTGTTGGGAGACGTGTGACCCTCTCTGCTTTGACCTCCTGCACCTCCCATGGGAATGTTGGAGCTTTTCCCTAAGGATACTTGAGCTCCAGGCAGGGAAATTCATCAGATTTTTGGCAAACTGGGGGTGTTTTCTTCCTTAAAAATTTTGTCCCTCTGTGCCAAATCAAGGTGGGTTTTTTTGGGAGGGGATGTGACATGGTCAGCACATCTCCTGCTGCTTCCAAAATTAAAATATTTTAGCTTTTTTTTTGTTTCAAAATGGCAAATTGTTTAGGAATAGTTTTGTTAGAACTGGGTTTTTAACTAAGAAAAGCCACAAAATAAAATATATAGAAAGAAAAAAAAAGGCCTGAAATCAAAGGAAGATAAAGAGAAACATTTTGCTTCACCCCGGACAACCCAGCTTTGACTCTGGAGCAGGGTCAGCCAAGAAAACCATTGGAAAAACGCAATTTTCACTGACCAATTCCACCCAAATTTCAGGGTCTGGCTTTCAGGATAACCAAGCCGTGCAGCTGCATGGCTCCCAAGCAAAATTTAAAAAGGGATATTTTCCAAAAGCAGCATTTTCCCCCCAAAAAAAGCACCAGCGCTGTGGGAAACTTCAGATGCCTCGGTGGGACCCCACCCAAAATTTACCCCTCAAAATTTGGGGCACCCCGCCGGGGGTTTGGGGATGTTTTAGCCCGTGGTGCCACCTGCTGGCAAAGGGCCCGCCCAGTGCTCCCAGATGTCCCCAAACCTGTCCAGTTGTCCCCAAAACTGTCCCCACTGCACCCGCTGCCAATTCCGGCCCCTCGCACCTGCATTCCACAGGTGGGACAGGGGGTTCAAAGCACTTCAAAGCCGTTTTTAAGGTGCTCTAAAGCAGTTTTAAAGGTGCTTTAAAGCAGCTTAAAGCAGGTTCTAAAGCAAGTTTTTAAAGCAGGAGGGTTTTCAGGAAAAAGGACAAGCTCCCCCATGATGTTTTCCCACAGTGATCCCTCCCCAAGAAGCCCAGAGAAACCACTGGGAATGAAAACTTGGTAAATTTAATACTGATACAGGAGGGTTTTCCTTTACACAGCAAAAATGAACCCGTGGAGGAGCAAAAAAAAAAAAAAAAAAAACAAGAAACCAACAAGACTTAAAAAAAAAAAGGNTTGGGGGAGAAAAAAAAAAAAAAAAAAAAAGCCAGGAACCTACCAGGACTTAATAAAAACAGGGAATAATGGGAACATCCAAACACCAGCAGGGACTGCAGCCCTCCTGCCTGAGTTTGCTGTGACTTGATTTTTTCTTTTTTTCCTAAAAAAATAATCAAAAGCTTTGCTCTGGGGGTTGCTGACCCTGTTTCACCTCGAGCACCCCGAGGTTCGAAGGTTTTTAGAGGTTTTTTTGCTCAGGGAGAGCCCCTGCAGCCCAAGGTGCTTCCCTTCCCATCTCCCATGGCAGCGCCACCCCACTGATCCTGACGCGGGTCTGGCTCAGCTCTCTGTGGAGCTGGAAGGCACTTTGGGATCTCTGAGGGGATTGGGGTGAACCCAAAACAGGGGAGCACACCAGGGCTGATGCTGCTGCTGCTGCTGCCCCTGCCCGGGCTCATCCCGAGCAGAGGCCGCGCCTGGCATCACGTCCCCATCACGATACAAAGGCTTAAAAAATCAGAAATGTAAGAAAAATTCCCTATTGGCACAAGTGTGTGTGAGCTCTACGTACCTCTAGCCGTGGGTGGGGCAGAGCCAGGGCCGTCAGCACCCCGGGGTGTGGGACAAAGCTCCCCAAAATCTACCCTGACCTACGCTCGCCCGCTGTCCCCCTTGTCCTTTAACCCCTGTGGGAGCTGGGGGTTGTTCTGTCCCACTGACAGCTCCTTTCTCCCAGGGATGCTGCAGGGAATCCCAAAACCTTGCCAGGCTGGGAGGTGCATCGAGTCTGTCTGGGTGATGCACAGAGAAACTCCGTCCCCCAAGGGGAGGGATCGGAAGTGGCCGGGCTGGTGGGGTGTTTGGGATGGACCCCGTGGGATGAGGGGGGCTCTGGTGCCCCCTCACAGGCTGCCAGCGCTGGATGAGCCTGTGGGTCTCACCCCAGGGATCAGAAGTCCGAGTCGGGGTCCAGCAGCTCCGCGTCCACCAGGTTGGTCCGAGAGTGGATGGGGGCCAGCCCTGCCCGGCAGCCCTGAGTCCTGGGCGCCCCGGGGCGGGGCAGGGGGCCGGGGTTGGGCCTGGGGGGCCACAGGGCGCCCCCGTTGTGCTGCCAGCGCCCGGCACTGGGGCCGGGGCTCTCCGGCTCCGGGGCCCCGCTGTCGGGGCAGAAGGGGTTGCTGATGAGGTGGAAGACGTTGGCTCTGCGGCGCCCGTCCCACGGCCCCCCGGGGAAGGCGGCGTCGGGCTGGAGGGGCGGGAGGACATCGGGGGCAAAGGCCACCAGGCAGGGCTGGGGGGGCAGGCGGGGCAGGCGGGGGACGGTGCTGGGGGCCGCGGAGCCCCCCAGGCAGCNCCCAGCTCTGCCTCCCTGCACATCCCAACGCCCCCACCCCGCCTCATCCCCCAGAAATTCCCCAAGGACTTGCCAGGTGTTGCCACGGGCGTCACGGAGATGTCCTGGGGCAGGATCGCCCCTCTCCTGGCCACCATCTTGGTGACGTGCTGGGCCCACGCCGAGGACACGTCAGCCGACGGCTCGTTGATGTCGAACGCCAAGCCGGCTGCAGTGACAGGGGGATCGGGTCAAGGGGGGACAGCAGGGACCCCGGGGCGCTGCTGGGGGTGTCCCCTGGCACGGGCACGTACCCACGGGGCCGTCGTGGGACACGGTGTGCATGCTGAAGGACAGCTCCTGGCCCGGGTCGCGCAGCAGCTCCTTGCGCTTGGAGAAGGCCTTGGCGATCATCTTGCTCTTCTTGATCCTCTTGGGCTGGTCATCGCTCTGCCCCGTCAGCCTGGGGACACGCAGGGGCACAGCTGTCACAGCTGGGGGCACAGGGATCCTCCCATCTCCCCCTCCCATTCTGGATGGGGACACCAGGCTGGGGAATGGGTCCCCTGGGGATCGAGGTGTCCCACAAACACCAAGTGGGAGAGGACACCCCATTCCTGAGCTGCTGTGAGCCCACAGCTCACGGAGCTGAGGGACAAACATCTGGGAATGTCCTCCAACATCCCGCTGGATGGGGCAGGAAGGGCTCCACGGAGCTGGGGTGACACCCTGGGGGTCCCACCTGCACCAGGTGCGCTTCCAGATGAGCAGGGTGGCCTTGGTCCACACCCAGGTGCTCATGGAGACGCCGGTGCCAAACATGGCGAAGAGGTTGATCTTCTCCACCAGGAGGCTCGGCCGGTTCTTGATCTCGCAGTCGGGGATGGGCTTGTTGGTCTGCGTGGCGATGGTCACGTTGGCCTCACACCTGCGGGGACAGCGTGGGACAGCGGCCGTAAGGACGGGGACACCCACGTGGCCCCACGGGTGGAGAGGTGGTGGCACCACCAGTGGGGGACACGGGGCCATCCACTCGGCGGTGTGAGGTGCTGCAGTGCCACCGCTGTCCCTGTCCCCCTCCGGGCCCTGTCCCACTCACAGGACGTATTCCCGGAAGCTGCGCTCCCACTCGGCCTGGTTGAAGAAGTCGTAGAAGTGGCAGCCAAAGGTGATGAAGACGAAGCCGAAGGCCAAGAAGCCGAAGATGCCTGGAAGAGAAGTGGGACATCCCTGGTTCAGCCAAACCCCAGGGACACCAAGACAAAGACGCCACGCCGGGGCCGTGCCACCACCACCACAGCTTTGTCCCTCGCTGCCGCCGCCCCTGGGAAGGAGCTGTGTGACTTCAGGGGACAAGATGTCCCCATTGCCACTCCAATCCCCTTGGGAACGGTGCCAGCGGAGCCCCTCACCCAGGCGCAGCATGGTCTCGTTGATCTTGCTGGCCGCCTTCTCGCTCAGCAGCCCGGGGTGCTTGCTCTTGATGGAGAAGAGCGTCATGACCCCTGCGGTGGAGGACGAGGGGGTCAGGGTGTGGGGACACCCACAGTGCCCCCATCCCTTCCCAGAGCTGAGCCCACACCTACCCCGGATGAGGAAATAGCCCCCCACGATGAGGACGAGCCCGATGGGCGCCAGCACGAAGCCGGCTCGGTAGCGGTAGTTCTTGTAGCCCACGAAGCAGATGCCACTGACAGAGTCACCGTCCACCTGGCAGGGACAGGGACAGGCACGGGAGGGTCAGCTGGCTGTGGGAGTCACCCTGACACTGCACCCCGTGACGGCGGCCCCGTTACCTGCGCCACGGCCAGGATGGCCACGGTGAGCACGAAGGGGATGGACCAGGTGATGAGGTGGAAGTAGGAGGTCTTGCCCAGCAGCGGCTGGTAGGTGGTGCCCAGGGCCTTGAAGGACGTGTGCCAGGCGTAGGTGAGCATGACAAACCAGATGACCCCCGACATCAGCGAGTAGTACACGATGACAAAGATGATGACGCAGGACAGCGTCTCGTTGGAGCTGCGGGGAGGCGAGACCAGAGCGTCACCGACCTCCACGAGGCACACGCAGGAGGGAGGGCGTCTCACCCTCCACACTCCCAGCGGGCCAGAGAACCCCGAGAGCCCTCCTTGGTGGGCTGGGGACAGAGGTGACACCTACGTGGGCTCCCCCAGCCGCATGGTGCCGTCGGCCCGGCACACGATCTCGTCGCGGGCGCCGTCCATGAACTGCGCCAGCCAGCCGATGCTGCCCACGAAGAAGCAGGCGTTGACGTAGAACAGGATGACGGCGGGGTAGCGGTTGGAGTTCCTCCAGTCAGCAACAAACGTGGCCTGGGGGGCGGAGAAAGCGACAGCTCGGCGCCCGGTCCCCTTTTGGGGACACCGCCCCGCGTGCCCCCGCGCCTCACCAGGGTGAAGAAGGTGCAGAAGATGGTGACGGAGCTGAAGGCGGCGATGTAGACGTGCATCTCGCGGTGCTCCTTCTCGGTGAACAGCGGGTTCTGGCACTGGATGCCGCAGCCCTCCACGTCCTCGTACCAGCTCTTGGGGTTGTCCGTGCGCACCAGCGGCGCCTCGCACTGCCCCGAGCTGTTGAACTTGATGTTCTGGACCTCGTTCTGCCATGGGGGAAATGAGGCCGTGAGGTGGAGGAGGAGACACCCCCATGGCCAAGATGGACATCAGTCCCCCGTGGAGGGCAGGGGACAGCTGGGTTTCAGAGAATCACCATGGGATCGTGGAATGGTTTGGGTGGAAAGGACCTCAGAAAGGGACCCCTCCAGTGGCACCCCTGCCATGGCAGGGACACCTCCCACTGTCCCAGGCTGCTCCCAGCCCCAGTGTCCAGCCTGGCCTTGGCCACTGCCAGGGATCCAGGGGCAGCCACAGCTGCTCCGGCAATTCCAGCCCAGCCCCTCCCCACCCTCCCAGCCAGCAATTCCTTCCCAATCTCCCATCCATCCCTGCCCTCTGCCACTGGGAAGCCATTCCCTGGCTCCTGGCCCGGCAGCCCTTGGCCCCAGTCCCTCTCCAGCTCTCCTGGAGCCCCTTTGGGCCCTGCAAGGGGCTCTGAGCTCTCCCTGGAGCCTTCTCCTCTCCAGGCTGACCAACACCAACCATTTTCTCCTGCAGAAAGCAACTTTCCCTTCCCATCCCCACCCGCACCGTACCGGGCACCCCTCGGGGAAGCGGTCGGTGGTGCACTTGAGGAAGTCGGGCCAGCCACGCTCGCGCTCCACAATGGTGCAGGGTGCCCGGGTGGCCTGGCACAGGGTCTGGCTGGGCAGCTCCACCTGCCCATCCTCGCACTTGGGCATGTAGACGGCGCAGAGCAGGGGCTGGATGACGTCCCAGCAGCGCGGGGCGTTGCGCAGGCCTGCGGGGAGGGGACAGCGCCGTCACCCCCCCGGGCACGGCCACCTCCTGCTGCGCCCCCACAGCACCCACACACAGCACTGGGACCCCTCTGCAGGGTCGCTGGGGCACCGTGACTGTCACCAGGGCTGTACTGAGCCCCTGCCATA
The DNA here is from genome assembly GCA_013397795.1 of Orthonyx spaldingii. NCBI lineage: Eukaryota > Metazoa > Chordata > Aves > Passeriformes > Orthonychidae > Orthonyx > Orthonyx spaldingii. The sequence goes on along the minus strand of VZTJ01001627.1, from coordinate 16,800 downwards.
GGGGCACAGCCCTGGTCCCAGCTTTGCTGCTCCCCTCTATACTGCACCCCCCTGTGCCCACCCCCAGCCCCTGATAAACCATTTTCTATACTGTACCCACCCCAGACCCTCACTATACCTTCTCCCCTCTATACTGCACCTATCTCCAGTCCCTTTTTATACAGTTTTTTATCCTGCACTCATCTCTGGGCCCAGCCTACTGCTCCTCTCTATACTGTGCCCATCCTCTGTCCCCCACTATAGAGTTTTCTATACTGCACCCACCCCTGGGCCTGTGCTATCCCACACCCACCCCTGTACCCCACTCTACTGCTCCCCTCTATACTGTACCCATCCCCAGGCCCCCTCTATATAGTTTCCCATACTCTACCCATCCCCAGTCCTGTGCTATGCACTTTTCTAAACTGCACCAATCCTGACTCCCTTGCTATACAGTTTTCCATACTGTAGTCATCCCCAGCCCCCTTCTATACAGTTTTCCATACTGTACCCATCCCCAGGCCCCCTTCTATACAGTTTTCTATACTGTACCCATCCCCAGGCCCCCTCTATATAGTTTCCCATACTCTACCCATCCCCAGTCCTGTGCTACGCACTTTTCTAAACTGTAGCAATCCTGACTCCCTTGCTATACAGTTTTCCATACTGTACCCAACCCCAGCCCCCCTCTATACAGTTTTCTATACCGTACCCATCTCCAGCTCCCCGCTATAGTTTTCCATACTGTACCCATCCCCAGCTCCCCTCTATACAGTTTTCCATACTGTACCCATCTCCAGCTCCCCGCTATAGTTTTCCATACTGTACCCATCCCCAGCTCCCCTCTATACAGTTTTCCATACTGTACCCATCTCCAGCTCCCCGCTATAGTTTTCCATACTGTACCCATCCCCAGCTCCCCTCTATACAGTTTTCCATACTGTACCCATCTCCAGCTCCCCGCTATAGTTTTCCATACTGTACCCATCCCCAGCTCCCCTCTATACAGTTTTCCATACTGTACCCA
>VZTJ01001625.1:176566-230757 GCA_013397795.1 Orthonyx spaldingii | reverse complement strand
GCTCGGCTCGGCTCGGCTCGGCAGTGGCTGTCCCCGTGCCCGTGCCCGCTGCCGCCGCACACCGCACTGCCCTGCCCGCAGGGGACACGCCTCGCCTGCCGGGGCGGGGGGGCCGCGCTGGGCCGGGGCCAGCCCCGACGGCCTCCCCGCTCCGGCCGTCCCCGCTCCGCTCCCCCCGCGTCCCCCGGGACCTGCTCCCGGCGCGGCCGGGCCCGCGGGCGCCGCTTTGGCTCTTCGCTCCTGCGCCTCGCTGCGCCCAGGTGCTGCCTCCCGAGACCCGGAGGCTGCCGCGGGCTCCGCGGGGCAGCCGCGCCCGAGAACCCTTCTCCGAGAGCCGGCCTCCGACCGGCAGCCGGCTCCCGGCCCGGAGCGTGTCCTGCCACCGCGGGTCCCGGCCGCAGATCCGCCCTGCAGGCCCCGACGGGGCCCGGGTAGTGCGGTGCTGTCCGCCCTTCGCTCGGGACTGCCAGCCCGGCACAAGCCCCCGCAGCCGGCGCTGGGGCCTCCGCGGCTGCACCCTGTCGCGACAGCAGCCGGCTACAAGGGAGAGCTGGTCTCCTAGTGTGGGCTTACGGACTGCTCACACAGGTGGTGTACACGTCCAGACGCAGAGCAATCTGTACGACGTCTGCCTTTTCAAAACTCTTACATCTCAAACACCACCCTTCCCACGTTGAGTGTTCAGTAGCTTTTGCCACTTTGTGTTTATTTTAGAGCAACCAGCAAGATATCATAGCTTATTCAAAATGTCAACTCCACCTGGTACTTTCTAAAGTTCTTAACGGTAGTAAGACATCTTAATTTTAATTTTTTTTTTTTTTTAAAATCAGATGTCTTATTTTTTGTATGCATAGAAAAAACGTTGCTCATCCGACCTGATAGCACAGTTGGGAAACAGTCAAACTAGGACGTAATTCCTTGTGGCTGAAAAGAAGCAGCAAAATGCAAGATTAAAAGTAAAGTGAAGGTTAGATACAATTTTTAGAGTAATCCATTGTATTGGTTGGGAATAGAGGTAGAGAACGTTGTAGCAGAGCAGGGAGATGGGTGGGATTTGTATTCTGTTACTCATGGAAAGTGAATCCTCACGATTTCTGTCTGGTAGTGTTTTACTCACAATCTGAGTTTTTGCTGGAAGCTCCAGTACAGAAAAGCTGAAAACACATTTTTAATATGACCTTTAAAATAACATTTCCATATGAGATAGTCGACTCTGAGCTTTTGTTCCAAAAAGTAAATAGTCATGCAGCATAGAGAAGCATGCTGCTAATTAAAAATCGTGCTAATTTCTAAATTTAGCTATGTTTATTTCCAATACATGCTTTTCTAAAGCAATGATTAGGCAAATATATTTTTCTTTATTCCTGTTATGGTTTGTACTCTTATCAAAAATCTTTGTATAGAGTAATTTTCAGTATTTCCTCCTGTGCTCTGTTAATTGCATAGCGCCATGTTCTTTTATACAGTGTTCTCACAGTAATTTGAAACATTCTTTTGAAATTAAAAGAAGGCAATTGTAAACCCACAAAACTGACAGAGCAGCTCGAGAGATAAAATCTTCAGGTGCCTAGCTAAGAGGATTTTCAGTTACGCACATGTGGACTGTTTTTCCTTAATGCCTTCTGTAAGAGATGGCTCAACGATGTTCCGGGAGAAAGTTTGCTGACTTGAGATAGCCATTAGTTCCCTGCTTTTTGCATTTCAAAACTGGCTGTAGATTTTTTACCAGGTGTAAAATTATGTGCAGATAATGTATGATTATATGTAAGATTATGTTTAAATCACTTTCCACTTGATGAGAGAAGAAAGCAATATGTGCTACGAAAGTAGTCCCTCACCAATTTACTGCACAATCAAGCAAGGCTTGAACAGACCTCCCAGCACGGGTGAAATCCCTTTTATGCCTGTGCCAGTGCATTACAACGCAGTTAATTTCTGGTGGTGGGACCTATTGTTCAGGTGTTTTTCACGGCATAGACAATATTCACATGTGTCGAGCAGGCTTCCTCTGCTTCCAGTCATGATTAATACAGTCTAACTTTGCGAAAAACACAGAAATTGCTTGCTTTAAAAATAACATTAGGGGAGCAGTCTATAAATATCTTGGTTGTACATGCAGGGCTGCTACTGTACTGTCCCTTGGCAAAACCTTTTGAAATGGACAAGAGAAGCCCAAACCAGACTGGATTATTAGGAGAGAAAAGCAACAACAGCCACACAAGGCTGAAGAATGTGTGTTTCAAACTGGTCGTATAATTTCCCAGGGATTTGTGTATGTTTAATGAGTTGATACATATATATCAGCAAGTGACTGCAGATTTCCTGGATTTGTACAGTATCATGTGTGTTACTTTTACACTTTTTATTATCCATGTGTACCATGATTCTAATGTCCAGTCCAGCCAAACCTAATCCTTACCGTGTAGTAAAGTTGGAGCCATACCTGCTTGTTGATTCACATGATATGTGATGTGTTAGGTTTTATAAAGCACTTTGAAGATCATCGGCTAATTTTTTAAACAGTTTTTCTGATATTTCTGTTGATCAGAAGTGTGCGCTTTTTTTTCTGGATTTGACCAGGAATGCTTTTTTTTTTTCTGGATTTGTTTCAGAAGCTAAAGACAGCACTACTTTCTTACCATTCAAGTAATTTAAACATATATATTGAATGAAATCCTAAACTAAAACTATGCTCCATTCTGTGGACTCTTTCTCCCTATCTGGTCAAAACCTGAAAGCTTTCAGACTACTTAAAACTGTAGATGAAATGGGAAAGAAAAAAAGAAATTGAAAGAGCGGAAGAAATTAGGAAGGCATTCTTTACTGTGAGGTGGTGAGAACGGGTTGCCCACGGGGGTTCTGGATGTCCCAGATCTGGCACTGTTCAAGGCCAGGTTGGATATGGTGATTTAGTGGGACTGCCCATGGCGGGGGAAACTGGGACTAGAGGATCTTTAATTTCCATTCCAACTCCTTTACATCCTATGATTCTATGAATCTACTAAAAGGATAACTGTATTCTTATGCTGAAAACCCTAATATGACTTCAAGAAATATCAATAAACTGAATAGCATGTATGTCCACCTAATGTTTAAAGATGTAATTGTCCAAACCACATTGTTTTTAGAGGCACCTACAAATCCACTGATGGGAGCTTTCATTTTGATATATGTTGTGGAGCTTGAAATACTGCACATATTTGCTCTGCCTTTTTCTGTTGAAAGTTAAAACTCTAAAACCTAAATTCCAGTCTCTGGGTTTGCCAAGTATCTATTAATGCCACCTTTTTCGCATCCGTGTAACAGTTTTCACTCAAGGACATAACCATTGAAGCAAACAGTTCTTTGACAAGTCACCCACTACGTGCCTTATGCAGGTAAGAAACAGGGCTCAGTGAGCTAGCTAAAGTAACGTAATGAGTCAGGGGTGTGGCTGGTCAGGGAAATACAGAAAGACGATACTGTCCTCACTAGGCAGAAACAAAGAGCAGCCCCTGAAAAGAGGGCTGCTCACCTCCGATAGCTGCATTCCCTGTATGCCGATCTCCTTCAAAGACAGAAAAATTGCCTGGTCAAGTTTGGAAACTTCTGGGTGGTGAAGACAGTGGAGGGGATGGCATTGTAAATTACAGCTCTTCCCCTGGGTTCTCTGCAGCACACCACCTCCTGTGCATCAAGATCTGAGATGGTTCAGGGGAAGCCATTGACATGTTCTTCTTAGGCAAAACTGGGAGTTTTACACAATTCTGGCTCTTCCCACCAGCTTTGCAATGTGAGAGTAGAGGTAAGGACCTCACTCAGAACTCATTGCTATTGTACTATGAGGAAGGCAAACATAGAGGAGGTAGAAAAAATTCTACAGTTGCTTTTCTGGCAATGTGTAACTAGTTATTTTACCAACATATCATACAAAAGGAACTTTTACTCTGGCTTGTTTATGTCTTCCTTCAAAGAGAGAAGGCAGCCCAGAATGGTGTAGAAATCTTTTCAGTAGTTCAGCAGTGCTATGACACTGCCATCTCTTCCAGTTTTATCCCATATAGTCAGAACTGACTTCCATTAAAATTTGATAGAAAATACAGTATTAAATGATATTTTATATTAAAAATATGTTATGATTAAATTATATTTTCCTTACAATTATCTTTTTGTCTGGAACAATTGGTTAGTTTTATCAGAGAATCAAAAATTCTTATTGGTTTGGAGTTTTACTTCTGTTTTTCAAAAGTATCTGTCTTCTTCTTTTGATCTGAAAATCCTACCACTTTTCTACCGAACTGTGTTGCTATATTAAAGGATTTTAATAGCAGTAGTATCTGGAAACTAAAACTTACTAAGAACTTTTTTTCATAATGAAAACAGTGTTACTTTAATCTTGTGTGAGCTTTTTTAAGCTAACCCCTTGATTTGGAGGGGGAAAGGAAAACAGGCTTAAGATTTTTAAAAGTCTTGGCTTAGCAAAAAGGTGTAGGAGTTTCTAGTTTTAGAATTCCTATTTTATGGGAATTAACTTTTCTCTTGTATCTCCCCTTTTTTTTTGGTCTATTGGGAAGAGTAGTAAGTGATAAAAAGTGTGACATAGACAGAATATTAATAAAACAGAGAATCTCAAATCTATACAAGAAACCCTGAGTTCTGTGGCAATACTAGTCCAATTTGAGGGAATTTGAGTGGTTTGAGTGAAACAGCAAGAGCTATCCTGTCTGCCAGCTTACCTGCCCTATTCCTTTGCTCCAACACACCTCACTTCTCCACGACCTTCACACAGACAACAGAGGCTGCAAACATGCCAAAAAGAAGTGAGGTCAAGAGAGTGTGTAACTTGCACACTCACAGCTTTCATCATGAAATATAGAAGCTGCATGCAAAGACCATGAAAGTGCTGCTTAACCCTGTACGGGCTGCTTTGGTAGATTATTTTTTAGCTGTGGCTCTTTGATACTCTTTTGTCTTTCATTTCCAGGTAAAAGAGATATTGTGGAAGTAATAAATTCACCTATGAGAAGGTGTAAATAGCAGATCTCAGCTACCTCTCAATGACCAGTTGGTTAATTGTATCAGTGACAATATTAAGACAATGAGAATTTGAATGGAACCTCCTGCCAGCCTGCAGAATGGCAGATGATCTCTTACAGGTTGCTTTTCAATAAGACCAAAGGGCCTCTGGCCTGACAAACAGCCTCCCATAGAACTTACTAATACTGAGCATTTTCTGCTGCTCTTCTCCCCCTCTTTAAATGTGTGTAAGGCATTCTCTTGTCAGCAGCTAAGCACCATTTGGTCTGACTACCGAATTTTGCATGGCAGAGGAAATGCAGTTACATGTTTCCTTTCTTTTTTATTAGATACCTGAAATAGAGAAAATTTCTAGTGCTTTAAAGCATAACAAGACCTAGAAAGCCACATGGATAAAAGAACAGAAGTTGCTAAAAAAAATTATTTCATTCACGTAGAGAAAAAAATCCTCAAACTCTCCAAACTTAATTAGCAACCTGTTGTTTCTAGAATTCTGCCTCTTTTAAGTGTTACATCTAAGCATTTAGCATTCATTTGGCTTACTCTGTTTTACATTAAAAGCTGAAGGACTTCAGTGAGGTCAAAAGCAGGAGTTTTCACTTCATAACTAAAAGCTGATTAAGTGTTTAAACCCCTCATAAATACATATTTTATGGTACTCCTACAGAATCATTATGAGATACTGCAGATATGTCAAATGTAGTAACAGTGTGTTTGAGGTTGACCGCTACATAGGAAATTCTCCCACAAAGCAAGACTAGACTATATATTAGCTTCCTTACACAATTCAGTGAGGAGATTGTGGGTTACCTTTTCTGCAAGCATGCTTAATTTGGAGAGCTCAATCTCTGTGCTTTCTCTTTTTTTCAGATCATAGTTTGATAAATTCTTGGTGATTTGCTTGTAGAATAGATACATATATATATTACAGCACATTTTATCATGAAAGAAAGATACATGGAAGAGAGCATAAAAGAAAGATATGTACATATATATATTTGTAAATACCTGTTCATATGGGCTTGACATGAACAGTTACCAAAGTGAAGTATTGGGCTGATAATCAAACAGATCCATCGACATAAGTTTTCATTATCCATGTCTCTGTAAAATTTTGGTATTAGTTTTCTGCTGTTCTGAAAAATTGAGTTGCTGTAAGCTCCAGTGCCCAGCGTGTGAAGGTAGAAATCAGAAGGGACAGGATTTCTCCTCCAGCTGTATTAGCCTTAGTACTTTTCAACTACAAAGTGCTAGGTAAATGACATTAAGTAGGTAGGTATTATGACCTCATTTTACTGCTGAGGAAACCTAGGATCAGACAACACAGGTAATTTGTGTGAGGACATACAGTGTCATAAAAAGGTCTCTTTTGTTTTCTGCATTAAAACAGAGACCCCAAGAGCCTTGTTGTCTGAAGGGACAGAAGTTTTGTGGTGAGGTGAGCCAGAGTGTGCCCTTCACAGCTGCTGTGAACTTGTGTCTGCACTTAAAGACCACTGAAGATGAGCAAGAGGATAAGAGTAACAACTGAGTAACACTGATAGGTCAGTGAATTTTGGTATTGCATGGCACTGAAACTGAAGGTTAGAAACCGTGTCCCTTACTTGAGTGACGTAGTTGTTGTCTTGTCTCATATGGGTTACAGACATGCAGAGGCAGTTTTAGAAGAACCCTATTGGTGTCAGGAAAAATGTAATACAGCAATTCTCTGATTTGAGAAGAATGCTGGACTTTCAGCCAAGTCACTTGGTTTAACTGCATGGGTTTCATCAGCCTGTCAGCACCACTGATTTGGAAAAATCCTGTTCATGTTTAATCAGGAAAAGAGTTCCTAGGAGGATATAATGCAAGATTCACCTGTTTCTTTAACCAAATCAGTTACAGATCAAATTTACCATCTTTGCTTATGTTAGGCTTTGTCTACCTGCAAAGGTCTGAGCATAGTATCCATGCTTTATTGGTCTCCTTTTCCCTCCATAACTACACAGTGAGTGTCAGACAGGCTAAAAACTGTTCATCTTTTTTAGATGTCATGGCTGTCACTCCTTGGGGTCTTTATGCAGGATGTGTTACAGGAAGTGGTAAAGTCAGAAAGAAATGAAGATACCCAGGCTTTACACAACAGCTGCTACTGATATGCTGGAACGAGGGATCTTGTCTTATATGGGATATAATATAGGTTGTAGAGAGAAGGAAGCAGAAAGATAGCACAGCTATTGGAACTGGGAAATGGTTGCCATGGGTGCAAGGGTGCTTCCTTCTGGGAATCCCCACAGTTTGTACAGCTGTCAGTGTTAGTCCCTTCTCTCTCACCTCAGTCCTCAAAGCAGCAAGAAGAGGTGATACCCATGAAAAGTAGCACAGAGAGTTGCATTAGCTTCTGTGCTTTGTGGGTTGTACAGAAGCAGGTGAGATACTTTGGAAAAAAAAATTTGTTGCCGTTCCGTTGTGTTTGAGTAACTGGTGTGTTACAACAGCATGGATGCTTCCAGAGATGCCCTTTTTCAATCTGAGCCATCTCTGTTCTACTTATCCCTGGTAGATTTGGAGTGGTACCTTTTTCATCCCTAAACTTTCCATGGAGTGCTTGTATAGTTCTACCTAACTGTTTTTAAGCTTACATCTATTTCCTTGAACTCTTGCTTTAAGACATCAATTTAAGTCTTATATTTTCATAAGTATTTTGTTTGTCTAGTCAAGTACTAGCCATTTGTAGTGAAGCTAAGGTGTTTTACTGTTATATGGGAATGTTGTGCAAACTGAAAGCATCCGATGAGAAAGTATTCAGAAATTATTATTTACTCTCTATGACTGAATTAAATTCATACAGAGATGGACATTTGAAGACCAGTTGCTACAATAACCAAACTCCTCATTTTGTAGGCAGTTAGAATGTGCTAAATTTATCTGTCTTATGTATTTATTATACACTTGCACACTCAATTTATAAGGCTGCTTTTGAAAATTTAGTCTAAATACAGGTATTGCATCTGATAAAACATGTTGAGATACATGAAGTTTCTAATCAGAAACTCTTCTCAGAGCCTCTGAGGAGTAGCTAAAACACACTTTTTGGAGAACAACATCCTGTAAGAGGCAAATAATTTAACAACAGTCAGGAAGTGTTTTGGATACACAATACCTCTAGGTGTTGGAGAGAAGGATTTTACTGTATTGTCATGATGTGAAGCCAATAGACCAGCTGAATTTAATTGACTGTGGATTAGGCTTTCTGAAAGTAATTAATGACTATTTATGAGTCTGTTCATCATTTCGAGAAATGTTAAGCTGCCGTTTTTCCCAACAAGATTTTTTTTTTTTTTTGCTGTTGATAAATGATTAAGAAATTATAATTTCCAAATGTCTGAGGCATCTTTTCTTGGCCCTAAATGAAGAAAACGCAGAAGCTCTGTGATGTCCCAGGCCTATATGTCAATAATGAACTGTTCAGCATCTAGATATCTGTTCTTAGGTGAATTGTCAGGGAAAAATTAAAGGAAGAAAACTTTCTGTGTGTTTGTACTAGATTTTCCTGGATAGTTTGTTTGTTTGTTTGTTTGTTTGAAACAGTAGTAATATTTTTCTAATTTTGAAACAACTTATTATCTTCTGTATTGTGAACATTGAATAAAGCAACAAGAAAAGGATAAAGACCTTGTTTGAGAAAAGCACATTCACTTCAAACTATTGACAGGCTTGTCTATAAGAATGAAACAAAGAAAGATAGCGTGAGTGCCTTGCACTATGACATCTGAGCAGATCCTTTTTTGTCAGTGTCAAAACGTGGTGTCCATGAATGAACAGGGTTAGTCTCAAGAGCATCTCTGTATGTCTGCAAGTTATATAATATGTATGAGTACACATTACATAAGATGTATGATGTTTATATATACATAATTTTGTTGCTGATTTGGCAGCACTGCAAAGGATCACAGAGGCAAAGCTCTCAAAACTATACAGAATAAAATGTTGACACTTTAAAATATGGTAGAATCGTTTTCTTAAGGCAAGAGTGTTGTGTCAGATCACTTCACCTCATTTGCACTGCTTTAGAATTATTCCTTTACTCTTTTGACAGGGTATTGGTATTGTTTGAGAGCTCAGACTGTCTCATCTCCTTCAGAATGCTTTTGACCTGATGTATTATTGTTGTAGGCAGCAAGTATTTAAAAAAACCCAAAAAGGACAGTCAGGATTGCATTTTTTGACGTAGAATTTCCCTTTCTTTTCTCTACCCCGTTTAAAATTTTCTTCGTATAGCTGGGAATTTTTATGTGATTATTTTCTACCTTATCTCATGTATTTTTAATAAAAATTCATGTATCTTTAATGAAAACTTGTGAGTGCTACTGACTGAAATGAGGTTGCAGATCTCATAGACTGAGTTTTAATTTAGATGACTGGAATTGGGGGGTTAAAAATTTTATTATTGTTTCCAAGGAGTTCCTCAGATTTGTTCACAATTCCTGGTCGTAAATGACCTTGTCTCAAGTGGCTCTGCTTTGAGGAGGATGTCATAACAGATGCCTCCAACCATTAGAGTCCTCTGTTTGTGCAGAAACAGGAGAAACCATGTCTCGGATCAGCTTAAGGACTGTGTAGCCAAACCTGAGATTTCTTATAAAGGCTGAGGAAGCTCACATAGCAGTTTGTTGTGCAGACTTGGCAGTCTGAGCTGCCAGAATCAGCCCTACAACCATATTTACCCCTGAAGTAACCTCAAAGACTTGAGCCATGGTGATGCTTGATCAGATCTGCTAGTTGCTGGTGTTTACTTATAGACTTCCTAAGAGCATATTTATTAAAATTGGGTGTGCGTAACAGAACAGACATTGGATGAGACCCTGCTGCTGCTTGGAGAGTCAGAGAGTTCCGTTTCACATCCATATGAGGAGGTACTTTCTGAAAGCCACACAAAGGCACTGAATCAGAATAATTTATGCTTCTTGTTTTCACTTTCTAATCTGTCAATAGGGGTACAATATTAAAAGTATGATGTTTAAGAAAGCAAGAAATTAGAAAGCAAGTTCATACTTTTTAATTTATTTTCATGGAACAGAAGCCAGATTAATTCCCTCTTCTTCCTTTTGCTTGTGGTTCTTATCCTAAAATCTTTGTTTGGCATCTGGAGCAGTAGACCTTTACTAGTTCTGATAAATTTTTTATTATCTGTCTTTTTGGAGAGTTAGGATTTTGCCAAATACTGTGGAGTTTCTTATTGTACAGTAGTTCAGTTATACATTTAAATCCTAAAATGGGACTTTAAATGAGAGATGTGAATGCAGAAAGGCCTAGAGTATCAGCCCAGAGGTTCTTCATAACTTTGCACTGTAAGGGATAGAGCAGTCTAGCACAGAAAGGCTTTTGAAATATAGGGTGGCATGAGATCCTGCAGTATGGCTATAATAAAACAGTAATGAGAGAAGTAGGCATAAAAGGAATTCTTTCATATAAACTACCTTTGTTTTAAATGCCTGTATTATTTAATATTATTTAATACTCTGTATCTGGATGCTCAAGAACAGAAGTAGTGCTACCATGTCTATTCATGCTATTCAAGTGTTCTTTTTTGGATAATATGTCTCAAAATTGCATTGTCTTAACAGACATTTAATTTAATTGAATTAGACACATACATATAGCTAGTCACATGTGTATGTATTCTCTGGAATAGAGCCTTTAAGAAAATGTAAAAATAAGTTAATATAAACAACAAGAATAAGTGGTGGGGTTTTTTTCTTTATTATAGAGGGGAAGCTTTCACCATTGCATATGAAGGAAGTTTTTTTATTTCAATTATATAACTTTTTGGGGAAAGGAGAACTGCCTTTATAGGGCAATACGGTTGGAAATTATTCTGTGAAGTCTTAAAGGAAGCACATGTTTGAAAAACTATCAGTAGCAGTTTCAATAATATTGCCTTAATGAGCTAGGTCGCTGTTTTTAGAAGTCTAGAATAGAAAAACAGGGCCTGAACTTTATATGCACATGCATGCAGAACGCAGCTGGAACCAGATCCTTAAGAGAGCTGCCTAGCTCACAACAAACACAGTTGTCTTACACATCAGTATGCAATTTGGTTTGAGCTTGATTGAGCTTGTCGTTTAGTTCAGTGAAAGTGAACTTTTTGGAAGGATTGGTGGGTGTGTTTACACTGTGGTCACTCCTGCGGACACACCTGAGTTAAGCTATTGAAAGAGATGCTGCTGGCAGAGTTGCAACACTGGGTGTGGTGCAGGCCACTGCACGAATATTTACTCAGCTAGAGGAGTGCAAGGTTTGCAGTCTGCTGAGTTTCATGCTACCACTGCCACTGGTATGCAAATATTTTAAGGGATGTGGATGCACAAGCACTGTCCAACAAAACTGTTCTTGGTCTCCTTTGGAGATGTGGAGATTCTGAAACTGCATTAAAACGAGTCACAAAGATTGTCCATGTGGCACTGAATGACCAAGTTTCACACCAGTCAGACACAGAGCTATCTCTGTGGGACCTTTTAGCAATCACTCTGAGAGATGGAACTGGTTAGCTGGAGGTAACAGCAGTAAATGCAGTGATGTGGCTTCTGAGACCTGAGTTAGTGCCTAATCTCAAGGACTAGTTATACTATTGATCTGACTGGTTAGCTTGCTTCCTCTGACAGATTGAAGTACAATTTTATGTAGAATAGCCTCAAACTAGCTGAGCGCTCCTAAAAATGCCACTTCTGTAACTTTTTGAAAGCAACTACTTCGTCCATAGTGGTCACCTGCCAAGCAGAATTTAAATACTAATGCAACTTACTAGATTTAAATTTTACAGTGAAACTCATTGAAAATTCTACCACTTTCTCATAATCTCCAATGTGACTCTAAAAGACAGCAAATAGTATTTTGCAATCTCTTTTGACAGGAATCTACTGGTCTCATGATGCCCACATCCATTATGGAAGCAATTCAGTTTTTCATTATCAATGTGGCTTCCACAGGTGAGTGCCAAAACAAACATTTATAGAGTTGTATCACTGAGTGGAGAGATTACATCTGTAGGATTGTAACCACTCCCAAGTTTGGTGGTAGAAATAATTATTAGTGTCCCACATGTGCACATTCTATTCTTTGAGGAGTTTTGGTTTGGGTGTTAAAACATTGTAGGGGCCTGAGGAGAGCAGAAACACTTGTCAGAAGAGAATTGTCCTGTCATCACTGACATTTAGGTAAAGTGTATCCTCTTTCTTAACCTGTAGTCCTAATGAAATCCGAGATCTCTATCAACTGATTGAGGTATTGCTTTATTCTGAAAAACTGTTTTGGGACATCTTGTTGTCGTTACACAACATTCTATTGGATTCTCAACTGCAGTATGGAAGAAATGCAAAAATACTTTTACTGTGAAGTCCATTGCAAAGGTACATGCTTGATGAAGGTCTGGTGCATAAACATCAGCCAGTTTGCTTTCAGTACCTGTTTCAAAGAGTGGCCCAGGACTGACACAAAAGTGTGTGTCATTTTAAGGCTGTAATAAATAAACTAATTCAATAGTATTCAACATCAATCTCAAATATGAGTATGCTGTAGACACTTAGGTAAGCATTTTATAAGGCAGAAAATATTTTGGTTTACCTTTGTTTCATATTACCTATAAGAATTTAGTAGCTGGACTTCACAGATCATTGGAATATGATAGATATAAATGCAGGATGATTGTGGTGAACGTATCCTTTCCTTTTCTGAATAATTTTTATTTGTCAATATTTGAAAAATGGGGGGCTCTGGTGGCTTGTTCCTCACACAGTGTGTCACACCTTTAGAAGCCACAGGATCCTTGGTTAAGATGCTCATGGTTTGTTCTACTTCAAGTGAATCTGTGTGACCCTTTAGAAAACACTGCAGTCTGACTGCATTCCATGTATTTGTTGCCACTGATCAGCTTGAATTCAAATATAGATGAAAACAGCCCTTGTCAAGTCTCATATTTCTCTTAAATAAGCAGAATTAAAATATTGAGAATTTTATTTGGAGAAGTCTTGTAGCTTTACTTTTCATTCTTGCTTTAGTAAGTGTTCGGGAACAATTAGAGATACAGATTCATCATGAGCATTGCTTGTATAACCTACTCCTGTATGTATATACATATACATGTGTGTAACAAAGAAACCCCTGGGTTTCCTTCAAAGAAATTACAGAGAAAAGTCTGTGTGAAAGACCACATTGATTTGTTTCGTAACAACATGCATATTAAATTATCTCAGAAAAAGGAGCCAGAAATATTATCTGAAAGCATGAAAGCCAACATTAATATACATTGTGCTCTTCACATTATCCCAGTGATTTCTTATGGTTCCTGTGACACGTTCTCTGTAATAACCTTATTTTTCTGTCTTACCTAACTTTCTTGCATTTTTAACCAACCACTAGCTCTGATATTAACAATAAATAATGCTTCCTTCATTCTTGATCTCTATTATCCTCTTTTAGTTGGAATGACTAAATACCCAGCAATGCCTCCTTCTGAATGTCTTGTCCTTATCTTAAAATCCCACAGGAGACTTTCAATCGCTTATATATTTGCTCAGTTTTATCTTGAAAATGTCCTATGGTCTCCCTTAATTTGAGATCAAAAAGAAATGTAAACATAGTTTTCTACTATCAACAGCGCTTAAGGTTACCAGTGATGGGTTACTAGTTAGAGAAAATAAATTAAAATATTTAATTCACAATTTACTGTAATATATTAACAACACGCTGTGATAAGCAGGTGCTGGGTGTATTTGTGAGTGAGATCAGAAGTTGCAATAAATAGTTGATGCCTGATACTAAATATTAATCATTTATTTCTTCACATGTTTCAAGACTTGCAGCTTCCTATATAAAGCAGAAGGTAACAAAAAGTTAGTTTTGTAGTTTTGGAGACCTACAGACTTGAACAATGCTACTCTGGTTGATCTTCCTGTGTTTCCTAGGAATTCCTGCAATTTGGAGAGTCAGTGATGAAAGTCGAGAAAAAGTGGTGAAAGGGATTTATTGTCTGCAATTATTCTCATTAAGAGTGATCCTAAAAGACATAGTGGGCATCTCTCTGGTTCCTCTCACTCCAGCTTTTTTCCACCATGCCTGTTGTCTGCTTACAAACCCATGTAAGCAGATGCACAAAGGTCAGAGACTACTTCTTTCAAAACCAGGGGTAAAAAACTCCCAACACTTTTCCTCTCATGCAATCATAAAGGCGCATAAAGAAGTTTGAACAAGTTTTATAGTGTAAAGCCAAGAAGCAAGAGAAAGGACTGAAGCAGAGCAGTCTGGAGCTGAAGAGGAGTTTTTCATTCAGCAACAGATACACTTTGTGCCAGAAAGGTAGCTGGTTTCTTCAGTCCTTTCCTTGAGACTGCAAATTAGACTAAACCAGGTCAGGAGCTGTGACCTTCTGTGGAATAGTTTTTCCCCATTAGCTGCTCATGGGGACACCAGTCAGTTTGCTATTGAAAGCCCACTGTAATGGTGGTGAGCTGAGCTAAATCTTACTGGGACCCAGTAAGGAGTGAACTGGTAGGAGAATGATTCAACATATGCAGAGTACACACTGCTTTATTTTGTAATAGGTTCCCACATAGACAAGCTGTTACTTGCAATTCCAAAGAGCACATGCAGCCAAGTCCTCTAGGTGACTTCAGCTGGTGACAGCCTGCATGGTTTGTGCTCTTAACAGTGTGGTTCTGCTCTTGCAATCCTCTGTGTGGAGGAATGGAGTTTTCTCATTTACTATTTTTTCTGGTCTTTGTAGTCAGCACTTTCTGACAGTTTATTAATAAAAAAGTTTACTGTCTATCTTCTGGTGATGCTGAACTATCAGACAGAATTAGAGGTAACAAACCAAGTGTTCTGTGCTTCTGGGGAATAGGTTTTCCTGTAGAATATTTTACATAGATATTTAGCAGTTATTCAAGTATCAGTTGTTCCCACTGTCATTTTGACTTTTATCTCCTATAAAATCTGACAATTAGTAGGAAGACCAGATTCTCTACTGTACCTTAAGTCTTCACTTTTGCATTCTGTGAGTGATACAAATATCTATATTTACAGGTTTGTGTTATATGTGGGGTACATAACATGCTTTCTTAGTATGCAAAGCATGGTGTAGTTCTTGTCTTACCCTAAGTAGCTGCTGTTTTTCTTTTATGACCCAGACTTTTTTTGCTCTTTAGGGTAACAAATATGGCTCAAAGTCTTTTAAGTTCTGTTGAAAAATATAATCATGCTTTCATTTATGGGACCTGTGAGAAAAGGCTTGTTTAGTCATAATTACTTTAATATATGAAGTTTACGCTTAGAATCTTCTGGAACAATATTTATCTGTACATCTGTTGATGTGTTTGCCTTTCATAATAATTAACGTTCTGTATTTGATAACTGGCTGTCAGTTTGGGCATTTCCTGCTTTCTCTAGAGGCAGGTTTGTCTGATATTTAAGGTTATTGTTAATATCCTATTCCATAGGAAATGTTGTTAAGGATGTTATCAAGAACACCTTAAAGATTTCTGCATTGGAGAAGCAAATCAAGTCCTACATCTTTACCTTGTCATTACTTATTCATTGTCTTTTGGACTGTCAATGCATGACAAGGAATAGTCTCATAAAAACTATAAAATTATTGTCTATATATTTTAAGTGTTGTAGCTATCATTTTTAAGTGATTTTAAATTACTTGAAGGAGGTGGATGGTTTTGTTTCCACCCATGAAACAGTAATGCATTTTCTTACTAATAAAAATGATTCAAGAAAGGAGTTATTATTGATACTAGTTCAATCCTTCCTTATTAGTCCTTTCTCTGAAAGACCTGTCTCAGTTTGGATGGCTTGTTATGCCACTCGATTCAGCTGTGTGAACACTTCCAGCTGAAGGCTTTGTCTTGGGGAACTTCAATACAACAGCTTTTATTTGCAGTTCATTTGCTGTCAAGTTTAATGAAATTCAACAGATTTCTAAATTAGGATCAGACCCACAGTTTAATGAAGTTTGTCCCTTATTTTCAAATATTTTTCTTATGAGCTGGCATTTGTGGATCTTGGTGGAAATGCATACATTTTAACCACCAGTTGAAAAGAAAAATATACTCCACAGAGCTGCAGTCCTCGTCACCATTTCTCAGTTATTAACAGCTTATTACGTATACCTGGGAAAAATTTTCATCACACAGTCCATGAAATGGTTTCCAGACCTGAAAGAGTAACTGCTATTTGGCTGGATGTTGAACACCTTCAATCCTTAACAATTTTTGCAGGATAGAAGAAGGCATAGGGCGAACAGGAGATGCTTCATATTTTACAAGGTCAAACTGAATTAATTTAAAATAAAAGAAATACCTTACATAAATCCATCTAGACGTGCCATATCTCTTAGACACATTTTTGTCTCTTTATTTAATGAACCCAAGGATGTCAAACAAGTCAACTTTATCCCAGTATGAGTAGAGATCAGTGATTCCTGTGTTATACATTTCTGTTACTTGTGGCTAGAATTTACTCTGCATGTCAATGAATGTTTTGAGTTTTAAAGATTCAGTGCCATTTCATAGGTATGTCCTGTAGAAATTATACAAGCCCCACACTGTAAACAGACATTAACCGATCAGTAGTAAGGCTGTCTTTGCTGTTCGGTTTAGCTTTTACTCTCAATTAAAGTTCTCAGCAGTAAATTCCTTTATGCAGCATCTAACAAAAGGTTTTGGTAGTGATTTTCAAAATAGAGTAGACAGAGATTTTCAAAGCTATCCTGGCACACTTGTGCTGAAAAAAATGAAACCGTCCAGAGTGTTCTTTTTCATTAAGGATAGTTTGTCTAAATCACCTAGATTATCCTGAAAATCATATTAAATTCGATTAATTTTTAGCTTTTTAAAAAGTTTAGTCCTTATTTAAGTTGGGTGTAGGTTTACTTCTATTTCCAACAAAATTCTTTAGCACCTCTCTGAACGCAGAACAGGACCTTACAGTAACCACAAATTAATGTTGTGAAAACTCCCTTTAATTGCATACTGTGCTTTAACTCTCTTTAATGAGTAAAGCAGAAATGGATTTATAGAGGTCTTGGTGATTATACCTGAGAAGTCTTGTGTAGAAAGACCCTTTCCCAAGTCTTTTAGGCACTTAAGCTTCAGAGGAAACAGAATAGGGAACATGTTATCAGTGCTTCTGCACTTCTTCTAAAGAGAATACTTGTTACAAGATATTACCTAATAATTAATCTGTACTTTGGGAGGTTTTTACCATTAGCATGCAGCTGTAATGTGTTTTTCCCTTAGAAAGCCTAGACCAGATATTTAGGCCATCCAATCTTCTGAATAAAGGGCTTCATCTTAGAAATGCTCACTTTTTGAGGAAAAATCCAGTGGGATTTTTTTTTTCAAAATCAGTCTCCTAAACAGGGGTTGTCCACTTGGAAAGAAATCATGGAAAGTCACCTGTCATGTGTGAACCCTGTCTGAGTTTGCAAGGAGTTGTTTTGCCATCAGAAATGCCTTTCTTCTGTACAGAAGGGGCATTCCAAAGGCTTACTTTTATGAACATCTGACTGAAAGCATATTTAAGAGACAAAGTCATACATTTTAATGTACTGGATTACTAACGTTTATCATTCCTCTGTCCTCCCAAAACATGGTGTTGTTTTGCTCTAAATGACTAAGAGAACAAAATTAATGTTTTACCATATAAGTGTTTTTCAGAAAGTTTCTTGAGTGGCCGAATATTTTAAAAACATTTCTTCTTATGTCAGCAATCTGATAAAAGCATTGGGACAGGTGTGAAGCTGCTGAGATTAATCAGTGAGTGAAAAACTTCTATCAAAATACATCAGTGAAGATATTGCTAACCAGGAGACCCCTCATCCTAAGCATATGCCCATCTCTTCTCGTTCCTCCTAATGCTGATCACAGGCTACACCTAAATTTTCATGGTGGAGCCAAGTTAAAATCTATGACTAAGCTGCAGTTTGTATTTTCTGTTGCACAAATGTCATACTTGAATATTTTTGAAATTTTTAGCTGTTTGTACTGCTGTGTAAAGCTCTGCTTTGTTTCTTCATGCTCTTATCATCAGGCTCTGAATTAAGTTATCTATTGCCCGCAAGTAATTTAATATTTTCTAGCTTTAACAGTGGAGGAAGCAAGTCTTCTGGTGTAGTTGGCTCCCTGCATTTACCAGTACACTTTGTCAAGATGCTTCTGATGAAAGTCTCATCTGGTTTTAACTGTATGGCTGCGAGGCAAAAGTCAACTCCCCCTGCTTTGCTTTCTTTTGTGTTTTATTCATTTCCCTTTCATATGCCTCTTCGTGCTAGCTAGAAAATAATCTTGGTACGGATACTTCTCCTTTCACCCTGCGGCAGGAGAAAAACACTTCAGAGGCAGTGATATACTCAAGGTAGATTTTTCTTGCTATTAATATTTTAAGATCCTGCCTTTGGCAGAAATTTGGAAAGTACCACGTTCTTGGTGGGGCTGTAGGAGACAAAGGGGGGTTTTCTTCCATCTTCAGCTGCAGAATGATGGACACACATGATGGAACAGCAATTACCACAGTGAGTTACCCTAGGGTTGAGCACCTGGACTACTAAGCAAAAAAGTGCGCTAAAAAGTCTTCTGCTAATAGTTACAGGCTAGATAGGCCTATTTATCTATTTTTAAAATCTGTGTGCTGTAGTTAACATATATAGCTCAGTTCCAGTTTTAAGCCTGCTTTGAGCTGCTACTCATTGTATCTTTCCATTGAAGGTACTGTTGTGATTTCTACATCTTTTATAAAATTATTATTATTAATTCACTAGGCTACCACTTGCTTCTAATATCTGCCCATGCTGTAAGATTAAATTTATTGAGGTGCAAGCAAGGCATCTGCAGGGTGTTTTTAACGGTGAAGAGTAACAAAGTGTCCCTGTTTCAACTGACTTAATACTTATTTCATTTATGTGCTCTTGTTATGTACATGACTGTCATAAGAAAAGTCCCCTTAAGACTAGAGATGACTATAGACCATGTGGAGTCACTAAATACATCTTTTATTTAATCTCTACTGGTTTCCTGATTACTGCTATCTGGAGCATAAGAAGTAACCCAACCTGTCTGACATTTCACTGGTAAAGCCTGACAGATGAGATCAGGTGACACATCTGTGCATCCACCACAAAAGGCCAAGAAAAGATAGATAGATAGATAAATAGATATTCCTAGATCTATTGTGCAGACACCCTACAACCAATTGCACAACCTCAGGCTTAATACAGGAATGGTGTTGTCTCCTGAATTTCAATGGTAAAGCAGAGGTCTACAGTAATACACTTACTGTAATTAGGTTACTGACATCTAAGATGTTGAATAAGAGTATTTTTCAAATTACCTGAGGTATTTTGAAAAGTAATATTTGCTGAGCTGATGAATCAGGGTGTAACCTTAGCTCAAGTAAAAGTACTGCATTAGCACAGAAAGAACTTTTGCTATTCTACTTACTGAAGATTAAAAACAGCTATGCAACTTTTAAAAATGTTTGCATTCTCTTGTGTTAGTTTTGTAGAAAAAAATCTTTCATATATTTAGAGTGTTTTTTGCTTTTCTAAACACTTGTGTGAAGTTATACTTTTCAGAACATCTGTCATATTACAATATTGTTTTCCTTTGTGAGCACTAAAAAGTTTGTTCCAAACTTAGAGGTTAAAATTTATAAAAATGCAGCACATTAACAGTTGTGCAGTTTTTCTCTTCATATTATTTTTCCTCCAGAAAGGGAATCAACTGCTGGATTGAAAATTTTTGTACTGCATGTGTTGCTCAATGTAGAAAAAAATATTGGCTTCTTTCTGGGTGAATTTTTCATTCTTTAGGTGTTGCAGTTAGCTTCTCCTGGACTGTTGATGTTTGTTTATTTGGAGTTTCATTTAAAACCAAGGGGTTTTTTCCTGTTTTGTTAAGCAGACTTTGTCCGTGGAAGGACTTCTGCAGGTATTAGCTTTATATATGTGATTACTACAGCTGATATGGAAAAATATTCATGTTTAGTGGAGAGATTTATTCTTCTTAGGAAAAAGATTCCTGAAATCCATAGTGAGTTTAAATGTACAAATTTGTGTTATTTCAAACATAAGTGCCAGAGTAATTTCCAAAGCCAGCAGTAAAATGGTAAAAGGTTCTGCTGGTAAGTATAAAAAAATCACCATCTGTGACATGAAGGCAAATGGAGCTGAAGCTGAATAAGCATGAAGCACACGTCACAAAACACACAGGTATTTATTTGCACAAGTGAGCCATTTATATTGAGTATGTACATATATATTCATAGATATTCAATATATATTATATTGAATTTAGTACGATTTATCAGAGGTGGACAACAGCAGTAAATAGCACCTATCATCATTTTTAACCAGTATCACATTATCTCCAAACCATGAAATATCTCTGAACAAAGTTATCTAACTCTGGGGAGCCTTGTGTTAGAAGTAAGATTACAAGGCAGCTACAATTAGACTTGGTGACAAACGCTAATATCCCACCTAAAAAGAAAATATTTCTAGTGTGCATTTTAAACTAAAGTAAGGGGGTGAAATGTGTGAATATTTAATCACTCTGAAAGTACTTACAAATCTGATGTTTTCTGAATAGCATCCTGGCCTCTGAATGTAAGTGTGATTTAAACAGTAAAGGGGATAGATCTTCGATCTTACAGTTGGTAGGGATGAGGAAGGCTAGGAAGTTGTTATCATCCTTTAAAAAAATGTTCACGGCCAAAGATATTTGCTATCTGCTCAAGCAATATCAATTTTCACATGAACCTGGTTATTTTTGCAAGTCTCTGCTGTTCAGTTGACATGTTTAAACTTTATAAGGGCCCACTGACCAGTAACCTTGGATGTTAAATGAGGATAAAGTGAGAGTGGACTAGTCTTAGTATCGTGTTTTAGAAAAAACTACCACAAAAGGCTTAGAAGGGTAGATAAATGAATGGATAGCTAGAAATTAATTCAGAAGTGTGCTTTCCCATGTCACAGATGATTTCAAAGAGGTACTATGCTGTATATAAAATTTTGCTCAAGTAAAAACCAGTTTGTCCTAAAATGGCTATAATCTCAGAATGTTTACTAGCACTACCCTGAATATTTCCATTACCAGACACACTCATGTAAAGAAAACAGCAATGTCCACATGCAAATACATATGATATCAATATTAATATTTTAGAATTGCACAGAATTCCCTTCAGTGCTCCATTAAAAAAAAAAATCACTGAAATGTTGCCCTTACCTTTTAGTGACTGTTGTTGGAGTGTCTTTCAATCTGATGGCGTTATTAATGCTGGTAGTTCCTAAAACTTGCAATATACTTATTCTTCAGATTTGTTTCTCTTTCATGCTTGCATTTTGGCTGACCAGACAAATACAAACCGCAGATAGAGTTGTTCAGGTAGGTTTGAAATTGAGCAGAACGAGTCCATCCATCTGCAAGTGAGAACTTTTGAACCATGGCCTTTGGAGACACGTAATTATTAGTCAACTGATAGTCCTCTCACTGGTGATTGATGTACTGTGATCATCCTCACTAATCTTTTCTGTGATTCTTCTAATTAATTGATGAGGGAGATTAGTAGGAGTGTTTGCGGACCAAGGGAAAACCCAACCTTAAGGGAATGTATTTCTGCTGTTTTCTGTTACCCTTTCCTTTTTCCTCTCTTTCATGTAATTACTATGTAGGAAGAAAATATTGACTCATATCCTGAGTTTACCCGGTACGCCTCACTGCTGTGTTTTCTTACACCTACACCTAAATGCAGTCTTAAGAATGACAAATTCTGAACCTACTGTTTCAGGAAGCAGAGATGTTTACATGTCAGTGTGCTGTTAGGTCCAGTTGAGGCACAATCAAATGAGAACCAGGCCAATGACTTTGGAAGTACTTGTGAACCTTTCTTCCTGATCCAAGGTCTTTGGCTATAATCCTGTTGTCATTCAAATAACCTTGGGCACACAGCTACATTTCTGTAAAACTGCTACTCAATATAGTAAACACATCAGCTTTATGCAACATTAATGATACTTGATATAACATTAAATTAGAATTGTGTGGATTGACCATACTTGATCTTGACTGCAGCTTTTCATACAAAATTAAAGCTTCAAAGTTTCCTGAACTAATTTGAACCAGTAGAATTACTTTATACTACATCAGCACTTTGCCACATTGTTTTTCATGTGGTAGAAGAAACCCCAAAGACAAATTTATCTCTTTACAAAACCATTGTTTCTTACATGTTTCTTACAAAACAGTGGTACATGTTTTTCTCTGAGAGAAGCTTCAGTTTACAAGATGCATAATTTTCCACAGTATGTAAAATGAGCCCTCTTCCATAGTCTTTGAACATTTACACATTTGCTACTGTGGTTACAACAGCTCTTTTGCATCTTGTGAAGGTTTCATGTAATTTCCTATACTACGATGTCCTTTCTAAATTTTCTCTTTGTGCAAGCTGTAAAGGGAATATTTTTGGAAAAAAATTAGCAGAAGCTGTAATTTTTAAAGGTAATATCTTGAAAATAATAGCTGGGCAGGGAGAACAAGCCATTTTAAAAATATTTATTTCCCCTTAAGAAGTAATTTTTTGTGTGTTGTAGTATCTCAGTGAAGTGGGCCTAGTCTCCTTAAAGCTGAAGAGAATTTTCTGCTTAAGAACAGCCTTTTCTCTGAAGAACTCTGAGTTTTGCTGTTTTGCTTCACATGATTGCATGCTATTTTGCATACTCCAATTTCAGGGTAATATGAACTAGGTGTCCCCTGCAGCTGGTCTGTATTCCCAAAACCAACACAACAAGAACAAATTTTCTTCAAGTAGAATTTACTACTGTTATGGCCTGTGCCTAGGGAGAAGAGTGCAGGCAGTTGCTTCAATGGTACAATATTCAACTTGTTTGTGCTACCAAGAATCCCTTCAGAAAGAGGTAGACTTGAGCTTCTGAAAGTAACTGGTTATTTAGTGTGGCCTTGAACCCAGTGTTGCCTGCAGATAATGTGATGATATGTGTGGGGGCACCTTTGCCAGACCTGAGATGATGGGAAGGAGTTGAATTATATGGCTGGGATGAGGTTGTTGAACTCCAGTCTATGAGGAAGGAGGAGGGAAGCAGGGAAATATAATACAAGGACAGAACAAGGCTTCAATTCAAACCCCTTCATTTTGAAAGTCTGGGAGGTTTTTTTCCTCAAATCCTTATCTTTTAAGCTATCCTGACAACTCTCTCTACAGCTTTTCCCATCTAAGAGGATGCTGAATTATTTATTCTTCTGGACTGATTTTACAAATTTATATATTATTAAATATAGCTGTATACAAATGTATAAAACTGTCATCTCATGTAAGGGACACAATGAGATTTCAGACTGGAAATATTTCTGCTGTTTTGTTACCTATACCTTTATTATGTACACATTTATAAAGACAGCTATACATATGAACTTGCAAGCAGAGGTAAAAGGATGGGTTTGTTTTGTTGCACATGGAAAATGTGTAGTCACTTCAGCAGCAAATATTTTCAAGCCTAACAACTTATTGTGAAATTATGGCATTTTAACTATTTCAGAGTAGATGGGAAAGTGGTCAAGCAAAACCTGAGATACCAGATTTTTCTGAAAAAAATCAGAGTTCTAAGTGGTATATCCAATAATGGGGAACTGACTGAGAAATTAGACTTTGCATCCTCAGTAGGTCTGACATTTCTGGCACACTGGTGTCCTCAGAGCCAGAACCAAAATGATGACCATACAATGAGTCAGTCACCCAAATTACTTGCCCTTTTTGCTGTGGGATAATCTGCATGGGTCTGTTTCTGACAATCTTGACACTTTTGCTTATTGGGATTCAAACTATATCTGGAAAGAGAGGCCCGGCAACAAACCAAGACATACAACAAATAGAAACACACTGAACTTTCTGGGAAAGCTGAGTTACAATCAGTCTGAATCCGGGCTGCTCCATATCAGTGTACAAAAGGAAAAAGAATGCTGCCAAAGGAAGTGATGCAAGGCCAGAAAGGCTTGGACTCACTTTGCATACTGAACATTTGTCTTCTCCCTTCAAAGTAATGAATCAACATTAATTTCCCACACTTTTATATCTCATTGAGTTCCTGGGAAAAGTATTATCTCCCCTGATTGAAGGTTGTGCAATAAGCTAGTTAACGTGCACTAATACAGGTGGTTACCCTCCTATTGTTACTGCCCGTAAGTGTTTGCTTTAAGCCCCTGTTACATTCAAGTGGAAGCCCATTTCCTTTTACAGGTATTAATCATCCCTTAGTCAGAAATCCCAGTGTGGGTGCAGGTGAGCTGTGCTCAGGAGGCATCGCCCTCAGCAAAGGTGTTGCCTCACACATGTGTGCCAGTTGTGCCACTGCTAGGTCTGAAAGGAGCACTTAAAGATAAGGCTTGAAATAGAGCCCTGCCTGGATTAAAGACACTTAGGGTTAATGTAAGATTGAAATTAGGAAGTGAGATATTCAGTGAGGGATTATGTCTCTAGCAACTAGGGTGGAAATAGAGTTGTGTTACCTGTACGACATGCAATTGGGGTCTGTCTCGCCCTCTGGAAGAACTGCTTGCCTTTTGGTTTTGATGTCTTTGTGAACATCTTTGTTTCTGCTCTCAAGACAGTGCATTACATGACTGCGACTTGCAGATTAGTTTTCCTTCAAGGATGGCTGTGTGAAGAATATTTGTATGTATATATGACTCCTTGTAAGAAACTCTTTGTCAGGTATCTGAACTGCCCTCTGGAAGAGACTGTCTGTCCCCATTCACTGTGTATTAGTGAGCCAATTACATTTTAACTTTTGACAAAGCTTTAGTACATTTCAGCGAGCTTGCATATTTTACTGGTGTATTTATTATTTCTTTCATTCTGTAAGTATTTTTCCCTGACTTTGAAAGGAATTTATTTACTTTTATTATCACGGGTATGATAGCATTCATTTTACACAATTGTGTAAAATTGAATTGTGTTCTCTTTTGCCTCAGCAACAAAAAGACGATTTGGGACAATGTTGTTTCTGCAACAATATTCCAGTCCTAGGAAAATCATGGTCCTGAAAGGTTATTTTTAATAGGGCATGTGAAAGCTGGGTAATCAGAACCCGCAGAGATAAAACTCATCCTCAGCAAGATGAGTGCTCAACTCTAAATGATCCTCAGAGCTTGACATTACCATGGCTACTCATGATGTGGTAAGAACTGAATCTGACAAGTTTGGCTGTAGTTCATGTCCTTTCAAAGCATGGATTTTTGGGAGTTCTCTTCCAAAATATACACTGGCTACAGAAAAATCAGACAGTTGTGTGAACAGCAGATATCAGGAATCCTGTTTTCCTCTGAGTTTGTATATCAAGACTGAGTCTTTAAGGACTGAGCTGTAGCCCTGAAAGACTTAAGGTTTTTTTTAATTTTTCTGTCCTTAAATACCTGTTACGAAAACTGTAGGAGTGTAGTATTTCTGAGGCCTCTGTCCCATTTAGGTTTCTTGGCCCACTGATTCAAATGTCATTTTTCAGGGAAGTCAGATGTGCTCAGCCCTTTGCCTTGATCCCAATGTACAATTTCCTTATGATTTTCTCTGTGCTCTGCACTAAAAAAAATGGTGCAATGCTTTTAGTCTCCCTTTGCATCCATCCTTCCGGCTTAGAAAATGAGAGGAATAGGAGTTTTTTGCATAATGAAGGATCAAGAGGTCTTCACCCATGTTCATGAACCCTATTTGAGATATTTTAGATGAAAATAAAAGGGAATGTTTGTAAATTTTTGTTGTGCAACATTCTTAAAAGGCTGCATTAACACTGCACATTAGAATGAGATTCCACAGTATGGTTTCTGGGTGAAAAATCTAGTTAAAAGCTTTTCATCAGACTACTACCCTCAGTAAGCTGTGGGGAGTGTGCGCTGTGCCAGTGAGTGAAATTAACTGGGTTGTGAACAGCCTTCTAAAATACAGAACAGCAACCTTGGCATCTCAGTCTGTAATATGTTCTTGGTGACTGACTTGCATTGCATCACAGGGGTATTTCTTGGTGATGAAATGTGTTTTCTAAGCCATAAGAGATCTCCATTGCTATTTTTTTTTCCTTTGTTTTCTTCTTCTCTTTCAATGCTTGCTGTTTATGAATTTTTTAGTCACTTTAATTTCTGGGAGAGTTACAGTGTCTGACCTTCTCCAGAAAATAAATATTTGTATATTATTTTTATGGTTGCTTGTCTCCATGTGTAACTACTTAAGAGTGTAACTACTTAAGATATAAAGTTACAAATCACATCTGTAGGTGCTTTGCAGACTGCTCTCTAGACTGTCAAAAGTAGTAAGAAGTCTTATAAATCTTACAATCGTACATAATAGCATAAAATCTTACAAATACAGGATGTCAGAAATTCATTGTCTGTGCTCCCTTCCTTGTGCTCATTCATCAGTGCCACGTGGAAATTATGTAAGTTGCAGTCTTCGAAGCACATAACAATAAGAACAGGAATAAAGTAATGGGATATGTAAAGGTATGCAAGCTAGTTATCTTGTATTAAAAAATAATTGTGAGTAACAAATGATTTCCAGTTACTTTCATGAATCCTCCTTCATGTCTTCAAACTCTTTTGCATTAAATATTTTCACTGCAAATGGCATGAAAGCAAAAAAAAAAAAAAAAAAAAAAAAAAAAAAAAAAANAAAAAAAAAAAAAAAGAATGGTAGCAGAACATCAGTGTCACAAAGAGAAAACAGTTAAGTTTATCAGTGGATGCCGTGCCGTATCTTTTCTATCAGGAGTGGCAGAGAGTCTCTGACAAATGATACCCATATGACAGCTCTTCTGAGAGACCCACAGCAGATAATGCCCTGGCAAAATGAAATCAGGAACTCTCTCTTCTGTAAAACTGCAGATCTGTTTCTCTTTAAAAAGAGTTCAACCATCGCAGGATATATGGGTTTTCTGTAGGTGCTGTTATTCCTAGGCTTGTTTATGGGAGGGAGGGAATTTGGGGGGTTGCCACCAGATACAGTGACAGAATGGTTTTTCCTTTCTGCTCTTCATTTGTTACCTCGATTCACTGCACAACTTTTGTACAAAGGGTTTGCGATATTCAGAATGTCTTCCTTGTATTATGGGACCAAGCCTAAAGCAGAGTTTCCAAAACTATGTTCAGGGATAGCCAAATAGGAAATGGGACATCATGCTAGGAAGCAGGCAGCAAAATGTGTCTGCTCTGTGATTTGGGATGGTGAAGATTTATAAAGTACCTTTCCAGGGTCTTGTTAAAATTCTGCAGGACACACTTGAGATTCCCTGCTCTCTGTCACCCTCAAGAAAGCCCTTACATTGCAACAGTTTTAACTCAAGGGCATCTGTGTCAAAGTCATTAAGCAGAAAAAATACTCTTATGAATAGAGACTGCAGGATCAAGCAGCAAATGTAATATAAGTGTCTCTTTTGGCAATTGGAAAAATTACTCAAGTTTTAACATTGAATGGGTGTTGTCATTTATGACAGCAGCAGAGCTCTGGAATTTGTATTAATTGTCAAAAGTGCAATGACTGTACTGTTTTAACAGTTGGCATAAGGAAATCCTCATTGAAAAAGAATGAATCATAAAAAGAACTAGGTTTATGCACAGTAATTAACTTTTTTTTGTCCTAGTGTATGATCTGTTAGATACTGGCACTGGCTCATCATGATAGAGGACATCAAGATACCTGTTATGGCTGCTTTTCCCTTTTTTCCTCTTCTCTACAAAACAGAAATTCTTCATATCCTTAAAATGCAAATTTTGTAGGTTTTTTGTATTACTTACAAAACAATAGCGAAGAGAACATCAGAAAATCAGTGCAGTATGTATACAGGAGAGTGCATATATATAATGTATGCAATTTTGTGAATCCTAACCTATAAGCAAGCTCTGAAATGTGTGATTATATTGAGTCTCTCTCCTTGCAGAAATGTCATTGGCCTCTGTGAAATATCTGAATGTGCAAGGAGGTAAAAAACCTTGCAGAACTGCATTGATAAATTAAAGTTTGCAAGATAAAGACAGTAAAGAATTAAAGTTAGATGTTGTTATTCTTATAGTTTGTTCTGTGTCCTTAGGGTTTGTTTTAGTTTATATGCAGTACAAATCATTTACTGAAGCTCAAGCCTATGAAAGATACTTCACCAAAGAGAGTTACAATGCCACAGTTTTAGAAAGTGGTTGCTTTTTCTGATTGGTTGTCTTCATTTGAGCTGTACTTCAGCTTTTAAACTATTTATTTAATGGATATCTTCAGAATGGTTTTTGTAACCAAAATTTCTCTTCTGACTACACTTAGCAGAACTGAGGTGTTCTGTTGGGAAAGAGAGAGAAAAGGAATGTCTGTAGCTTTTAATTTAAGACTACAATATTAATATAAATTTTCTTACAGGTGAAATACTTAAGAACTCCTGTTCGATGTTAGCAAATGAAAACAAAATACGTATCAACATTAAAGTGGCAAGAACTTTGTGACTGATAGACTTTTGCTGTCAAAAGATGACATATAAAAGAAAAAATAGCATAAATCAAACTCATATTTAAATTGTAAATATTTGTCTTAAATTATGCATTATGCTAGTGTCAAGAGTAATAATGCGTGTGTGTGTGTGTGTGTGTGTGTGTGTGTGTGTGTGTGTGTGTGTGTGCATGCTAAAACACTTTTTTATCCACACAGTGTACATTTATGTTTTCCTTACACTTCTTTATTAAGAAGCTAAATAACATGCTTCACTTACTGATTTTTTTTTTGGAAAGCAAAGTCTCATCACTGTACTTTGATTTGTACTTGTGCCCTGTCAAAACATGCTGGGAAGAGGTGGGTGAGAAAGGCCTGGGAGCTTCTGCTGGACTAAAGTGGTGTCCATGCAGTGTCCCTGGCTGTGACATGTGATCCAAGGGAACAGCAACTATAGAAGTATCTGGTAGCTAATCCTGTCCTAGGTGACATCAAATTAACTCTTCTCAGACCCTTCTGGACAAATGAAGAGCCGTATTATGCACTAACTGGGATTGCAGTAGCAATCTGTGACTTTAGGGCTTCCAAGCAGGTCTGTCTCTGAGCAGGTCCTGCTGCCAGCAGCCTTGGCAGTGCAAGTGGCATTACCTCACTTGGGCTGACCACCCCAAAACTGAGCAGTGTTTTCAGAACAGGGCATGAATTTACTGCTTGGTTGAAAAAAAGGAGAAAGGAAGTAGTGTTCTGTAGCACCCCACAACGCTTTGGGGTTTAGAAAGGTTCCCTACCAACTTCCTAAGAAAGGGTTGATTTGGTTTCTATTTGGTTTTGGGTTGTTTTGTTGTTTTTTGGTTTTTTTTTTTTTTTTGTCAAAGCACCCTGTATAGGAATATTGCATTAAGATTGTATAAAGATATAAACGTCATGGTAATTTTCTTTGTGGGTGAGAGTTTTCCAGTGTATGACTGAAATGTGTCCAGCAAAGTCCTGTGGCATGTTGCTGCGTATTGCTGCTGTGGTGAATTGGACCTAGGCTTTTACACACATTTAAGTGCTTTGCTTGCTCAGAGCCTAATTTTAGATAATTTTTCTTTCAGCTCTTGGTCTACTAATGTTGATTATGCCATGTAGGAAAAATAGCTTTGCTATGATTACGTTAAACAAGCCACACTACAGGCATGAAATTTTTGGAGTACATGGTGCTCTTTTCTAGACGACAGTTTCTATTTTGTCTTACTCCTTACATGTGTTCTCTTTTCCAATTAACATAGAAATAAAATATTGGTAATTAGGATGGGTATAGAATTCTCTTCTTCACAGGTATCATCTATGTTGGTATTTCCCAGAGGAAATGTTTTCAAAAATTAAGTTATCATAGTAACTTTCTATTTACTTTGTATATGTTAAACATTTCAATCCAGAGGTTAAAGAGCCTGACTTCCTTTTTTGTTATATTTTTTTTTCATTTTGTCAAAATAGACATCATTTTTTAGGAGACTTACTAGTTTTCCCATAACTGTCCAATTTTCTCATAAAATAACTACTTTTGCTGTTACTCAGATTGGCCCTTAACCATATTCTGGTGTCAAAAAATGCCAAGTTAAGCAAATTATTTGTCATTTATGGAAAGTTTTGCTTCTGGAAAGGTTCAAGGCCAGTCTGGATGGGGATTTGAGCACACTGGTCTAGGGGAAGGTGTCTCTGCCCACAGCAGAGGAATTGGAACTGGATGATCTTGAACGACCATTCCAACCCAAACCATTATGTCATCTCTGAATACAGAAGTATGCTGCAGCAGCCTCCGACCTATCTGACTGATTTTTCACTTTCTTTCTTTATTCATCTTCTTTTATAACCCTTTCTATTCTGGGCTTTGGATCCCCCCATTTTGTTAGAACATTTCTTCCTAATTATTAAAATAATTATGCCGCTTTTAGTTAATTTTCTACTTGATGTTTCTTTCAGCTTCAATGTTTAAGTACCTAGACTTCCAGTCTAAAATTTTACCTACCGTTTCTAGTTTATTGACTTTATTGATTTTTATGCATTTGTGGCAATATTTGAATTGTAAATGTTCTGAGAGACTATTTGCTTTTAAACCAGATTTTGCTTTGAATCACAAAACAGATTTTCACTTGTCCTAGGCATGGTAAAATTTTTTGTTTATTATCTGTCAGTTTTATATAAAGTGTCAACTGATTATTCTAGTTCAAGGATCACAGAAAAAGAAAATGTTGATCCACTATTTTTTAAATTTTCTGCCTCTAGGACAAAAAAAAAGCAATTTCTTCCTTTTAATTTGTCAAATTAAAAGGAAGAAATTGCTACTGAAATGTATGTGAAATACATATAAAAAGCTGACGTGTGAATAGAATTCATGTGAGGTACAAATATATTTTTAAGGTGAAAGGCAGTATAGCCTTTTACATGTGTGTTCTAAGTTTTGAGCACATGTAAGAAAGTATGCCTTCACCCAATGTCAAGTCCTGTAGCGGTGACCCAGTCAGTGGCTGTGGTCACAGGAAACAATGGACAATCTGCCACACCTGCCTTCTGCAGGTGGATTAATGAAGAAGCAAGATGGTCAAACTATTCCCCTTGGAGCAGTGAACCTGAGGGGGATGGGGAAGACAGGCATTGATAGTTTCCCACCGCTCACAAGTGTCAGTCAAGTTCCGTCTCCTCCCCCGTCCCCTTCACAGTTATTTTAATATTCATCAGTTGCTCGAAAGTTCTGTTATCGTGTTCTGTTGATTGGTTCTATTAATGTATTCCTCCTCTTTGTTTCCCCATTGGATGTTCCCCGATCATGTTTTGTTTCCCTATTGGTTTATTCCCCTGTTTCTCCCCTTAGACTGCCCCTTTTTCTCGCCCCTTTTAAACCCCTGCACATCCTCAGATCCCAGCTCTTTGTAGCATCCCGTTCAGGACATAATAAACCTGGAATCATGACGACAGAGAGTCCTTCCTGCTTCTTTGCCGCCAAAGTTGCCACTTGTTAACAACTTGGATGAGTCGTGCTTGTTCGAGCCGTTGCTAGGAGACCAGAACCTGCATGCCCCGGGGGCTACAGGGGTCAAGAGCTGAGAGCCAAACACAGAGAGCCGCACTCAAGCCACCGGGCAGCTTGAGAAGACCCATCAGTAACAGGCAGCGGCAAAGTCCCTCACCAACACAGGGAACCCTTATCTAAGAATTACTCTCTGGAGTGAAAAATTACTAAGTCATCAGAGAGAAAACACAGATTGATGTCTACTGTTCACTTGAAGGATATGATGAATCTCACTGAAACTATTGTTGTATAACAACACTAATAATATTTCCTTTATGTTTAAACTTAACATATACTTTAATCTGTGTGTTTTACAGTAGGCTTTCCAAAAAAAATGCACGTAGGTTTGGGGTTTACTTGGGACTTTGTTATGTAGTGCTATATATCCATGCCTAAGAGCATTAATAACTTGTTTCTAATAAGGTTATCTTGTGACTGTTCTCTTTAATTAAGAGCAGGTATCCATTGCTTGAGAATAGTCAATATTCATCCCCGGCTATGCTAACCCTTACAAAACAGGCTCTAATCATTGCAACACTTAGAGCAAACTGCTTGTGTTATGCAGACTATTATCTCTTACTGAGGATTTGCTCATTTGGTTTACAGAACATTTGTGTACATTACTAAATTATAGGAAACAACTTTTTTTTTTTTAAATACAAGCAACCAGCAAGCAGAATGGGCACTGTCTTGTCATGATGTTATTACTTCCTGTTGACATAAATGGTAAGCTGTTATTGTGTAAAATGCAAAATGAGGGAGAGAGAGTTAGACCTTTGTGACCAGACAGAAAAATTTTCAACACTATTCTGGTGCATGTTCTTGCCAGGTAAATGTACTAGTAGCATTCCTTATCATAGTGGAGATTTCTGTTTCCAAATGCTACCTGATCTGCAGAAGAACTATGGATCTGTGCATTTGTCTTCAATTTCCTAGTCCTGTTTAGCCATTTTATTTTAGTAATAACAGGATGAATATACTTCCATGAGATAAACGAGGGTATGAAGGAGCTTTAAGAGCTGTTAGTGTGGAACTTCTTTTTCTTTTTTCTGTGCCTGCTCTACAAGAAGCTAAGTGGAGAGTCTTTCTTTTTTGCAGGGTTGTGTTTAACAGAAAGTGGTTATCTGTAAATGCATTGTATTAATACAATAATCCAGACTCTTGCACAACTATACTATTTCCTGCTTCTTGGAATGTAACTCTTCAAAGGAGTCAATTTCAGAGGTTGCCCTAACTCCACCAGACCATCAGCAATTTTAGAACCCTCAGGAATCATCAGAGGGGTGGGTGCCAGTTAAAAGCAGGGACATCATGGTTGTCCAGTGTTCTTCATGGGAAAGCCCCATGGATGTTTTTACCTTCACATGGAACAAACCCAAGCCTCCTTTGCTAAGGAACTTGCAGGAATGGGTTCTTGATTATACTAAGTGAGATGCATCACAGCAGTTGGTTTATTTATCACACTCTCAACCCCAAATTTCCTGAAGATAGAAAGGTGAGAAGGTTTTCTGATATTGATGGAAAGTGACAAGACTTACACTTTCATCAGGTGACCTATTTGACACTCTTATTCATCAAATGGGTCAACTAATAGGGTTTGAATACAATTGTCAATTAAACTGAAACTCATCATGTACCTTATTTTAACAGATGAGGAATATTCAAACTTAAGAGTTCGGTAAAATTCAGCTCTGAATTAGGTTCCATAAAGTGAGATGGAGTGATCTCACATTGTCATTCCAAAGTGTGAGAAGGGAATTTGTCTACTGTTTCTGGTTCACATCCATCTGCCTTAGTATTCATACATTTAGCAGGAGAAGCAGGAGGTGATACCTAACAAGAACTCCTACAGATTCAGGCTAAAAGCAGCATTTCTAACAGCAAAGGAGATGAAGGTAGTCCGATTCCTTTCTCTGTCCTCCTTCTCTTTGAGTGCAACTTCACCAGCTCAAGCAGCAGCGCCATGCTGCAGTCGTCACACACTGTGATATCTTCAGAAGACTGATACATGTTCAGACAAAGAGTTTGCTTTGTAGCCTCTTGTCTTTGACATACAGCCAGTTGCAATCCTTTACTAAGGTCCAGTATCATTCTGCTCTTTAATCAAGCTGTAGATGGGTGTAAACAGCCAGTGGCTTTTCCTTTTGATTAAGGTTATTACCACCTCTTCAGTTTGTTCTCCTCTGTTCATTGGAAACTGGGTAATGACAGTGGTTGTATCACTTATGGAGTATATAAAGTTATAAAACATCAGAACTTTGTGTAATTACTTGTACTGACATTTTTCTCTTCCTTTCTTTTAGGACAGTAGTAGTCAAGCCAGGGGACACATTGTACCAATGAAGACCAGGAAAATTTCTACTTTTTTTCTGAGTATGTTTTATATGTTGATTTTCTGGAAATTCTTTTCTTTCCAGTTGTCTTTGGGCTCCTACCTGAAACCCTTAAGCAGGCATTATCTAGTACACTACCTACAGCCAACAGTGAGGGATACAAATCTCTAGGGGATGACTTTGACTTGTAGATCACAAAATCTGAATTTTCAGTCATTTCGACAATGGCATTGCTTCCTTGCTCTGCCACCCACAGATCTCCTTAATCTTTCTTCTTCTCCATGTCAGACGAACTCTTATTTTCAGATTGCTCCCTACACCAGTCCTTGATGTTCCCCTCCCTTTCCCCTAGGAGAAAATCTGCCTCGTCTCTGACTCACTGCCACCCTCATGCTGTGGAGTGTTTGTCTCACAAAGCCAAGATTGTTTCCTCACCCAACCCCTTGATTTGTGACTGTACCCAATCTATTCCTTGTAGTCAACCTCTCTCTCAGAGATTTTTCTATACCTCTTTGAAGATTACCCATCATTAAAAGTCATAATTAACATAAATGATAAAATATGCATCAGTAGGAGACAAAACTCTTAAGTGCTGTTTCATACTGACTATATCTCAGTTTTCAGGTCTCTCCTGCAAGTCCAAGCAAGCAACTCAGTAAACTCAAAGTATTTAATATTGTATATGTTGTTCTTTGCCTTGGTTTGCATTATTTGACAACCATTTTTCAGGTTCGTTTATAAGGATCTTTCAGTAGTGCCAAGTTCTCTTAAAAACTCAGTACACTTCAGTGAAGTATTTTTGGGTATGTGTCTGTGCATGTGTGAATATATACATAAAAATGTTACATATACTCCTGTACACATATTTACCTCTCTATTATGTTAAGGTTTTTTGTATTTCCTTGTCTAAGGTAACTGGTGCAGACATACAGGGTAAATTGAGCAGTTGAAAAAACATGTCGTTTCAGAGTGATTACTGATATATGTCAATCAGTTTATGTGGTGACTAATATATTAAAATTAGTAATTATTACTTTATGAGGATATCTGATGGGAAATGGCCAGAATTGACCAATATCCATAATGGTTGTTAAGCTGCAGGCTCTTATGTTATACTACTAGAAAAAGCTACAAACTGGAATACAGCTTTCATTATAGAAAGTATTTTCTTTTTTATTTCTCTCCAGATAACCCTTCCCAGTTATTATTTGGGTAAAATTTTCAATACTAGGAGCAAGCTGCTTTGTTTCCTTCTAAAACGCACAGTTTGGTACTTGCTGGCAGTGGATCATGGGACTTTGGGAATTTTTGAACTGTGGGTAAGGTTGGGAAGGACAAAGCAACACTTTTTGCTATGCAAAGTTTGGGCTTTGGTGAGAATTCTGGCTTACTAGGAATCTTTATAAGACGTCCTGTGGACTTAAGTTTTTTGTGGTACCTTCACAATACTGTAGGCTGTTGTACAGCGTCTGGCACATCACTCAAGGTTCTCGATAGGATGCAAATCTGGGTTTGCAAGAAAGTCCTCAAGGTGGCAAGGTAAAACTGCCCTCCTTGTTTCCTTCCCTTTTATTACTCATTCATGCTGTTGCAAACTTTTTACAGAAACAAGGCCCTTTGCATATCATCACTTATCTTCAAAAAAAGAGACTGTTGAATCAACATCATAATTTTTGTTTTCTGTCTCCTCTTTTCACATTCCTTCCTTGAGCGTTGTCTTGCTTAACTCAGCATTAGTTAAGTGGATTCAGTTGAAACTCAGCTCCTTTTGTATATCGCCTTGCATCTGAGGAAGAGACTTGTTTTAAAAGAATCAGTCTATTAGTTTTGCATTCATGAACAGTCTTACCTGCAGGCAGGAAGTGAAGTTTGCTTTCTTGCTGTGGTTAGTCTCTGGTTCATAATATTTATGTGCCATATTTTGATGCTACTTGATAACAATTGCCACTGTAAATTAAGGTAGCCATGAGACAGTGAATTTAACATCCACTGCCTGTGTCCCCAAGGGACCACCCCAGAGCTGAGACTAGTTGGATTCTGCCTGTCTCAAAACACATTCACTTTCACTAGCCCTGCCCCTTACACAAAAGCTCAGGAGGGAAAGTTTAAAAATTTCCTTATGCCAAAGGCATCATTTGGTGGGTAGCTGAGGTAGGTTTTGAAATTCATAATACCTCTGGAGCTGGTGCAAATTAGCCCACAGACTTTAATTGCATGATGACTCAGGTAATACTCCTTGCAGTTGAGATTTTTCTCCTCCTCCTCCCTTCATCTACTTTACAAAAAAAAGTGCTCCATATTTTTATTTACTTACTAAACTCTAATTGCTTGCATTGGGCCATTTCAGGCTCTACTTTGTATGATTCAGATTTTTATTTAATTTTTATTTCTGTTTTTCTGGGCAGGTGTCTAAACAGCGTGTTCTGAGTTGGGGGTGGACATGTAGTAGTGAAATTAAAAGACTTAACGCCTGTCTTCTCTTTTAGAAGATCTCTAACCTTCACCTTGCAATGATACAGAAGTTGCGTTGGTCTTTGCTCTTTAATAGACAGACCTAGCTCACCTAACAGTATTTTCTAATCAAAGCATCAGGAGTACAGCTTGCAAATGAACTAAGAACCACTTAATTTCTCCCCAAAAATAAATACATGGATTGTTTTTGCAAATAAACATTGAAAAGTAGTAATGGTTTATACCACTAGAGATATTTTCATAGTGATGGAACTCTCCATCAGGTTTGCCAACTTCCACCTAAAAGCTCTTTAAGTTTACAGAAATTCAGTTGAGTTTTACTCACAATGTAGACTTTTGACCAAATTAAATAAAATAATCTTAGTTTCAAATTTTTAAACCAAATGTTCTGGAAAGCTGGGTGAAAATTACATGAAGAGACATTATTTTCCTGGCAAATATTTGTTTTCGATGAATTGTCATTTTCTGATGAAACAGAAGCATTTTGAAAAATTCCCAGCTTGATGCTTTCTTGATCAACCTGCCTCACAACTATGTGTAACATGTACGTTTTTGAAGCCATCTCTCAGTAAGCTGGAACTCCAAATTCCCCTTTGTGTAGTCAATAGGCATCAAGCTATTGCATCCATATTGTGACACCTCTACCCTGGAGATATCATGATATCATCTCATCCCATAACACCTTATAAGTCTGACACTGGTTATACTTGAGCCATTTCTATGGGCCTCCCTCTCTTTTTTAAATATGCTGGTTTTCCTATCTGAAGTCCAACAGGTTTATGACTTCCAACAAAGCTGTTTTTCCTCACAAAGCCAGTCTATCTAACAAAACCAAGAAAAGTCACAGATTTTCTATGCGCCCTGTGGAAGGAATTTAGAAGATATAATGTACTTTCCCTTGTCCACACACTGCTATACATGTAAAATTTTTGTCTCTTAAACACCCTTTTGCAGGACTCTCAGCCTCCCTTGGTGACACAATGACTAAGCTCATTTGAGGACTTACTCATTAGATGTTGCATGCCAGAGATTTGCATGGATATGAGTCACCAGAAAATCTTGTAGTTACTGGGTGTGTGACTTGTCAATAACGAGTAAGTGGCCTGGGACAGAAGGAGAAGTCTTGAAGCTCATCCAGCTCTTTCAATTTAAATTTCAAACTATTATTCATGGTCACTTTCCCATCTTGGACAAACTTATTTACCTATTCCAAGTAATCACAGTTGCGAAGGTGTTTTTTCTTCTTTTTATGTAATTTCTGTCTTCAAAGAAAGCCGACAATTGCACTGGAGCAATTAATACATTACATGTTGACAGCCAATAACAGTGCTCTCTGTTGGATATCAGTGGTGGAAAGGGAATGAGTGTGCTAACTCTCTGCCTTTGAAAAGTGAGTCACATCAAGAACATTTGTGTCTCTTGGTAGTATTTAAGTACCAAGGTGTACTGCGATGCCGTAAGAAAA
The DNA here is from genome assembly GCA_013397795.1 of Orthonyx spaldingii. Lineage (NCBI taxonomy): Eukaryota > Metazoa > Chordata > Aves > Passeriformes > Orthonychidae > Orthonyx > Orthonyx spaldingii. The sequence continues at coordinate 192,914 of VZTJ01001625.1, read as the reverse complement.
CAGTCTCATTTTGCAATTGTTACCAGATGATAAATTGTCTACACCTGGTGAGCTAACACAATCCTTCTTCTCCAAAACTACTGACCTATGGAACTGCACAATACCCATTGTGTGAGAAGGTGAACTGGAAGTTCACCAGCCCCAGTGCCCTGCCAAGTCAGCCAGGTCGACTGGAACATTGGAGTCTCCGACCACCAGGGACCACCTGAGAGACCCTGGGGACAGAAGAATGCATGTATAGATGGGAGGGAAAATATGTTAATGATTTCAGGGAAATGATTATCACACATATGTTTAGTCTGGGAAAATCAAGAAATATGTGTGTAGAATACATGTAAACAGAAACTTCCCTGTACTCAGCATGCATGGAATTAGTAGGAGCTATTCCTCCATGCACCTGGCCAAATATAGAATGCATACTTCTTAATGCTACATTGGTTAAATTTTTTTTATTTTACCAAATTTTTGGTAACACAATGAACAAGTTATGTGAGAGCCTGAAGTATGAAAGAAAAAGCCTAGGATAACAGAAGTAATCTTACAGAAAGCCCCACTATCTACTGAATGTTGTGTGCTAATGGAGGTTGACAGAGTGTTTTAAGGGATACCAGAGGCCCATTTCTGGCTTGCTAGGCTTTTTACAGATAGGATTGTATCACTGTTCTGTCTGAGAACAAGGAGTATCCAAAATATTTACTGCAAAAGAGATTCAGCTACCGAAGATGATTTTTTGCTATTATGGTTCTCTCAGGTGATTGAGTAAGGCCTGGGAATAAGCAAGTTTTCCAGATCTTCCACTCCACATGGTGATTTTGAAGTCAGCCTGGGAACAGTATGTCTAAGTACCCCTGACAGCCTCCAGACAGCACAAGTTCATCTGTCACACACCAGACAGACTCAATGAAAGCAGTTCTTGCCTGGGTTTGGGACAGCACTGACAGGTTTGTTGTCTGCATACACAGCTGATCTGGCCCTGAGAGTGGCCTTGGAGTCCTCTTGAGGAGACAGCCCATAGGTTCACCAAGTCCAGATAACGATTTGTGTTGCTCCTTCGCAGCTAGGGAGCTATGCAGGGCTGATTTTGGTACTTACGACTCAGAACAGGCTACGTATTCTTAGTGACATAAGGAATCCCTGAAGCTATCACCCTATGAAACATCTACTACCACCTTTGTGCACAGGCTTGTCTCTTTACACAAGATGTGGCTTCAGGTATGTGGAAGTATCTCCAGAATGATGGATACATGCCTTAGTGTTCTTTGGGTTGAACCCTGTGCCTTTTGGAGTGGAATCTATCCCAACTGTGGGTTTGTGTACATATATATCACTATATATCTCATATGCGTTTCTTTTTAAACAACAGATTATCAGAGGGGCAATTTGCTCTTCAGCTAAGCAAGAAATCTCCAAAAGTCATTTCATACAGTAAATATGCTTCTGAAAATTCCAGCATGTGCAAAATTTCCTCCTTATTTTCTTCCCAGAATGGCTGCTAATCAGATGAGGGGGAAAAACATTACTATAGAGAATATTTGGACTTGCCTCCCTGCCATCATTTAGTCATGACTGGCCCTTATGAAAAAAAAGCAAAAAAACCCAACCAAACAACAACAACAACTAGGCACAGGTAATACGATTGCAAAGACTGGACAATTTTAAGGAAAATTAAAAGAAGAGGCCAAATGGAACGCATGTCAGGTTTTCTCTGCCAGCGGAATGACAGCACTTTTATCATCTCATCAATAAAAATTTTTAAGGGAGCAAATGAAATCATCATGGTACTAAGGACTGAAGGGACCATAAGAGAGAAAATTCATAAATAGATGAAATAATGATGCACATGCAGACTTCCTGCCACCAATGATATTTTGCATCTCTATACACAAACAGATATGATAGTATGTAAATTAGGAGACAGTTAGTACAAGTTGGTAAGTTAGCTCTAAAAAACCCAGGAGATAAATGTGGTTCACTCTCTTCTGTAGAATTATGTGGAAGGCCCAGTTGATTCTCCCATGGAAACCCCAGTTGATTCTCACAGGAGCTATGCAGACATTGTTGAATGGAGTCACAGCCCATGGAATATATTAAAACAGGGAAGCAGGGAGAAGATGTGCAAGGATTTATTGATAAGGCGCAAATAAAATCCAGCCCTTCTGCCAAGGGCATCTGTGAAGAGTCCCATCACTGTGCACTGGCTTTGGCCTCAGTTCCGGAGCACCTCTGAGCACCGCTGTACAGCAGTGAAGTTTGTTCAAAACAGAGAGAAGCCCAGGGCCTTTCAAAATCCACCTACACACAATCATTTTGATGAGGGATAAAAACACAGTGTAGCTGTAATAAAACTGGGTGTGGTTAGAGTAAACCTCATTACCAAGGAGGGACTAGTGACAGTGGGCAAAGTACCATGTTGGGATGCATAAGGGGTACCTGAGAAATGGGTGGGCTGCTCAGAGTAGGCAGCGGGGACCATGGGAGCCTCTTCTCAAGTTATGTGCTGCTGTGGGACTGAAACACAGAAAGATATCCCCCAATAACCAGCACTTCTGCTCTGTATGTTTGAATGGAAAGGTCTGTGGCTGGCAGCCCCGCTCTGACGGATTGCCTTACTTTCATTTATGTGGACAAAGGAATATTTATTTTCCACTTACATCCCTTAGGGATTTCCTCCTCTGACTGATGGCTCTACCTGGGGTGCCTGTGTGTGAAGGTGAATATCTTATATAATAAATTATATGATTTGCATGCCGTTCAGTCCGGGTCTCTGCATGTTCAGACTGAAGTCCTGCAGTCAGAGACAGTGAATGGAAGGTTTTATTTCATATCTTAACAGATGACTCTACTGGGCCTATAATCAAGTTAATAGGCTACTGATCAGAATGTCAGAGACATCAATACACCTTGAGCTTAGCTGTAGGTTGAAGTAGGGGAGAGCAAGCATCTGCTTGATCTAAGAAAGATCTTAATTAGAACTGAAAGAAAACTAGCTTTTCATGAATGAAAAGTGAACTGTACTATGCCTTAGGGTGGGATTATATTCAGGAGGTGGTACTGTCCATAAGGAGGCCAGGAAAGGAGTCATGACTGTCGCATGTCCTCAGAAGTAAAATTCCATAATGGCCTTACCATTTTGCACTACTGCCTGGCACCACAGATTCACAGAATATCCTGAGTTGAAAGGCACGTACAAGGATCATCAAATCCAACTTTTAAGCAAAGGGTCTTACAGGGATTGAAACCACAATCTTGGTCTTACTGACACCCTACTCTAACTAACCAAGCCAGTTCCAGGTGCTCTTCAACATGGACTAGTCTCCAGCTATGCTACACAAGGGAAAAGTGTCCCAAAAAACTGATTTTAGCTTGTTTCCATCAAGTGTGCTTTCTTGGGTTAAATGTCCACACTTTTTTTGAGCAATAAAACACACTGTCTTTTGGCCTGTTCCTATTAAAATTATTTTTTCTTCTGCGAAGTTCTCTCCTTCTCCCATGTTGTTGTGGAAAAGGTTCATGAACTCCTCTTGGAAGAGTCTGATTTTCCTCATGTGTCATTTTACTCTCTGCATAGTAGTTTTTGTATTCTTCCTTCTTAGAGTCATCTGCTGTAGGGTTTTTGGAAACTGTGACAGTTTGTGCTAAGTTTCTGTGTGATTGCTGTCTGCTCTAATAATATGTTTCTGTGATAGGGACAAGTAGCTGCTCAGCATTTTGGCACTGCCTTTCCCTTAAAACTTATTAGCAGGAAGAGCAAACTGCAGAATGTATTGTTCAAATTCTCAGCAGGTCAGAATTGATTTAAATTTTCTTTTTACGCAATCATTAAAGTACTGTTTGCAATTCAGTACCTTGCAATATTTCTTTGTGGTTTTGTGATGTTTTTTAGAGGGCCTTGCTGACTGAAGGAAAAATAATAATATGGTGATTGCAACTATCAGTTGATTTTGGTATCTTAAGACAGTATTGGATGTTTCAAAGTCACAGAATAGCCACTTCACGGCTGGGAATCTGATATTTGTAAAGGACACAAAAGTCTGCCCAATTTGAGAGTAACATTTGAATATACACAGGCTGGAGTGGGCCAACAAAACAGCACAATTCTACAGGTTTTGATTTTAAAGGAAAATGCACCATTGCGATGGTACCACTCTGGTTCTTCTATTTAGTTTGAAGGCATTACATAACTTGCAATAAAAAGACTATTTCCTTCTGTGAGTATTTTTAACCTCTGCCTGTAATATGTATCAGGAAGATGTTAAAATAGCTAAAGATCTCTAAGTACTTTTCATATTTCAATTCAGTTAAGGCAATTTTAAATACACCACAGAAGATAAAGCTATGATACATAAATACGTATTACTCTATACAAAATGGGGCAAGTAAATGTCTATTTCCTACTTCTTTTGCATAGAAGCGTCACATTCATCATGAATCAGACTTTATTTACAGAGCACTTGGAGAGCAAGACAACTGGATTTTCTTGGACTTACCTTTTTATTGCATTTGTGAAAATTGAAAGTGTCTCAGCTTTGATTTGTATTTCATATTGCTTCTCAGTTTGTGAAGAAACATCTGTGTTATCTAAGTATTGCAGAAAGCCTGCACTCCAGCTGCTCATTATGTCTATGCTAAAAAAGCACATAAATATTTTAAATTGGAGCACTTTCATTTTAAAAAATCTAATACTACTATTTCAGTAATTCTGCATTTTTTTCCTTTACTTGCAGAGATCAAAAAGTACTGTCTGCTGCTAAAATTTTAACTTTCTTTCCTTTGTGTTCAATAGTCTCTAATTTTTACCAAGGAATTATTAAATCATTTACAGACTTTGTCTACCAAAAGCTCTTGAGCTTTGTTATTTTATGTGGCTTCTATTTTATTCCTACCTCCTATTCCACAAAAAGGTTCCAGATGCATTTATTTTCCAGCACTTAATTACCACCAGAGATCAGATGTTTGGCTGATTCATAGACAAACTTAGAGCCTTCCTCACGGCTGTGGTTTTTCAAGTAGGAACTAGCTTCCTGATTTCACCTTCTTCCATCTTGTGATCTGATTCTCTTTATGAGTAAGGGCTTCATCTCTCTTCATTCTTATATGACTGCAAGATTTTTCACTGTAGGTAAGGCTGGGGTTTACTTTTTTATAGATATACATTTATACATCTATGTATGTATATATATATTTTTATGTACACACAGAGAAATTTTTATTAGAATATATTTTTGACTTGAGTTCTTTATAGAATTTTTTTAATTAGTTTCCTTTTTCTTTTAAGGTGGATGGTAAAAAATTATAGCAATCCTTATAAGTAACTGTGGCAATATTTTTTCAGAGAATTCACTTCAGCAAAGAGCACTGTTATCCTTTGCATAGTAACTCTTGAAAGTGCTGACAAGATAAAGTTTTATAACAAGTACATAAGAAACTGCAGGGTTTCAACTGTTTCCACTTTTATCCAGTTTTTAATATTCTTTCCAAATGTTGTTCAAAGCTGACATTTTGTTGTTGTTAGAAAAGTAAATAAGCACTGTGTTCTCTCCAAATGAAATCTGGGATAAAATGGCTTTTGAACAGATTGCTGTCTGCATTGAAGGGTTGTATAATGTGACACTGTGATTATTTTTTCTTAAATAAAGTGATAATCTGCAAAGGGTTATTTGATCATTTGAAAAATATGCTTCTACTAAACTTATATGTACAATTATGCAGAAAACAACATGTAGACTCTAGAGAATACAGTGAAATTCACAGCAGCATACATTCATTCCATCCCTCAGGACAAAATGAGATTGCATCCCTAAACCTCACAGGGTAATCTCTAAACCTTGTTGCTCTAATGGCTTTAATCATTACTTGTTTTTACCTTATTGCTGTCACTCAGAGGTTTCTCCCCTACCTATCAAACATGCAAGATTATTCCTAACAAGCTTATACAGACTTCCCAACAATACTGTGTAGGAGCCAAATTTTTTTAATATCACTTTGCAGGAGGTTTGTTTGTTGGGGTTTGGATTTTTGTTGGGGTTTGGATTTTTGGTGTTGGTTTGGTTTTGTTTTTGTTGGTTTTTTTTTTAAACTGCAACAGACTTTTCAGACTTCAGCAGAACCATGAGCTAATTACAGTTATTGTTGATAAGTGAAATAGAGCATAGTTGGAATGTCTCAGTCTTCTGTAGGTGGCATAAATGGCTTTTGGTCTGGTGATTTTCATATCCAGAAACTCTCACTTTAAATAAGGGGTGGAGAGCTTTATGGCAGTTTTGTGTTTGTTGTAACAAGAAAAAGACACATAAGTTCTCTCTTCAACACACAGCATCAGCCATTTAAACACTAATGCTTCTCTGTCTTCACTCAAAGCATTTTTCCTTGTATTTTTAAGTACAAAATAAAGTAAATGAAGAACAATTGTGTGTCCAGTTCCCCAGGAGTCTCAGAACTTCTTCTTTGAAGAGGTAGATTAAACCAGACCAATCAAGGAGAAGTTTCACAGTCTTATCCTGGATATAAAAATGTCTGGTATTCTCAGAGGCTTATGTTTATCACTTTATTCAAACCAGCAACTGGCAAACCTCTGTGAGTTTTCTATTGGCTGTGAAATTTGGTCCTGCTCTGAATTTGGTGAATGATTAGCTCACACCTCTCCAAATTACATAGCTATCCTTGACTCCTGCAGTCTTCCTCTTGTGCTCGACAGTGCTTCCCTGGAACAAATTCAGTATCTCCCCCTTTTCTGTCCCTTCACCTCTGTTCTCTCCCACCCAACCCTTTCTGCCACGTGTTACAGGTCTTCTATGTCACACTGTCCCTTCCTGCAAGCATCATCTCTTCATACTGGCATTAGCTGACTTCCTTGTTCCTTTCAAAATCAAGGTCAGAATGATCTTTCCTCTGCTGTCTGTGGAGATTTGCTTTGAGAATGTCAAGGTTTTAGCCAGGAGAATTGTGAAAATTGTGCTTTTTATGGGCCTAGTCTGAAACAATATGTTTTCCAAGGGTTTCAGAATTTCAGCACAGATGTTCAGAAGGAATCAGAAAATTGGATGTCAGAGACATGTCTTATGGTAGCAGTAGCATTTTGCCCTTCCTACTTTTTATATAAACATTTTTCCTCCAGCAGTGTGTTTTTCAAATTAAATTTTTATTCATGATGGGAGGCTTTATTTTATCCTTTCTGCTTACTGTGTAACTCAGATGAGCTTCCCTTGGTAATGTTTCTGATACCTTTTCTTCACTGTCACTCCTGAAAAAAATATATGTCTGTTGATAGGTATCAGTCAAAAAAATTACTTTCTCCAACCTAAAATGGTAGCAATTGGACATCTGTGGATTTGTACTCCTAGAAGAGAAATCCAAATGTTAAATTAATCTATTAACAACGTTTATGGTTTTATTACGCTGTAATTATATCATACCTCCTGATTGTTTTTCTTTTCATCCCTGTCTATAAAATGTAGTTGCCTGAACCTGTTGTGAATGTCTACACTTCTAGTGTTAGACCTAGTGATGTTTTGCCAGGTTCAGTGGAAGAAAAGGCACTTGTAGGGATGGAATTGTTGTTCTGGAGGATATTAATGCCTGCCAGCTATCAGATGGTGAACTAGAGACAGCTGGAGACTTGATTTGGCCCAATAGCTATGTTCGACATCCTTTCTGCTGAAGGGCTGAGTGGAAGGGGTCATGAAATGCAGCCTTGAATAGTGGTGGCTGGGAAGTTACAGCAAGGCTAAGCTGTGTAGTGTCAGGGATTTAATTGATTACAATAACATGGGGAGAAGGGAATTGTAGGGGTCTTCTCAAATACGGAGTCCTCTGAGCACACTGTTGACTGAGATTTAATGCTGTTGTTATCTTTCTGTTGGATTCCAGGAAAAAAAAGGCTTTGTATACATCTATATTTTTTCATCTTCCTAATCAAAATAACTCTGCAGAAGTCAGCATATTGGCTATTCACCGAAGCCTAAGATGAAATCTTATCATTGTTTGATCATAGCAAAGGAGTCCTTCTGATAGCTTGGTGACAACCAAGATTGGGCTTGGCTGTGTTCACATCTGCAGTGCAATTGCTATTTCATTATAAAACTCTACTTTCACGACATGGAAGATATTTTGTACTAGTTATTCCTTATTTGTTAATTTAAAATGCCAACATGCATTTTATTTTTATTTTCTGACTGAAATTAAATATTAATAAACATAGAAATGTAGATTATTCACCAATTACATTGGATGAAAGTCTGAGTTCTTTCAGTTGATTTTGGACAGCAGTTTCTGCAATGAATATCACAAAGATCTTCATGGAAAACAATCCCATTATCCACATAATTTCACAGAGGCAAGGCTCTGTTTTGCCATTGCTACATCTATCTGCTTCAACAGTCTGTGGGATGGAAAATGGGAGGGGTTTGGCACCCAAACAAATCTATGGTAATTTTTAGGAGGAGTACAGAGCAATGTTTTCTGTTCAAAATAAATGCAGGATAGTTGGGCCAATGAAATAACTGAGAGTTGTCTCAAGCTGCAAGACCTTTAATGATTATTTGTAAGCAACACTTTGCTTTTGTATTTCACCTGATGATCTCTGAAGTGTTTACGGGTAAGTTTTATAATTTATAAAAGATGTGCAAAGCATTGTCCCACCAGATACACTTGCTTGCAGTGAAGACAGCTGCCTCCAAGTAGGCCATTTAACAGAACTAGAAGGTAAATCTCTGAATTCTGCTTGTAGTATGATAATCCTGCAGTTGGAGGATATTTAGCTTTCTGGATTGAATATTATATTAGAAATTCAGTAGTGGAAACTACAGAAAAACATGTAAACAGATAAAATTCCTGCTTTTCAGCTTCAGTTCACTTTAGGTGTTTTCAACACCTTAGTTATTGGTTAAGATTTTCTACTAGTGTTCCTGAAACCACTTTATCATCAGCTGATTTCCATTTTAAGGGAGCGTATGGCTGAATTTAGTGAAAGATCCTGACTCATGGGAGTACTGGTGAGAGTTTTAGCTAGTACTGGAAAGAGGTCATCTGATATATGTCCATAAACCTGAATTGTTGTTGCTTAAATGAAGGAGCTCCAGCTCAAGCTGTCTGTCAGTTTTGGCTTATTGTAGGTGAGAGAGGTCATCGACACTCTGTTGGTGACAGAACCATCACCTCCAGTTTTTACAGCTGATCAGTGCATTTTACCTGATGTCTTTCAGGAATTGCCCGCTTCACATTTAGGAATGGCAGAAATCAAATATTGAGCGTTGGGCAAAATTTCTGTTGAGTAACTTGGCCATGGGTGTAGAGGGGTGGTTAGGAAGGATAGATAAGCTGATGCATAAACTGCATCAGGGGAAGAAGACCACATTTTTTCCTTTCCTTTCACCCCCTGTTCCCCAGACAGTCCATTAGAGTCTCTCTAGCTAGGACACAATGCAGAGAAATGTCAAGATGTGTGTAACTTACTTGTTGTCTACAGAAGACTCAGCTCTGACCTTCACACAAATGACAGAGCTGCACAGATCTTAAAAGGTAAAATTTCCGTTGCTACCTGTGGGAATTTTACCATGGGAAAGAGAACAGGTCTGGGCCTAGCAGGTGAGATTGGTCTGTGTTTGCCAGGGGTTCTGTTGACACTGAAGTTCCTAAAGAGAGATAACCATGATGATGGCCAAATGATACTTAGCGCTGTCCCTGTCTGGGCTTGCCTGGATGCATGATTCACTTGAAATGCTTTTTACTTTGAGTCAATTGTATGACTTCTGGCACTGAAATTTTTAGTGGAGAGATACATTTGCTGATTTTGAGATCTTTTGAAAATGCAAGTAATGCATCAGTTTTTGGGGTCACAAACATTTGCACCATCATCTTAGAGGTGTTCTTCTTCATCCTTTGACTCTGTGTGTAATGAACTTGAAACCAGACATGGTAATTTTAAATGGTGCAGCTTGGGGCTGAGGTTCAGGAAGCTGCTGCTGCTTTGGCATCTTCTACTCTTCCTCTGACGGTGCTCCAGTCATTATTGTGGAATTTCCTCTCTTTCCTCTCTTACAGATATAATTCATGGCCTCAGATCCATCCACACATTTTGCATGGGAGTTATTGTGTTTGTTCCCATTGGATTCTTCATATATACTTAGAGAAATGCATGTGGTAAGGGGTCTGAGTCCCTAAAATTCTCTTACAAGGATGGCTACATTACTTTACCAGTAAGAACAACTTCAGGGCTGCCAAACAGTGTGGCTGATGTATCATTACCTAGATTTTCAAAGCACTGGATTTAGAGAGGTTCCTTCCTAGAAAAGTAAAGAGATAAAAGAGAAGAATGTGGGCAGACTTCATACACAGCTGAGATATTATGCATTCTGGTTGATTCTTTGATCCACCTTTCAATTGCCATGTTAAATACAATTTATTCTGAGGACTAATATGAGAGATCTCCAATTTATTCCTTTGCTGTTTCTAAGTTAGGAATGATTGCTCAATTAATACCTTGGTTTGCAGGGCTGTAGTCATAAAATAGCTGTTGTCAGACTTAACATATTAAGGACAAGAAATAATGTGTTAATTAGACATGAAGTGTATATGTAAAAGGGGGCACAATTCTGGTATTTTCTTTTTTCCAAAACTCAACCTCCAAATATCATACACATTTACGTATAACAATGAATGGCTGAATTAACATGAATGAAAAACATATTGGTAACCTAATTTAACATGATTTTATTGCAATCCTAATTTGTTAAATAATGTCAGCTGCATCCCAGTTTCTCCATTTTTAAATCTTATATAGCGTCTTGTTGTACAATCCCCTTTGCGGCGTAACACACAAGAAAGAATCTGTCTTTCAACTCTTATATTCTGAATGTGGTTTTACGTCCTGAACTTCGAATTTATTTGCTCATGAGATTTTACTCATGCAAAAATCTCACTTGAAATTAGTAAATGCTTAGGTGACTAAGGATTGTCCACATGGGATCAGATTTGCAGGACTGAAATTTTACTGTCCCAGGCAAAAAACAAAAAAAAACCAAAGCAAAACTGTTTGAGATCAATTTGCCCTATACAAAATGACTAGCTAAAATCACTTCTCCATAAATGAAGCAGTCCCTCCATAGTCATTAACTAGCTTTTTTAAAAAGTGTTTGAGGAGAGTTTGAAGAGGGGAATAACCACTAAACAAAATTCACTATTAATGTTTATTGGGAAATGATTACATACATACATATGCCTTAATTTTTGTTGCTTTAATCTTTAGACTGGAATACTCAGAACTTTAGAAATATTTCCTTTTTACTATCTTTGAACCAAATTTGTTTCAGTGGCTTGATAAAACTGATACCATGAACAAGAAGCATTTCTCCCTGTTAGATATTAAAATACACAAGCACACTCTCTTCATGCTTTCAGATCTTGAGCCAAAATTAACTGAAACCTACGTCAAGATTCACATTTTCTTGACTGGATTTTTCTCAGATTTATCAGTGGAGAACATTTTTAGAAGTCTAGCAAATTATGCAAATGGAGCCCAAGCTGTGCTGCTGTAACTGTAGTGGTCCTTACTGCTCCCCCAGAATCTCCCCAAACAAAAAGGTTTAAGATGCAGTGACAGAAACATAAAGCTGAAAGTTCCTACAAGAGACTCTGCTTGTGTAAATTGCTGTTAAAAGCCTCTGTGGCAGCTGATCACACACTGCTTAGTTTGACTGATTTTATACAGACCTTTTTTCCTGCTAATGAAGTCAATATCTTCTTTCCTGGCATGGAGACCAATTGATCATTTCATTAAACACTTTCTTACATAATCTCCCATCTCTGTACTTTTATATCCAAGTTAAACATAACCACTCATCCCACTTTTTATTCTATAGAGCTGTTTTCCCAGTCTGTTGTCATTTGTATTTTTGGAGGGCAGTGCAATTAATATCTCCTTCATAGTCAGATCCAAGAAAGGATACGGCACTTAATCTGTAATGAATATTAGAATAATTGGCTTCCAAATCTGTTATATACCACTCCTCTGAATAAAATCCCAGCATAGACTCCTTTGTCTCATTCTTTCTAAGGTTTCTGTGCTGTATTCCATCTCATTTTATATCTGCCATTTTTTGTGAACAAATGCTTATTATATTAATTCATCAATTTCAACCAAATTTGGCTGAGGAATGTATGAGGATCCATAGCTCTCATGAATTTTGTGAAAATCTGTGTCTGGACAGGTAACAGAGAGCTCAGTTACCCTCCTAGATACAGACACCTGACAGGCTGGGTGTTTGGCATGTATGCCCTGTCCACTCTGTCATTGCAATTCACATTTGGCTTCCTCTTACACGGGCATGTGAGGCTAAAAAGGGAGCATAAGAGAGGGATTTGACAAGCATGAGAGTATATTGCAAATATTTTTGGGAGAAGCTGACATTTAGGAAGGAATAGCTGCAGGTGTTGATTTGGAAGAGGCTAAATACAAGTTAATATTTCATTAGTTCCACCACTGACAGCAATTTAGAGGGGATTTTTGTTTATTTTATTTTCCATGTGGGTTCAGTCATTTGTTTGTTTGTTGTCCAAAGCTTTGACCTGCTGGCTAATTTTCAGATTGCTGTACACTGTAATCCTTATATGTTTTCCTTTAATTATGCTGCTGGATTCCTGGTGGTTTATGCCTTCTTCCCAGGTGCAGTTTGCACTTTGAAGTAAATACTCTCAAAAAAAAAAAAAAAAAGGTTGGGAGGATTACATGGGTAACTGAAATGCTGCATTTAGATGCACTTGATGGGAAGTTTCAGTTGCTGTATATTATAGGATGGAAAAGAAGAATGTTGCTAAAAATTATCTTCCTATACCTTCACTTTTTCCTGGAGGAAATCTGGACATCTTTGCAGCAGCCTGAGTTTATCTTTCCCACGTTTTTATAAAGTTCATACTGAAATATTTAACACAGAGCATTCCTTGCTTACCCTGAAAGTTAAGTTTACTGCATGAAAACCCTTCTGCAATATGAATATGTTAGATCAGTCTGCTGAGACTTCTGTTGCCCTGAGGAGTGGAACCAACTGAGCAGAGAAAGAGACTGACAATATTCTCACTACTGTTACAATGATCCTCTTTAACTCCGAGGTTACCTGTGCACTTGAAGTGCTGGTGAAGAGTTTCACTTTGTTGTCTTTGAGGGACAGGTTGTTTGGGTAGAGAATTTCAGTCTGTAAACCTCATTCCAAAAGGCATGAGATAATTCAAGTGTTAACAGCAAAACAGACTATAAAGCCAACAGTTGCAATAATATCACAGTTTAGTTGATTAGCCTTGACATAAATTAACTGCTGGTTCATGCTACTTATATTCTTCTTCATTTTCCATTCTTACCAGTCTGATGCTGTGCTCATAATTTAGACAAACTATAATACGATAAATGACAAAAATATGACTAATTCTAACTGTAAATATTACCATGTGCAAATGCTGTATATAGCTGCAATATTTGCATTTACAGTGCTTATGCAATATGCCAGAGTAAACAAAAGATGCACAGTCATTCTATTCATGGCTTAATTTTGTAATGATAGCAGAACTTTTATTTGAGTTTTGGTGATTTCTATTGTAGAAAATGAAAGCTTTTCCCTAAATATTGGCAGGCAAGATATCAGTTGAAGAGCAAAAGAATTTTGGTTTTTTAGGAGTTGCAACAGTTCACTTTATTATATTAGGTGCTCAGTGTGGTGTGAAAATAGCTGCATTTTTCATGTTCTTTTAAATGTCAAAGATCAATTCAAAGCATGTTACATTGTTAAAGGAGAAATTCCTGCTCTTTTTAAAAGAGCAAGCATTGGTCTGAAAAAATAACTTTGAAAGCAGGCATCATTGCAAACCCTGTCTACCTTGAAAACAAAATTGGGAGGATGTGAACAGTCAAAGATATCCATTGCTGAAAACTAGGTCTTGTATATGTGAAGTGTCACAATAATTCACAGAATTTTCAATTTACTTGTTAATTATGATGCATAGAAGGACAGTTAAAATATGTGATCATCTAAGACTCATGTAAATAATCAAAAATTGAAACAGATATTAATGTTTTGTAAGCAGAGTGGGTATGCTGACCGTTGCTCCCAGGTCAAATTTCCCCTTAAGCAGGGAGTCACAAGGATGAGAATATTTCCTCTCCTTTATCTAGGCACATGCACATGTGTATGCACATGTATGTCTATATGTGTATGGGTATTTCTTTCTAGATACTAATTTAAATGAAAGCACTAAAACCAGATTTGTTGTAAGAGGCTTCTTTATAAGCTATTATATCAGCATTTTTGTGAATGAGGAAGGGAGAGGAAGCCAATATGTTTCTGTGCTTCTGTGTATGTACCAAACACAGAAATATGCACATGAAAGCGTATGTATTTATATATAAGCATACATAAAATAGAAAAAAGTGAAGGCTTGACTATAAAGCTAAAAATCTCAAAGCAGTTGTGTTTTTTCCCTGCAGTGAGACTTTGTGAGCTACAAAACCACTTTTCATCATTTTGGAGTCGTCCCATGTCATAATGTTGGAAAGATTAGATTCACTTTTTGTCTTTCCCCTTGATTCTTGGGCCTTACACAGTGCTTAGAGACACTTTGCAAAGAAAAAGCCAGCATATGAATCTTCAAAGAGATGGATAGAATTTGAAGTGGCAAAGGGAACCGTCGCATGAACAGTGATCTTCAGGTGCAGGCTGTGGCTCTCTGGGACCCTCCTCACTGATGTCTGGTACAGCTGTTGTGAACAGCTGTTTGTGTAAAGCTACTGCTCTGCATATCTCAGAGCCATCGTGGGCTGTTGGGTTTCGACAAGTGGTATCCAAGACTAAACTGTTCTTGCAGGTCTTTGGAAGCCTAGTTCTGCTCTCAGACACAGAGAGCAGATTCTGATCCACATTTTGTGTCCCAAAGAGCTGTAAGGATGGAGCCTGTGCTTTTTGCCCAATAATAGATTGTAGTGTTTTCTCTGAAGTGTCACAGCTGTTCCTCCTCTGTTTCTTCCATTTATGCCAATGCTCTTACAAAGTTAATGTATTTGAAGAAGATTATTTTTCTTATCCCAAATTTAGTACTCTTGGTTCTAGAAGAAGTTTGTTTGGATGGTAATTTTGTTGAGTATCTGTTTAGTTGGTTAGTTAGCTATTGTTGGGTTCCTTTTTCTGTATAGACCATTCAGAATCACACACAGCAATACAGACTTGTGAATGCTTTTACAGGGGAGGTCAAAGGCTTGGCAAAAAAATAAATGTATCCTTTCCTGACATACTTAGCATATTTTTTCATTTGTGGTTTAGGTCTTTCTTATTTCTCCATCTTCCAATATCACAAGCACCACATTTTTTATTTTACATGCTCTATTGTAGTGAAAGAGAGGGCTCCTGTGTAGGTCTGATGAAAAAAACCTGGGTATTTTTCAGTTTGACAGATCTCCACAACGGTCTGTAAGACTATGTAATATTGCAATTGAACTTCATATTCCTGCTTTAATTTATAACATTTTAGGACATATTCTTTCTCATCTAACAAGAAGGCATACGGTAAGCAAAGCAGTAATTTTATTTAAAAAAAAAATCAAAAGAGGTACAATTGCAGTACATCAGTCTACCATCCCTTTACGCTAAAAACAGGTTGCTTGGATGAGTAGGAATGACTCACGAGAGCATACTGATGCTTAAAAAACCTGACATTACATTTAACCTAATTTATAACAGACATTATTAACAGACATTTCAGAAATAATTCAAGTTGCTATGGGATCCTTTACAAAAACAGTCTTGGTTTGTAATGTCTGGGACTGTGTTAGACTGGGTTACATAACTTGTTTAAGTCTTTTTCTTCCTTCCTGTTTATAAATTATTGGTGGGGTGAGATACAAAAGTCTTCACAAAATCTTTGGCCTTTCTTGGGGAGCTTGTTTGTACTTTCTCCTTACTCTGTGTGTGTGTGAATATACTGTGACCTATCCACATAATCGTGTTTACATTACCCACTCTGGCATCACCAGGTGCTTTCATTTTGTTAGTGAAATTCTGTGGAAGCTTGAAATATGCCTTTTTTATAAATAACTTTTATCATGTGTGGTTGTTATCTCACATGGCTTTTGAAGATTTCTTTACAAATGGATAAGTTCCTCTTTCTCAATTATTACATTTTTTATTAGGCATTAAAATAATTTTTATATAAGGAACATAGGTGTATTGACTGTCTTGTCATCATGATCTGTTTTGGGACAGAACAAAACCAACATGAAGCAGATTTCTAAAAATGAGACTGAAAAGGTTGTGAACCATATATTTGTATGTCTGCTTGGGGGGGGGGGGGTGAGAGCTTTTTTTTTACACTTTCT
>VZTJ01001625.1:143695-176559 GCA_013397795.1 Orthonyx spaldingii | reverse complement strand
GGGGGGGGGAAAGGCTGTTTTTTCTAAATCATTCTTAAAATCATAAATCAGGAGGAACATTAAAGAAAAGCTGAGTTTTGACACGCAAAGTGTGAGCCCCAGAAATCACACTTTTGTTTCAGGCAATGGAAGAAAACTCTTTAATTTCTCAAGAAAAACACTTAGGGGATTGTACTTTATCTCTGAATTTCTCTAGCATCCTGCCAGCCAAATCAACTGAGAGATTTTGCAAAACAATCAATAACATGACATGAAAGCAGTTTATGTAAGTAGGACTGCATCATTTTTAGACAATGTTTATTAGTAAGCAGTAAGAGAAGCATAGGCAAGTATCAATTCTGTTTGAATTCAGAAAGATTTCTCTCTGATGTTAGCGAATACATAATAAGCTCAGGCCCTTTGTAGCAGGGTGCTTTGAAGCTGCACAGATCTGGTTTTGTGACTGTTTCTACACAACTAATTAAGAATCAGAAAAGCAAACTTCCTTACAGTTAGGTAAAATGTACTGTATATACTTGTTCTAAAACAGCAACAAGTGCATTAGAGTTCCATAAGTATCATGTTAATATGAAAAGAAATAAATTTCTTATATTGTTACAGATTTTTGCACTGGTTTCTGGAAAGAGCAATTTATAGTATTCATTTGCCCAGGCATGCATTCAGAAAGGTGGTTTTTAACAAACCAAAGAACTGTATCTTCTCCCTCATGAGAGAATATGCTTTACCCTCTCTAGGAATAGAAAAAATTTCAAGTACTCTGAAATTTCATGCATAACACTTTTTCAGGACAAAGATGATGACCTTTGCAACAGATTTTCTGCAATCCTCAAAACCTGAAGAAAACAAAACCTTTGCATTCAACCTTACAAGGTCTTTAATGTTAAGCATGCCCTCCCCCCGCCCAAAAAAAAAACATGTGGAGAGTTGATTTTAATAAAAATTCAGAATCAGCTAAAAAGAGCTTTTTGGTTTTATCAAGCATGAGTCTACCAAAGTGTATATTCTTGACAATTAAAAAATAGATAACTGAGCTGTATGGTGGTGGTGATTGAAAACAAGGGTATTTTTGTTTGTATGTTATCCATTTTAATCAATTGATAAAAGGCAGGCATATATTTATATTATCTCTATTTTATACATAATTTTTATACATAAATTTTAATAAATCACAATAGCGTTGGACTTAAGACATCAATCACATATGAACTGATTTAGGAATCTTGATTTTGGGAGCAGGGAGATAATTTGTACTGTCATATCTCATTCCAGTAAAACATTTAAGCACACCTTTGCTCTAAGCATGTGCAGAGCTGCCTGCAGTACTTGCCCATTTTTTGGGTCTATAGCTTTTATTGCTCTTTCCTTAAAACAATTTGCAGCTGCTCATCGCAAAACATTGTGCCCTAATACAAACAAGAGGCTCTTCTGGGCTTTCTTAATCTCTTCTTGGGTGCACACTGCCAACAAGAATAAAGTTTTCATTGAAGATGACTGGAGGAAAACTTGATAATCATGGTAGGTTTTAAAACACTCAGTAGTCACTAGATTCTCATGCAACAACACATATACTGGTAAAAATCCTATTAAAAGCTATTCAATAGAAATCCAGAAAATTAAATCTAAATACATCAATATATTGTCTAGTTCCCAAGGCACTCACAACAAGTTTTAAAAAACTGCTAGCCAAAAACATAAGATGATGGTTTTTTGTCTTTTATCCCTTTTTCTCTCTCCCTGGTCACAGGCAACTGATGGCAACAAGAGACATCCTGTGAGCTTGTCCCTGACCATGTATCAGATGGCTTCAACTGAAGGCCTGGTGAGGTGGTGGACATTCTTGGTCTCCAGCAGGCTTGGCAGTGCAGCTTGGAGATTGCTGTTCGCAAGGGCAGGGAATGTGCCAGCTTTCACAGATCTGTACTTGCAGGAGGAGCACTAGACCTGTGAGGCAGCACCCGGCTCCTGGCTGGCACCCAGACGCTGTGAGTAATTCTCCAGTGGGGGAGGCATTCCAGCTGAAGGGAGCAACCTCTCATTCCTCAAGCCGCCAGCAAAAACCCAGAATGGGCAGCTATTTCCATAGGAAGAATTAGGGGCTCACCAGGTACACGGCTCTCCCAAGCTCTGTTCTTCAGAGGATTTTGAGGAGCACTGAGGTAACACATATGCTTAGGTAGAATGGGAAAA
Source organism: Orthonyx spaldingii (assembly GCA_013397795.1). Classification (NCBI taxonomy): domain Eukaryota; kingdom Metazoa; phylum Chordata; class Aves; order Passeriformes; family Orthonychidae; genus Orthonyx; species Orthonyx spaldingii. Next base: position 174,372 of record VZTJ01001625.1, on the reverse strand, counting down.
CTTTCTCTCATATGAAGGAGCCAGGATTGCAGATCTCCTGGACTCCTGGACTCTTGGCTTTTTGGACCGTCAGCTGATTTCCAGTCCCAGTTGGATGTAAAAGGCATGTTTCCATTCTTCCTTGGCACAAGGCTGGCAGCACAGAAGTGTAGACAGCTATGCTAAGTCCAAGAAAGTGGGAAACCCAGCTTTCTGGTGCTCACCAGCAATGTCACCTTGGTGGTCCATGGGATAAAGGCAGGCTCAGCAGGGGTCACAGTGTTCCCACATCATCCACAGCCAAGCCCAACACCCATAAGGCACATGGGGCAAACCTCAGGGCTGCGGGCTCCAAAGGTGAGCAAGCAGTTCGGCCGTGCCAGCACTCATCCTTACGCCTGCAAGCAAAACTCTTTTTTGACATATTCTTTATTCCACTGCCAGTCCTCTGAGTCACCATGTCCTTACCTGCTTCCCCCTCTCTAGTACCCCCATCTAGCTTGCCTAATGTTTTTTAAGAGATGAAAAAAGTGCAAAGTTTTCTGCCTACAGACGTTTTGGGACATTCCTGCCTTTGCCCTCTTCATTGGGCAAGGCACACAGTGCAGCAGGAATAAAAATGTGACTTTTTTCTTGATCTTTATGCTAACAACTTCATACTAAACAGCAGAAATTATTTCAAAATACCAGAAAAGCAGTTAAAAGAAAAAACCAAACTTGACATGTAATAAATAATTTAACACTTCACCCTAACACAACCTGCAATGTCTTTTCAGTCATGTTATGAATGTACACTCATCAGTTTTTGTGGTGCTTTGCATAAATTTCATTAGTATGAACAGAGTAATATTAAAACACACACATAGACACAATTTTCTGGCTTTTCAGTTCATTATGAAATACTTTACCTCTGGGCAGATGACTAATATGCTATTAAATTTCTCTATCCTTGAGTTGTGTCATAGCCAAAAAAAGGGTGCAGTCACTCATAATCTTTATGAAGTGAGCTGAATACACCCACTCAGGGAAAATGCTGTTGTATGACTTTAATGTGTCCTGCAGCAGCATTAACATGCTTTTACATCATTCAGCCCCATGTTGTGAAGCTACAATAATAAATCCATAGTGAAAATTGGGGGAGATTTCCCTGCCTGTGTTGAGTAGTTTGGGATGCATTATCCAGAAGGTTTAAATTTCTGGTTAGCAGAAGAAAAACTTTGCCTGATGTTGTTTTGTGAACCTTGCAGTTCAGTATGGATGAGAGTTGTTCATGGTCCTAACAATGCAGTCACTTTTATTTAGTATTTATTTATTTAGTATAAATAAATATTTAGTATTTATTTAATAAAAAAGAGATCTGCGCAGCTGTATTCCAACACTAGCCAAATTTTCACAAAACAGTTCAGATTCCCCTTCTACCAAGGACCCCTCATGTAATTTTCCTTGTTTTCCTGGATTGTTGGTTGCTTATATGGAAACCAGGATAATTGAATTGCTTCTTTCACTGCGCCCACTTTCAGTGGGTTGTGTGAGCCTGATCTGGAAAGGCTGGTATGGTCCCTCTCCAGCATACTGGGGCTGTGCCTGGAAGCAGGGATTTTAATTGATGCTGAGGTATGAAGATGCTGCAGGACTGCAGCTAACTCCCCCTATATGGATACTTAAGGGAGGGATAAAACCCATGATAAGTTTTTGGTGTAGCAGGTCACTGCTGCAAACTACGGAGTTTATGTATCTGGGAATACAGTGAACTCTAGCAAACCATTTGTGTGGGGCAATGTAATTCTGAAGAAACTTTTGGTTTCATCTGTTTTGTTATAAAATTGTAATTTTTAATGGATTAATCTTAGCAGAATAGACATTAAACTTGAATTATTTCTTACTGATTTTATTATTAATTCTATCTAGAACTAGACATGAACTCCTCTATTTTTTTTTTCTTTTAAACTGAGGAGCAAAAATATGCAACCACTATAAATCATAAATAGAAAATCCAAATGGCTTATATAACATTAAAAAATGTCAGGAAACATTTTGTGAATATAATTTAGGCCAGAACCAGCCTATTTTTAAGGTGGAATAGAAGACACCTCACTTTACCAGCCATTAAAACATCTTTATAAATATTAGCTGGAATAAGCTAGTAATTTCAACAGACAAGAATTTTCTCTAGTAACTTGCGATGAAGAAATTTTCTTATCACTGTAACTTCTTTGTCTACCCTTAGAGCTAGTCCTATTAAATGCTGTATGAATGATTCAAAGGCATTTAGAAGAACAACACAAATCTAATTGCCCATACAGGAAATCTGGGATAAGTTCTGGTAGTTGCTGACAGTGACAACACTGAAAATGAATTCACCTTATGAACAAATCCCATTCAGTGTCTTGTTATGAATGGAGAATCATCTGGTTTGCTTGTATTTAGGGCTAAATTTTTGTTTGGGTAAAGAAATTATTTTTAAATTAAGAAAGAGATATTCAGAAAGTTTTTTCTAATGTCCTTTTTTTTTTCTTTCCAAGCTTGCACTTACTGAAATGAACTTGGAATATTTTAGACATTTTATTTTGTAATTAAGGGGTTCCTTGTCCTCACATTGGGGCATATTCTAGAGATAATGCTGTAAAATTCTAGGAATTCTAGTAAATCCTAGTTATTCTATTAACTTCAATGATATAATATGTAAACTCTAGTAAATTCTAAGAAATATCTTTTGCAGCAAAAGAACAATATGAAAGCTAAATTTGAACTCTTTTCAAGAAAGAAAAAGCAAAGTTCTCTTAATAACTTTATCAGTATGAACTCTTTCCTTTACCCTTACTTATTGATACATTGGATTACAGTAGAATTACCTCAATTGATGAACTATTGCTCAGCATGAACAAAGGAACAACTATCAAGATGATAATGAATCAAAAATTGTTAAAAATTGCTCTTCAAGTTGCACATTTATTGTGAATGCCTTGGCTTTATGACTTTTATCCTTAGCCTTACAGCAATATGTAATAAATCCTTAATGTTCTGTGCAGCAATGTTTCTCATCTCATTTCTTGGACATAAATTCCCTAAGGTTGATCTTTAAAGAACTTTTAAAGTGTCTAACTGCTTAATGGAGTAGATAAAGAAATATGACTGTGACTAGAGTTCCACAGAGATAAAGATTAGATTGCCAAAAATACTCTGCTAATGAAAGGCGAAATCCCCATCTTTATCTCATTATGATTGTCACAATAGTAAAAGTTCTTACCATGTAACTATTCTAATTTATTCTTCTGGTTTTCTATAACTTGCAACTTCATTCAAAACAGATGCAAAGAACCCAACCTCCCCCTCCAAAAAAAAAAAAACCACACAAGAAAAAAACCACAGAACACTAGGTAAATATTTCAAACCCTTCTTTGTGAAAATCACTTGGTCTTAAGAGTTATTATTAAACCTAAGTGTTTAAAAGTTAGGCTCCTATGAATAATTGTTATTTCATAATGCTAGACTAAAGACAAAGACAAGAGCAGCCATACAATAGAACAATTCTTATTAAAGTAGGAAACCAAATACTCAGGAGTACATTAGAAAAAAGATGAACAGTTTAGATGTCAAGCTGACACACACTGCACCAGCTTCCTTACCTCTTAAAATTCATAAGTCTATACAGGTCTTATAGTATGATTCAGATCTCATAATTTAATGAAACAAGCTTAATCAGAGGTGTTCATTAAACAACAATTCTGATAAAGAGATAATTAAGAATGACGAATTGAAGACCTACTTTCTTTTCCTCTGTCATTCTGTGAAAAGTTCTACAAAGGTGCAATTTGCTAATTAAATCATGTTATCCAAATCAATGTTTCAGGCACATAATTACTTGGTGTTGTGCTCTTCTTGAAGAAATCATGGAAATTTCCATGAGAATTAAGGATATACTTTCTTTTTTAAACTATCTTCTCAGTTAAGATGTTGATAATATCTTTTTCTGTACTGTCTTAAAAAGAAATGGACTAAAAGCAGGAAAGACTTAGAATCTGGAGTGTATTGAGACTGGTTGTGCTTAAAGTTGTGTATTTGCAAGAATCTTTCAGGAGTAAGCTGGTGTTTAGTTTAAATACAAAGCAGAGTACCTAACTGCACTCCCATTTCTGTCCCTGATTGTGGAAGGACCAAAACACATATTCTACATAAAGTGTGTATTTCTGCAATTTTGCACAACTCTTTGATTTTGTTTTCCTCCCCTTCTGTTATAGTTTGACAGGTCCAATGCCAGGCACCCACAAAACTCATTCACTCACCCTCCCCGAAACAGCTGGGCAGGGGAGAGAAAAATTTAATGAAGGCTTCATGAGTTGAGATAAGGACTGGGAGAAAACACTCCAAGGGCAAAACGGTCTCAAACATAAAGGTACCAAATGACTTTATTACTAACAGAGTCAGAGGAGGATAATGAGAAGTAAAATAAGCCCTTAAAACACCTTTTCTTTCCTCAACCCCTCCCTCCTTCCCACCAACAACACTGGACAGGGCATAGGGAGTTTGGTCAGTTTATCATCAGAGGTTTTCTTCCACTGCTCGGGGAGAGGAGTCCCTTGCCCTGTGAGACCATGGGGTTCCTCCCATGGAAGAGAGTTCTCTGTGAACTTCTCCAGCGTGGCTCCAAATCTCACAAGCAGCAGTCCTGCCAAAACTGCTGCAGTGTGAGTCCCTCCCAGGGGCACACAGTCCTCCCAAAACTGCTGCGGCGTGGGTCACTCTTCCACGGGGTGCGGTTCTCCAAGGCCAGGCTGCTCCAGCCTGGAAGCAGGGCCCCTCTCTCCACCGGGTCTCCCACTGACCACAGCTTTCTCCAGGCATCCACCCGCTCCGGCGTGGGCACCTCCCCCACGGGCTGCGGGTGGATCTCTGCATCCCCCTGGACCCCATGGGCTGCAGGGGCACAGCTGCTTCACCATGGTCCTCACCACGGCCTGCAGAGGAATCTCGGCTCCGGCGCCTGGAGCATCTCCTCCCCCTCCTTCTGCACTGAACTCGGTGTCTCCGTGTTGTTTCCCTCACATGTTCTCACCTCCTCCTCTTCTCTGGCTAGAGGAAAAATTGTGCCCACTTTGTTTTGATTTATTTCGTAAATCTGTCATCACAGAGGCATTGCCATCACCTCTAATTGGCCCAGCCTTGGCCAGCAGCATGTCCATCTTCAGAGCCATCAGGGATTGAATCTATCAGATATGGTGGTGGAAGCTTCCAGCAGCTTCTCACAGAAGCCACCTCTGTGACCCCCCACTACCAAAAACCAGACTGTGCAAAACCATCACACCTTCCTTCCTTGTTCTTATGTACAAACGTAATGTATTAAAAACTAGTGAAGACTCAGTTTAGATGTTTTTGCTGTTTTTTCCTGATGCAGATAATTTCTGCAACCACGTCAAGAATGAAATATTATTTCATAGTGCACGCTGCTGTGAATGACGGTGGCTGCTGTCTATCTTTGAGAAACTCCATCATCAAAACATTAGAGGATAACTTATTTGTTAAAAAATACTGAATGTATTTAACATCTTTTCATTTACAAAGGTAGAATTTATCCCTGGAAAATATTAGATTTTAAATCAGCTTTCAGCACTGTCCTGAATTCCTAGGTAATATATTGATTTTCATTGATGGGATGACCACATGATAAGGACCAATCCCAAAATTCTATTCTTCTATACTTCTCCTGCAGTATTCAAAACTGCAAATAAGGCTGAGTGCTACACATAATTCATAACAATAAGGAAAATTACAAACTGGAAATCATCCACTCATGTAAAAAAACCCCATAATCCTATTTTTACATCCCCATAATCCTATTTTTACATCAGATTTTAAGTAGTATACTTAAATTTTCTGGTTTATTAAAGAAATGTTTCTAGTTTACTCAAGAACAGACCTAGATTTGTTGCTGAAAGAGTGTCAGGAGTATCAGTTTCCCATGGTCAATTCACTGTTTCTGTCTGGGTTTTTTTTTTCATGTTTCTAGCATTATTGTCATTACAGAAATCTGACAGGTCTAATGTGACATGTCTTTTTGACACCACTGGGATATTATGGAGAAGAGGGGGAAAATCAATGTGACTCACATTTGAACTGAAGTTGAATCTTTATTACAGAAATTTTTACATGCCCAAATGCAAACCATTTTTTGGCTGCTGGTTCCTACCATCTTGTTTCCCAGTTGGCAAATGGAAAAGCTAAGAATAAGTGCCACAGCGACTATAGTTTCTACGCTTTGCCAGAAACTTTTGTTTTAGTGCCTTGTATTCACACTTACTTTTTCTGATTTGAGACTGACTACTTCTACACTCTATTATTTTCAGAAATTGCTTACGTAGCCACAGTTTGAGATTAGCACATCCTAAGACATGTGACTAGCAATTCAGTTGTATTTATTTAGCTTCCAGTTGGTAGCAGTGAGTTAACCATTTCCCAGCAGTGGGACTTCAATTTTGTGTGAGGAAGGTTCTGTGGATTTTCCAGTTTTCAGAAAAGTTCCTATGCTGCTGTGGGCTACAGATATTCAAGGCTGACAGATCTTCAACCTTGCAGCAGTTTGGGTGCCATGCTGGTTTTCACATGCTGCCCTATAACTCAGTGACATTTAGCATTTACCCATGACAACTTTGCTAGGCCAGTATTATTAATCCTTATCTGGAGAGTAGTTAAAATCAGCATTCTTATACCTGTGTTTTTGTGTTGTACTGGGGCTGCCCTTATCTGACCGCTCTAACACATTTTGGCGGGATTGGTGACCATCTCAAGGTTGGGAGCAATGGGATAACAATGCCTGGATATGCTTCTCCTCCATGCCTGTTCTCCTGGCAGTCTAAATATGTGGTTGTCAAGCTGAATTATGCATGGTGTATTAGACTAGAAACCCATGAAACTGAATATCTTCCAATAGTCATTCTGACTGCTTTACAGCTTTGCATTCTCTTTATGCTTCTTAGCTAGATGCAAACGACACAGATAAAAACTCTCTGACTTCATGTCTCAATGTCTCCATTACCTTTACAAGAGAGGTGACATGAAGACACAAAACCATATTACCATTTTGGAAAATCCAAGAACTTTGAGTCATGAGAGAATGATAAATATACACAGCTTCTGCATAGCATAAACCACTTTAGTACCCATTTGTAAAATTTTCTTATCTGAAAGTATTTAAGCATGATTCTATGCCCCGAAAAAATTTTATTCCAACTATCTCTGAAATTTCTGGGGTTAATATGAAGGTGGCAGGATTAACAATATCAAACCATCTCCTGTTTCGTATGAACAGTGATAAACTCCTAAGTACCACTGGAGCACAACCTTTATTAGACATGACCTGACCAGACTTGTTCTTCTATTGTAACTCAAGATTAAAGCATTTGTTGCAACATTTTTTTAACTAACCCTCTCTCTGGCTGACTCATAACAGCTGTTAAATAACTAGATATTTAGTTTAAGATGAACTGAACCTATAAATTTAAAAGTGATATAATAACCAACTCCTTTATGCATAGCAAACTGCTTCTGTCATCATTTGAATGCTTTATGCTGACCTCACTGTCTGCATCTGATTGAACTGATATAATATCATAGCTGACAGAAGATAACAAATAATTATATATTTCTGATGGGTTATGGAGGAAGACAGACACCACATAGGAGTGAGAGGCGCCATGTGGTGGGAGATGGAAAAGTTGACATAATGTTTTTGAAATGTTCAAAAGATTGTTTGGAGTTTGCTGCTGTGTTTCGATGGCAGCACATGCAAAAACTACACATGCTTTGTTTTTCCTTATTTTCTTTATCCCCTTTGCCAGTTATCTGGTAGCCTCTCTTTCCTCCCACAGGGCTATCCATGAAGTCATGGCCTTATTATGAATGTAATGGTACATTCACCGCTTTTCCTCTGCCCTCTTAGAGGTTCTAATTTGTCAGAAACTTCTTAACAGTAATACTACCTGGTGCTCCTGCAGCAGCTCATTCTTTCTTGCCCATAGTGCTTTGGAAGTGTTCACTTTTTCTGATGGGAGAGGCTGACACCTAGAGAAGTAAAATGACTTATGTAAGGCAGATTCAGTCTTTTTATTCACAGCTCCCTTCTAATTTACATCACAAGGAGTCTTCATGCCTTTTTTTCCCCCCAATGAAGAGACAACATCCATATACAGACTTTTATTAAAACAAATCTATGTAAAAACTCAACCAGATGAAAAAAAACCTTTTCTCTTGTTGACAAAAGTAACTTGCTTCCTTTTTACATATTCTCTTGGATCAATTTGCACTGATCCTAAGGTCTCCTTTAACCTTTGCAGTGGTATTTTAAAAGACATCATCTTTTGTTGGAATTAAATCTAGTAAGTTGAGAGCGTTTTTTCCCATGTGCACAGGTTTCATGAAAACTGAAGTACAATGACAATTCTAAAGATCTCAGGCACATTCCTGAAACTTTTTAAAGGGACATTCAGATTTAGGCCTGTGTAAAGTGCCTTAGGACTTGAAGGTGAATGATTTGACTAATGATTTGACTAATTCAGTGCAGACCTGAATTCATAAGATAGTAATTCATACCCAGAAGTTAAAATGCTCAGTTTTGTTCTTTCCACAGTAAACATGAGACCACCAGTGTTTGTGGTCACCAGTGGTTTCAGGACATGTAATTTCCTTCTGTTTTCAGCTATATTTGTATTGTTGGGAAGTCTAAGAGTGCCTAGTTACATTGTACTCTGTGGAAACATGGAATGAAATAACAGCTTTTTTAAGAGCTGATAAAGAAGGCAGTGACACCGATGCATCTGTCACAATACTAGTGTGAGCCAGCTGATAGTAAATCTCGCTAATGTGATTTGTTGATCTCCTCTGAGTGTAAGGGGCAATGAGAGAGAAAGTCTGGATATGTCCACTTGAAAATAAACTTCGGCACTGTGAACTACTCTGCAGTATCAATCACCTTATCAATAAGAGTGAAGCAGAGATTGGAATGTGAAGAACCTTGACAAGAAGTCACCCGTATTTGGTGAGAAAGACAGGGAAAGAAAAGAAGAAACGGTGTGGTCATACAAAGACTGCAATCATCTAAGCTGCAATATGAGAAAGTAATTTTTTGCAGCAGCAAAGCAGGAATAGAAAGGGCTGATCTAAACTCCTACTTGCCAGAGTCAGAGATAATAATGTTGTGATGGATGTGTGGGATTTTAAGAGCTGAAGAAATCAAATGCGTTGTTTGGAATAGCCATATCCCCAAGAAAGAGAAAACAGACAATGAGACAGTCAATTCAATATTACAGATTGAGTGTCTGTGAGGCAGGTAAGCATAAAGAAAGGAAAGCAGGGAAGGTCTGCTAAAACAGAGAGACGGCTCAAAACCTTCTAAAGAGATGTGAGACAGGACAAGACTTCATTTTTGAGAATGAAATTGGCCTAGAGTGACTACTAGTCTGTGGTTGCCTTGTCTCTCTCATGTAGCCTTATGTTTATGTAACTTTGAGGGTTAAATAGGAGTATCTCATATAACATTTAAAAAAAAAAAAAAATTACAGACCTCTATCAGCTCAAGTGGTTGTAATCCAGACATAGGAATTTTTTAACTCATTTGAGGACATGTGTGAAGTAACCCAATACAAGAATCCAGTGATGACAAGTGCAAGGTGCTTAGTGATATTTTAACTAGAGGAAAATTAACCTCAATGTTACTGGAAGCAAAAACACTAAACAAAAGACATGGGCAAAATGGTACTGGGGATGGAGAATTACACTGTGTCCTGTTCAGAGGAAGCCATGCCTACACAGCAATGGATAGCCTCACAGGGACACTGCAGCTCTCTGACCTCTCCTTCCATAGCCTCACTCATTTTAGCCATGCAGGCACTACTTCTGTATACACAGCCATGTTTCCCTCAGGAAACTGAGCTGAAACCATACTGTTTCAACTGCAACAATGGTGTTAGTTCCTCTCTTTTCCCATTCCTTAACAACATATTACCAAATCTGAGTCAATGCAGCAAAGTTCAGAGATGTGTTTCACACAGGCAGAGGAAAGAGGCTGTCAGTGAGGCTGCAGGGAGGGGATCACAGGCACCACCCATCACTTCCAGTGGTGAAGGTAATGCTCAAGAGACCTCCTGGCCACGCACTGTCCTCTGCCCAAACTGGGAGCAGGACTTCCATCAGAGCTAGGAGTTTCCTGTCCTGGAAGAGGATGTGATGTGACAGGAGGGGGCAAAGGGGATGTAGCATATTGCACCACATAAAACTGGCCTTTCTTGGCTGTGCTCCTCACAGGGCAACTGCTCCAAAACTGCAGTTTTACAGCACAGGGTGAGGATCTCCAGGAGGCTTGGGCTCTGCTTCAGGGCTATGAACAATTCAGTGTCCATTTGTGGGATCTTCAGGTAGCCGTCAGGAAAAATGAATAGCCCCACAGTATAGCATCCAAGGGCTTCTGGAAGAGGAGGAACAGTTTTCTTACAGACTTAAGTCTTCTCTTCTTTCACCCTCTCCATTTGCAAACTTTCATGTTCTGCCAAGTGTTCCCTCTTAAACAGACATGCATCTTTGTCCCAGACATAATTTCTGTCATCAGCTTTGCTTCCTCTGCAATCATCTTGCTGTTGAAATCACAATCTTGGAGGCACCTAGTGAAAGGAACAAATGTACAAAAAGTTTTTGCAGTCAGACACGCACCAGGTTGGCTTACAAACACATGCTCGGAAAGTGGAAATTTTCAGTCCTCAGTGTCTCCCATTTCTGCTGTATGTAGCAACTGTGCTCATGTCATGGTCGCTTGTGGCTTTGGAAGATAAAATATTATTAGATTATTGGAACCAGAAACACAGAAACAAACTGGCTCAGAAGTCTGAGCAGAGCTCCATGCTTATCACCACTCCTTTGGATCAGGAAGTGGTGTTTGCCTCTGGCTCCTTCACTCCCCTCCACCCTCCAGCTGGAGAATTCAGCTTATTTACCTCAGACAAAAAGCCATGAGAAAACAAATACAATTAAAAAAAATTAAACATAATTATTGCTCAAATTCACACAGATTTTAATGGTCAGCACTATGTCCAGTGTCCCTGCTCAAAGCCACGCCCCCTTCACCCTCACTAAACTGCGTCTTGTACCTCTTTTTCAATAGACACATATTGATGTACAGCTGGTGATGAGAAAGTCAGGTAAACAAAGAGAAGCAATGTGAGCCCATGCATGAGCTTGTGGTAATGTGTAGTAGCTGTTCTTCAGAACAGAAAATCTAACACTTCTCTTTCTTCTTGAGGAAGGATTTTCTCCCAGGAGAGCCAGTGAACTCTGGGAGGCAATAAGGCAGGGAAGGAGTAAGTCACAGTAGAGCTTTTAGTAGACAGTAAGCCACAGCACAAGTTGCACCCCTGTAGCATGTACATCTTCCAAAAGGGCTTCTAGCCCTTTTGCTCTGATAAGATAGTGTCAAGAGGGTCCCGTTCTAGAGAAGAAGAAAAGGAAACAATACACTTCAATTCCTGGCTCATGCCCTATGCTATGCCATGGCTAAGACGTGGATTAGTGGGTGGTTAGACTGGACAGTGGGTAGTTTAGAGGAAAAAGTCCCTGTAGATGTGACATGTATGATATTGCAGATCAACTGATCACAACATGATTTTTGAATCCATGCATACAAAGGTAATCCCCCAGTTACAGATGATCATTTAGGTCTGTGTGCATTGACACAAACACATATGCTGAGGTGTGCTTACATGTGACCATCTTACAAGGGCCACGGGGCAAACTTCCTAAAAAGCTAAGGTGTATATTTTGGGCTCTGCTGCTGTTACCCACTCCACTTACCTGTAGTCATCATGCTATTAATTTGCTCCAAAACAGCACAAATACTTTCTCTGAAATGGAAACATAGGTATTTCCAGAGTTAGCAGGATAGAGAATTTCAGTTTATTCCACTTACTAAATCTAATCCAGCTGATAATCACACTATGTATGCTTTTAATTTATGATATACAGTTGTGTTCAATGGCTGCAGAAATAAAGATCACAAAAATTCAGACACAAATTGAATGAAACACTTGCTAAATGTGAAGTCATGAATTGCATTTTATGTGATACATGTTTTGTGGAGAGTAGACTAATAGCTTGAACACTGAAGAGAGAAACTTAGTATCAACAATTCATAATTTTCTCTGACAAAATGGAAAGACTACTTAACTGTTAAAAGGACACCTTATATATCCAGGAGAATTGCAAATGAATACTTGCTAGGTCAAGGGTTTTACGTGTTTGTCACGAGATTAATTTTTTAGAAGCACTCAAAACTGTCAGGAAATGTTGTTCCCCTGTTTTCATCATTGAAGAGGACAAAGCATCCCCAAGCAATAACTTGTCTCTTGTCTATGAAAGGCAGAGAATGTGGGGTTTCTCATATTTTCAGCACCTGAAAATTTTTATTATGATGAAGCCAAAATTTCATGCCAAGGGTCAGAGATTTGGTTGTGGAACAACTCAAACATTGGCCTTAACCCATGAAACAGTCTGTGGTTAGCTTTACTCATCCTTTCCCTCTGATATGTGTCTGTATTAGAACAGAAATTTCATCCACGTGTCCTTGGTTTTAGTGTCTCTCAAGCAAGAGGAAATTCATCAAAGACCACTTTGTTCCTAGACTCAGAACTGTGCATTTGCATAAAAAAATCTCAGTTTGCTACTCAGTGAGCTGTGCTACAAGGTCGATGTATTAGCCCCCATGTAGCTATGCCAGAAAATAGCTGGGCTAAGAGTCATTTCGTCAAACTGCTGGGACTTGAAACTTTTACCTGGCAAGGAGAAAATTTTCCATGTTATTGCAAATTTTTATTACCTTTGTGCGTCAAGAGTGTTTCTTTATAGATTAGAGAAAATAACACAGTAGTCCAGAGAAGAAGCATTTGAATATTTTGTTCGTGCCAGTATTTGTGAGTCCTCCATCAAAACAGGTTTCTTTAGTTACTTAAAATTAGTTGCTAAATTTAACATGACATGAAACAGAACAGTAGAACCATCACTGGTAATCACAGCACATTTTCTATTAGACTTTTTGCTTCATAAGTTTTTTTTTTGGTTGGTTGGGTTTTTCTGATTGATTTGGGCTTGGTTTTTATTTTTAGTTTGATCGGTTTACATCTCCCTTTTCAGACTGCTTGTGACATTTTAGAAAGGTGGACCTTGCTACAAACTGTTAGCCCATTCTAGCGCGTAGAATGTCACTGTGTGTGCTGACACAGTATTAGAGGTGTAATTTACAGGTGCCTCTAGGGTGAGTGGAGGAGGCACAGTCAGAAATTTGAACAGATGTCATCCTGGAAATTATGTTGCAGAGGTAGCAAGATAAACTCTGGTGGTGGGGAGGCATGAGCATGCAGAGGTATTGCCCAGGAAAGAAGAAAAGGGTTGTAACTATGCCAGGTCTATATAATGAGATTTAATAGCATGTGCAGTGTGATAGTTTATGTAACTGTAATACATAAATATAATGGAAGCATGACAACAGTGGTTACAGTTATGGTGTAACACTGTTCAATTCTAAGATAACTAAGAGATGATTTTGATGATGGCAGTGGATATCTACAACAGCCTCAGCAGCATTCAGTCATGGAAGAGTTAGCAGTCCTGCACTATGGTCATGATTGCTGCACCCAAATCCCTGGCTTTTCTGGTGCTAAAAGGTCTGCAAATCCTGCTTTTGTTCCTGAGCATCCCTGTTGACAGCTCAAGGCCTCAGGATGTTGCATATGGTCACAGAGTAACCTGTAAAAGAGCACAGCCACCATAGCAGCTAATGCTCACAACTTGGTGACAACAATGCTGGCCCTCTTCAGCTGACCCCACCCTTATCATCTTTGGGTTTTCCGTTTAGCTGCTTACAGAGCATGACCTATGGCTCTCTGGCTTTCATTCACTTCATTTTCTGGACATAGTCATCATTACTGAGTCACTTGCTGAGCTGATCCAAAAGTGATGCATCATAGCATCCCCCCATTACCATGTCTTCATCCTGTAGCTCTTCCCCAGGGGAGACCATTCCCTGAAACCCCTTAGTGATCAGAGGTGATCTCTGCTTTCATCATTCCCCTATGCAGCCTTACCATGCCATTTTTGCACTTTTTGTCCTAAGTTCTACAAATCAAGTTAAAAGAGCAAGAGAATAAATCTCTTCATGACAATATCAGCAGTTTAATTGTGGTCTTACAAATATATTGATAAGGGACAGTAGAACAAAAAAAACCTTTTCTCTGATAAGTACAGTAGAACAAAATAGCACAGCTTTGGAGAAATAAAGGATGTAACTTCAGCAAACAGAAATCATGCAAAATGCAAGCAGGATGCCATTTTAGCTTTACAAGGGTGACAAAGCAGAAGTTATGCAAAGCAATAATATTGTGCTTACCCAAAATGGGGGTTGAGGAACAGCCACCTAAAAAGGACATGCAATATTGAAAACAAACCCTAAAGAACCATAATAAGGACTTCCAATGAGGGTGTGGCTATGTAAAATAAAGTAATACACATGCATCAAATAAGCAGGGATAGCCAATTAATATATCATCAGTGTGTGTGAAAAAAAACTCACAGTTTTGAGCACTTACCTGACACTCAGGGCACTCAGTCAGAGGAAGGATTCTCCAAGTGACCAGCGCACTGCAATAAATAATGCTGTTTCTAATACTCAAAAGTGTGTTTGAAAGTTTTTATCTGGCTGATTCCTGTATCAATATTAGGGATTTATGGTTAGGCTGGGACAATGGTACAGTAGTATATCAGTCTTTCACCACAGGTAATTCTAAATCTGTTTGTTATGTTAATGTAAGTGAAGTTACATTAAGGTTTTATTGTGGGTCAGTGGTACTCTCTCCCCTGCTGTGAACAGAGACCCCTACAGACAGCGTGTTTCCTCTTCCATATTTATATGAAGATTTTTTCTTTCTTTGATTCTTCCTTGATAGCCTTTGCAATTTACCAAGTATGTATCACCTTATGAGCTATGTGACATAGAATGGACAGTTTAAAGTTGGCCAAGCTTAATTTTTGATGAAGTATGGATAGTAAATCTGATCCTACCTAACTGGCTGCTGAGTTGTGGCCGAGCAGGACAAAATACCTACAACAGAGTGCATAACTCAACAGGTTGGTTTTGCTAGGCCAGGAGGTGGTTATTATTGAAGGTTTTGAGGAGGACTCAGGATGCAGGACCCCTGTCCTTGTCACTCCTTCAGGACACAGTTGATTGAGTTCACTGGTGCTTTTCCTCTCACCCAACCTGAACCCAGTGAGACCAAGAGCACTCCAAGCCTGTTTTCACCTACTTTAGGTGGTGTTTTGTATCACTTATTGATATTTTCTAACAACAAAAAAACCCAAACACCTTATTTGAATAGAAAATATCTTCCAGATGACCTTGCTAAGAGACAATACTTGAGCAACTATTTCCCTGTATATGATCTTTCAGCACTCACATGTTAGTTTTCTTGTTCTTCCAAGACTCTGGAAATTACTATCATTCCAAGCTGTAACTAGTAACCATCCCTCTGTGAAGCTAAATATAATTTCTAGAAGAGTAGTTGCTTATCTACTGCCTACTAAAATATAGGCTATATATTCTATCTAATACATTATATTGTATCATACAATATATTGTATCTTTTTCCAGGAGTGTGTGTGTATAAAGACATTTGGAGTTCATTTTTTCTTGCTAGTATTTCTAATGAAATGTAAAATAAAGAATAATAAATTTTCCCCTAATCTTTTTTTTCCATCCCATTTCTGCAGAAATTGCACGTTTGGTCCAGGCAGAACCTGTAATTTCGCTGTTCCATGGCGCCCATCACCTCTGAGTCACATCTCCAGAGGGCACTACAGCTTATGTGATTGACTCCCTCTATTGCCTAGCTGTTTTTTGAGGAATGTTATGTCTTATCCCTTATCACAAAAATTCTTTTTTCCCTGGGAAGCTGACTCTACAAAAACATGGTCTAAAAGAGTCAACAAATTAAACATAAAAATTGGTGAAAAAGGTAAGGTATCTTAACATATAGAAGAGTGGAAACTTAGGTCTATCCTGAAATAGATTCTTGATTAAATTTTGAACTGCATATATGCTTCAAACATTTGTTAGTTTAATAAGGTGCATTTGATGGAAGTAGCCATTTTTTCAACATGAGGAATTTGAACTTTTTTTTTCTCTTTTCAGTTACAGAGTATTGTAGCATTACTATGTTTTATTTACACTTGTGTAGAAATATCTTCCTACAACAATATTTTTTTCTTGGGAACACAGGCATTTGCATTAATGTATGTATGTGTTCAATTTTCACAGAAGATCATTAATCATTTGCAGACACTTACTGCTAATTTGGTGACTGAATTTATGCCAGCCTTACCAGAATGAGCTGTCACACAGCATTAGTCACTTTTTTTGCATTACATTGGTGACAGAGGAAGTAGAACTTCTGGGAACTATCCAAAGCTCTGTTAGTGGTGGTGGCAGGTCTACACATCTTTTAAATATCTCCTGGGATGGTGACTCAACCACTTTCCCTGTTCCAGCCTGTTCAAGTGCCTGACCACCCTTTCAGTGGAGAGATTTTTCCTAATATCCAAGCCAAACATCCCCAGGTGAAACTTGAGGCCACTTCCTTTCATCCTGTCACTTGTTACTTGGGGGAGAGACTAACTCCCATCTCCCTACAACCTCCTTTAAGGTAGTTGTAGACAGGTAAGCTGTGCCCTGAACCTCCTTTTCTCCAAGCTAAACAACTCTAACTCCCTCAGCTGTTTCTCGTAACACTTGTGCTCCAGACCCTTTAATGTGCTGGCTCTCAAGTCTGAATTCACTGGGTTTTTTTTAAAAAAAAGTTCCTATCCAATACTTTATCATTTACAAGACTCAATAAGCTCTAAGCTGTCAATAAACTGGACAACAACCAGCATTATACCACTACTGATCCTCTTTTACCAGTTTGTAAGTAGGTCTCCACCAAAAATTTCAACTCTTAATCTTTGAAGTCTTGCTAACAAATCTCAGTAGTAACAACCATATAGTTGTGTCATGTAGGAAGATTTCCAGATCCTCTACATTTTCTTGAGCTTCATGCATTAATACAGAGGTAGCTTATATTAATTGCACATTTTGCTTATAATAGTTTTACCATTAAATTATCACTCTATTCTTCCTTCACAGATCTCAAGCTCCATCAACCCAATGAAATATTTTCTGCTTGGAAAAGCCATTCCATATGGAATGGCTTGAACACAAAAGTGAATATCAGAATATCAATTGATAATTATTAGGTGAATATTTCAAGTAAATTTATTGGGTTTGCATGGTCTGATTTTGGTAGCAGGGGTGCTACAGAGGTGGTTTCTGTGAGAAGCTGCTGGAAGCTTCTTCCATGTGCCAATCCCTGGTGGTACCAAAGATGGATGTGCTGCTGGCCAAGCCTGGGCCAAATTAGCAATGATAGTAATGCCTCTGTGATAACAGATTTAAGAAGAATTCAAAACGAAAAGGGATTGTGCAGTTGTAATTGCAGCTAGAGGAGAGTGGAGTGAGAACATGTGAGAAGAACAACTCTACAGACGCTAAGGTCAGTGCAGAAGGAGGGGGAGGAGGTGCTCCAGGCGCCGGAGCCAAGATTCCTCTGCAGGCTGTGGTGTAGACCGTGGTGAAGCAGCTGTGCCCCTGCAGCCCATGGGGATCCATGTGGATGCAAAGATCCACTTGCACCCCATGGAGGTGCCCGTGCCGGAGTGGGTGGATGCCTGGAGGAGGCTGTGATCCAGTGGGAGACCTGGTGGAGAGAGGGGCACTGCTTCCAGGCTGGAGCAGCCTGGCCTTGGAGGACTGCACCCCGTGCAAGAGTGACCCATGGCACAGCAGTTTGAGAGGGACTTGTGCCCATGGAAGGGACTCACATTACAGCAGTTTTGGCAGGACTGCTGCTGTGAGACTGGAACCACAGTAGAGAAGCTCAAGGGGAACTGTCTCCCATGGTGCAGTAGCAGAACGACTCCTCTCCCTGAGCAGCGGGAGAAGCCTCGAGTGACGAACTGACGAAATACAAAATATTTGATTCAATTTCCTTTTAAGTTTTCCTTTAAAAAAGTTTTCCTTAAATAGTTTTCCTTAAAAATTATTTTTCTCCTTATGCACAAAGTAACATTACACACATTTATGAATGATAATAATTTCTTACATTTTACAATCTTTTATCAGGAAATACTAATTAATCAACCAAATGGCAACTCCTCATTCTGTTTTGCACTATATTATGATGTTGCGATGCAGCTGAAAGCTAATTGGAGGGATAGACAGAATATTTAATTGGGATATCAAATACATTTCTTCAGCCTAGTCAGAAAAGTTGCTCTGCAATAATAATAAGAAGCATTTCCCAGGCTGAAAGAAGTCAGTTAAATGACTGCCAGGTAAATTTGCAGAAAATTTGTCAAAGAGTGAGTAGTTTATTTGGAATCATTGTGATCATATATCTACACATGTTAACACAGAATCATGAAGTTACAAGAACAATATAAACTAAAATTTATTTCAGTGCATAATTTCTTGGAAAAAGCTTGTTGCACAAATGTATGTGCCACAGTACTGAAAATAAAGTAAGGCAAAGTGACATCCAATAGTTACCAGAAAATTTGGGGTTTTTCTCATTTTCTTGGGTTTTTACTTTATTGTTGTTGGGTTGTTTTTTCCCAGAAACCTCAAAATAAATGTGGAAGAATTCATGAGGCAAACTGGAAAGCCAAAATGAAATGAGCAAAACAGAAGTCTAAAAAGATGGAAAATGAGAAGGATGGTTTAACGGTGACATCGTTTAATGGTCATCATAGTGGTGATGCTAGGTTGATGGTTGGACTTGATGATCTCAAAAGTCTTTTCCAACCTTATTGATTACATGATTCCATAAAGATAGGAATACATGACCTGAGCTTTACAATGAAAGTGAAGGAAAAAAGTACAAAAAGTAATAAAATGTGCTAATAGAAAATAAAAAGTAATGTGGTAAATCTGGACTCATACTGCTCAAGGACACATTTTTCCTCCTCTGAGCTATGAGCTTAAATCAATAAGAAAATTTTTTTCCAGACTTTTCATTCTATTTTACGTTGTCCAGTCATTACATCCTGCAGAGATGAAAAACATTATCACTGTTCAGAAAGAGTACCAGTTGCTCCTTTGGCCAGAATGTAACTAACAAAAAAAAAAAAAAAAAAAAAATATATAGTAGCCATCTGAACAGCAGAAACACTGAAGACTGGTTTTCAGTACATTTCAGAAGGATTTTTTTATTTAACAAAAAATGAGAGTGTTTTAGCCTTCTCCTTTGGAAGAAGATGTCGGAAAGAATTGTTTATTAACTGGCTCTCCCTATTCTACCCAGGCACGTTTTCACAAGTCTCAAAGGAACCAGTATCTTTGAGACTTCTGTCCCTCTTGAATTGAAATAGCATTGGACAGGAATGTAAAAAAGTCAATACGAAGGGGTGAGAAAGAAGGGTGCAGATAAACAGAGAGACATAATGGTCAAATATGCACAATTCTCTCCAGGAAAATCCTCTAAAATAACTATGTGGAGCAATACTTAATCTATCCCCATATGCCTCTTTGCTCTACTTTGTAGAGAAAGGTAAAGGTCAAAAGCTATTGAATGGCTACATTTGTCTGTAAGAATCACAAGCCTTTCTTTTCTCTCTCTGTACAAAGTGCAAAGATCCTTTCACGTGACACCAGCACATGCTCTGTTTCCATAGGTCTTGTCATCTTCTGCTGTGGTCCAGGACATAAGAGCACATGCAATGCACAGCATGAACTCATAGCAAGAATACTTTGTTTTCTTTTCAATTCCTTACTGACTTAGAGAGATAACTAAACAGAAATTTCCCCTAACAAGAATATCAGCTGAAAACTAAATTAGATAATTAGGTCAAAGTAGCTCAGCATATTAGCTGTGTATTGTAGTTTGTTGCTTATTTTTCTTTCCTTCCATAGCCAATATCTTTTGTCTTACATAACAAACTATTATTATTATGCTAACTTCACTCAAAAGTCTATGACTCAGCTATTAATAATGCTAAAGATAAAGGAGCACTTACTGCTAGCTTTCAGATGGGATTTAAGTTACTCTGTTCCCACTGAGTCAGGAGCTCCTTGCCAAGAGCTTTTGAAATCCTCCACTTCTGCCATTTGAACTTGTGCCTTTTTCACAATAGTAAGCAGCACATTCAGACCCTCAGTATGTACACCCACACACTGTGTCCTGCCTGCTCACACATCAATTTACATTTACTTTGTTATTCTGCCAACCTTCTTAAATCTACTAGTCATCCTTCCTTTCTGCAATTCAAATGAGTCATGGAATCCTGCGATCTGTTGTAGTGTAAGTTTTCCTATATTCTTTTCGAAAATGGTTTCCTGAGAGCCTCACTACAAGCAGTGACTTTAAGTACTTTCTAAAAACGGTCTTGAGAATTATTTCTGTAGATGTGTCTTCATTTAGCAGCTGAAGTACCCTAGCTCCATGATGCATCCTCCAACAATATTTTTGTGGTTTAGCTCCTACCTTAATTGATAAAATGTGGCATATCCTGTTTCAGGACTGGGAGACGTGCTCTTCAACCATGTGTTCCCTTAGACTGTAAAGCTCTGTATTTGGGCTGGCTGAGGTGGAGTTAATTTTCTCACAGCAGCCCTCACAGTGCTGTGCTTTGCATTAGTAGCTGGAAAGGTGTTGACAACACAGCAGTGCCTTGGCTGCTGCTGAGCAGTGCTGGCACAGCACCAGCCTCTCTTTTCACCTGTAGGCTGGGATGGGCAAGATCTTGGGAGGGGATAGAGCCAGGACAGCTGACCCAAACTAGCCAAAAGAATATTTCATATCATATTATGTCTGGTCAGAAATATAAGCTAAGTGAAAGGAGGAGGAAGTGGGGCGGCATTTGTTATTCCGATGTTTGTCTTCCACAGCAGTTGCACATACAGAAGTTTTACCTCCCAGGAAGTGGCTGGACATTACCTGCTGATGGGAAGTAGAGAATAAATCTTCTGCTCTATTTTTCTTTGCTTCCACAGGCAGCCTTTGTTTTTGCTTTACTAAACTGCCTTATTCTTGACCCGTGTCTTTTTTCCATCTTATTGTCTACCCTCCCCCAGTCCTCCTGAGGAAGGAAGTAACAGAGCAGCTTGATAGGCACCTGACATCCAGTCAGGGTCAACCTACCACAAACTCTTAATTTTGCACAAATTCTAATCACAGGCCTTCTGTGAGCATACTTAAAGGGGCCTGCAATATGTTTCTGCATTGTTTCATTCTCGACCTTGGCTTTTTCCTCATGGCAGGACTATTAACACATAAATCTTCTTTATGGCTGCAAGGCTGTACACAGCTTTTCAGTTTGCTACAGCTTGTTAAACACAAATGGTCATTCATTACAGTAACAAGACATATCAGTCACCACGGGATAACCCTGCCCCTTTCTTCATCTACAGATTTGTATTAATTGCTTAGAAAAAGAAGATGATCTTGTTAAATAATCAACTCCTATTAAATGAGAAAACAGGAAAAGAGACGTTTTCAGAAGCACGGTGGTGATTCCACAGAGTTCAGAAACCTGTTAAACAATTCATCCACATGGGGATTTTTAGGCTCCTATTTCATTCAAGCAGATTAACTCTAGAGATAATCAGAGTCTTCTGCTGCTTCCCTTCTGCTTTCCATAGTTGTCTGAGAATTCTCTGAAGTAACTGAAATTTAAATGTGTCTTATGCATTGTCCCAAGGAAAGCTGGGGAAGATTTGGCAAAGTCCTCTTCTTAAGAAGGGAGGGGTGTAGGTGGTTACGTTGATAGGGGTGTGGGGGGACAATGAGTGCACAGCAGCAGCAGGATGAATTCTTAACTTAAAATTAGTTCAAAACTAGGATTTGGACAACTATAACTCTGCATTGCTTCAGGGAGCTCAGTGTCTGTAACTTAGTCTGGCACTGTAGAAGAAGTATGGGATTGGGAGAGATGAGACATGGGATTCTTTTTCTATATTTTCATTGCTCAAGAATCTTCAAGTGCTTCTGTCTCTCCTCTCTGCCCGTTTGAATCTCCATAAACAGTAAGTTCTTTGAAGCAGAGACTGTCTCAACACATGCTGTGCAGTTACAAATCACTGTCTTAACATTTTTGCTCATCTACACTAAAGATTTTTCCTTTCAAAAATACACTGGTGGCTACAGCATGGCATACTTTCAAAAAAGAAACACCCTGCACCTTAATACTCTTGTTAATAATGTTCAACTTACTATAGCAGCTAAAAAAACTAGCAGAACTCTGATTTTTACCTTATAGCTGTCTATTAAATCTTGCTCAAAGACAAATAGTGGAAATAAGATGGATTTTCTTCACAGAAAATTTCAGCTGCAGAAAACTACTTCTATCACACGAGCATGTGATGCTAAAAACACTCAGTGCAGGCAGCTCAGAGTGCAAGCTGCAGTGCAGGCTGCAGATTGAGCTCTGCCGGGACAGGAATCAGAGCCCGAGAGAGGCAAGAGGCTGTGAACTGCCGACCCTTTGCACAACCAAGGGCACAGCGACCTGTGGCTCGGCCAGGTGACCGGACACTGAGACACGGCAGGAGCCCAGTGCTCTGGATGAAAAGGGAGATTTTGGCGTGCTTAGACTGTGAAGGTATAAAAGCCTATGGGTTCCTTTGTTCAGGGTCCAGATAACAGCTTGATCTGTTATCTTCTTAGTTATCGCATGGTCATGGTTTGATGCTGGCCAAACGCCAGGCACCCACAAAAGCCGCTTGCTCATCCTCCCCTGCCACAGCTGGGCAGAGGAGAGAAGGAAAAAATACTCGAAGGCTTCATGAATTGGAGAAAACACTCAAAGGGCAAAGCAGACTCAAACTTAAAGGTACAAAATGATATATTACTAACAGAATCAGAGGAGGATAATGAGAAGTAAAACAAGCCCTTAAAATACCTTTTCCCCCCAGCCCCTCCCTCCTTCCCACCGACAGCACAGGGAGGCAGGGCATGGGGATTTCGTCACATGAGTTTTTCTTCAGCTGTGCAGGGAGAGAAGTGCCTTACCCTGTGAGACTGTGGAGTCCCTTCCATGGAAGAGAGCTCTCCGTGAACTTCTCCAGAGTGAGTCCATCTCAGGAGCAGCAGTCCTGCCCACACTGCTGCAACGTGAGTACCTCCCAAGGGCACAAAGTCCTTCCAAAACTGCTGCGGCGTGGGTCACTCTTCCACGGGGTGCGGTTCTCCAAGGCCAGGCTGCTCCAGCCTGGAAGCAGGGCCCCTCTCTCCACCGGGTCTCCCACTGACCACAGCTTTCTCCAGGCATCCACCCGCTCCGGCGTGGGCACCTCCCCCACGGGCTGCGGGTGGATCTCTGCATCCCCCTGGACCCCATGGGCTGCAGGGGCACAGCTGCTTCACCACGGTCCTCACCACGGCCTGCAGAGGAATCTCGGCTCCGGCGCCTGAAGCATCTCCTCCCCCTCCTTCTGCACTGACCTCGGTGTCTCTGTGTTGTTTCCCTCACATGTTCTCACCTCCTTCTCTTCTCTGACTAGAAGAAAAACTGTGCCCACTTTGTTTTGATTTACTTCTTAAATCTGTCATCACAGAGGCATTACCAACTGCCTTGGCCAGCAGCATGTCCATCTTCAGAGTCATCAGGGATTGGCTCTGCTAGACATGGTGGAAGCTTCCAGCAGCTTCTCACAGAAGCCACCCCCTGCTACCAAAAAAATTGTTCCTGCAAAACCAACACACGCACCAAGATTAAACTATTTTAATGATCAGGATATCTGAGACTTTGTTACAGGAAACTTAGGGTTGAGCTGGTAAGGAATCCTGGTATATGTGTGTGAGTGTGGGGTACAGCTGCAAAGGGGCTGCAATCCCAACTCAGGTGATGCCAATGTGACTGCCAGAGTGGCTCCTGGGTGGTTGGACAGGGAAGCTTCCTTAGCATGGAGATTCCCTGTTACAATCAAAGAGTTTTTTTACTTGTGCCCGGAGTCTGGATGAGACTCAGATGCCTGGGCAGTGATGTCTCAGGATGTACCTCAGTGTTTCGTTGAGAACCAGTGAATTCTCCTGAGAAATTATTTTGGTAAATTCTTCCCCTTCTCTTTGCAGATGTGCAGACCATGGCAGAACTACTTGTGACAGCATGGCTCTCTGGCTCCGGTTTGCCAAATGACTCACACTGTAACAGGGACAACATGAAAGTTACTTCTAATGTCTGTCTTGTCATTTGGGGTACTCTGATCTCACTACAAGGTGTACAGCTCTCTCCATTAACTGATCACCTATTTAGAGACCTGAGCAGCAGCTGAGATCTTCTGTATTTTGACACACTGACCTCTTTTTTTAAATCAACCCTTTAGCCTATCATTCATAAGTAGTTTTACCATCTCATTTGTGTGTTGTTACGAGATGTGTTTTTAAAATCTTGTATGTTTCTAAACTACATAAGATGAATGCCATACATAATGGATACCAGCAGACATAAACTCATTGTTCAAAGCATTACCACTTTACTCAGCTAGAAAGTTATATGTCCTCTGATCAGGGGACTTATTTTACTCTTCTTATGACACTAGATCAACTTAGATCAACAAAAATATTAGGTATAAAGCTTTAAATACCTCTTTAGCTTCCCTCTAAATATTTTAAAATAGTGAATTAAACTGTATTTTTAGCTGTCACCTTCTCATCCCAAGCCTCCTTTATTATTTTGGAATTATATTATTATATTATTATTATAGCAATATAAAGAAGATGTAAAAAACTCCTCTTTTTCATTCAACATGCACAAAACTAATATTTACTAGCTCTTTAGAGCTGAATGATGAGCTAGAAGATAACACATACACCACGGTTTAACCAACATTGGCACACAGGCTACATTAACAAAGAAGCCCCCACACAATAAAAAGGAGCCATTTTGCTACTAGAGGTAAATCACACTGCTGAAGGATGTCACCTGAACCTGCAATGGACACACATGTAAGAGCGTTGTGGGTTTTATATGGCACAGCACCACCACGTAGGCTGGAAGCACCAGCAAACCTCAGAACAAAGTGTTAAATGCTCAGAACCTATCCACCTCCACCCAGGACCTGCTGGACCAGGGGTATAATCAAATGGTACAGTGAGCCCACTAAATGGGAGCAGGCAGAGGCGTGAAGAAGATGAAGATCTGGTCCTGTTCCCACTACTCACCATCCAGAGCAAGGCTGTGTGGAATGGGCATGTAATAACTGAAGGATGCATTAGGCCAGCAGTGAGTACCTGCACACCCCTGGCCAGGGGGAAGCAGTGAGGCAGCCTGCGTCACATGCCTCTGAGTCACTGTGCCTCCCGGGCCAGTGCCCTGGGAAGCAGTTTACAATTACCAGGACCTAACTTTTAGTCATCAAGAACATACAGAAGTGATGCCTGAACAGACGCAAGGATGGCACCTGAAGTAAAGATGCAGTCAAAGATGGGTTATGGGTAAACAAAATCCAGATGGGGTTTGAATAACTATAGTTCAGCATAAAGCAATGAAATATTTAGACCACTCTTTTTCATTCTTCTCCTTTTAATACTTGCGTGGTGGGAGCTAAGCTGATATGTATGTTATAAAAAATGCTGGAATTAGAAGCATGTGGTAGAGGAGCAAGTTCTAGCAGAGCCACAGGGGAAGGCAGCTTTTACTCTAGCTACCTAGATTAGTTTTGTAAGCACTTCTATGCACAGGTGATATGGATGTACTCATGTACTTTATGCAAAAACTAATTAACTGGTATGTGGACCATATTAGAGAGAATCACTCACATCTTAACACTGACAGACCAATGCAGCTATTAATTAAATAATGCTCATATTCTGTAACTATTTCCTACATGATCTGAGGTTTCCTTTTCTCTATAGCATCACTGAAAATAATGGAGACTTTGAGTCTGTACATTACAGTCAGGAAGAAAAGTAGGACTGCATAATTGCACTATGGATTTTATTTTCTGAACTAACTTACGTCAGTAATGTCAAAAGTCAAGTTTCTGAACTTCACTATCTTATCTTGCAGATTTTACATACCTGAGCTCACAGTGTATGTTTCTTTGCCTGGAAGCTTTCTGCATTATTATATAAGTAAACTACTTGTAAGATGAAAAATTCCCTTTTGTAAATGGCAGAGTTGCTCTGTCTGTGGACTAGGCAATCTTCATTGAATTAAGGTTATTTAGTGCACAAGAAGCCCATCACAGCTTTGAAGACAATGAGGCCAGCTTCTTCACGGTTCCTCCTTGAGAAAAAAGTCATGCTAGGGAAGGAATTTTCTGGTGTTTATTTTTCTAAAATGATCTCTTCAAGATCCTTCCACTTGTTTCAAAGTTGGGAAAACCCAACTGTTTGTTTTACAAATGGATGGACCAATGTAAAGTGTTACAGTCCCACAGCAGAGTCAGTGTGAAGACAGATGTCTTCAGCTACTGCTAAAGGTCTTTTGAACTTCCTTGGTTAGCCTTTTGCTGGCATGATTTGAGGGTCCACAGACCTCTCTGCTCCACGAGACATCTGTAGAAACAATAAACTAGTAGTTTAGGTAGTGGATCACAATAAAGAGTCAGAAACTTAGGTTTTCAAATATTCCTGAATGTGACTCGGATGCATACATACAGTAGTCCTGAAGCTTAAAAAGTTATTTGTCCTAACACCAAACAAGAAATTAATTTTTCTTTGAAGTCAGTTGAAATCATACATCATTATTTTGGAGACAGGGACCAGAAAATTGTTTCCAGTATGCAGGAGTAAAGATGAAATTAACATGGAATGTGAAAGAGAAAGTTAATTTCACAGCAAGAGCGAATGGCAAATATGGGCTTCCTTTTTGGGTCAAATTTTGTGTGATACAGAAGGACACAGAGGATACTCTTAACGCATGTAGTACTCCATCACTATTGAAAAAAATTCTGTGAGTGTGTAGGGAAGAAACAATAAAGTCTACAAGCAGTACAGCATAATGGTAACTTTTGACAGTGAGATTGGCATGAATGAATGGAGAAGATAAACTGGACTTGACTGAGGCTTTATTTTCCCTTCTTCCATGCAAACACTGTTTCTTTGAAGTAACATTAGCAAAGCAATTCAAAGCTCAGCTATGTGTACACAGCAATGTTATTCTTTACAGCACCTTTTGTTGTAATAAAGAAAGTAAGACCTTTTACCTTAATACAGCACTTTTCGTCTTCAAAGCATTCTCACAAATACATTCCAGCTAATCTGTACACCCCTTAACACAGTTAAGGTTGATTATCATCACGATTCTGACTTCAGGAGGGACAAGGTTTAAATTACTTATACGCATGAAAATATTTGATGTCTGAAGAGGGATTAAAACTCAAGGGTCACTACATCCTAATTGCCCGCAACAAACCTTTTCTCACCTTTGGTTTGTACTGTAAAGAATTATCTTCTTATACGCAGACTGTTTTCTATGTTTAACTAAATAATATACTATTTTTGTAATTAAAGTGTTTCTTACACTAATAATAATGTTTCTGTTCATTTAACCAAGGTTTCCTAGCTCTGTCAGCCATATGACCAAAATCGTTAAGATAGTTGTGAGGAACTTAAATTGTCAGGTCTTCCCAGATTTCTAAGGACTTTCAGGGTTTTCAGGTATTGACTACATGTAGACTTCCACAAAAATTCCCTTGAGACATAAAAAATTACTTTACATTTAAATTTGAAAGGCCTTCATGTGATATATAAACTACCTGTTTTCATCTAAAGGTTCTTTTGTATTTTTTTAATGGTAAGTTGTAAATGAGACTAAATTTTTACACATTATTTTAACTTCAACTAAGGAAACACTGCCCATGAGACATAGCCAACAAAAATACTGAGAAATCAAAGCAGAGAGATTCCAAGTAATTGTGCATTTATTTTATTCTTGAAAAAATGAAATATTACTAAACTGTTCATTTTTATTCAGATAAATGGATTTACATTTCATCATTTAGAATATGAAGTACAAAGTACAATCTCTGGGAAAATACAAAGCTATCACTTTTCACTATTTCAAGGTTTTCTTTTCTATAATGTCATAAAAGGAATTGTGAACTGAAATTGCAACCTCTCTAGTAATCCTGTAACAAGTACTTTTTAATAATTTATGTTCACTGTGTTTTCCTGAACATTTTGGGTTTTTTGGGATGGCAATTACCTGCTTACAATTTCAAATGGCTGCTGTAGAAAGCTGACTACTCATAATGATAAGTGTAGTGTGAAAGATTTCTGGATTACAGTTTCCCGATGAACAGTCACTGAACTGGATTCCACCTCTAGATCCTGTAACAGTATTTTAATTTTAAGCAATTCAAAACTGAGATATCAAAAACATATGGTATATAGATATGAAAGCATTTAAAATGTTCATTTCACAAAGCACTGTTTCCTACCTGTTACTGATCAGTTAAATAATTTTGATGGATTAAATGCATGTATGCCTTAATCCAGGTTATAAGATTATGTAAATAATGGGAACTCAATAACTGTTGATAAACATCTCACTTGAAGAAGTGCAAAATTTCATATTGATACAGGTTTTCCATCTAGTAAACTGCTAAACTGAAATTCACGTGGTATTAAACGGGAAAAGGTACTTCAAGAGTGCAGGTTTTTAGCTCCTTTTCTGATTTTGAGTCTAAGATGTCCAGCCATTGTCTGGACTGTGCCAAAATAGCTGCTCAGACCAGCCATCTTTGGAAACTCCATCTAATGAAGCTTCTTTTGACCTTCCAGCTCAACATTTCTTCAAGTATCCACGTCATTAACAATCCAACAGGAGCAGTCTTTTCTGCTTGCTGCTCTGTGTTTGAATTTAATGTGGATATATGGGCAGCATTATGCAGAGCAATACTCCTACAAAATACACAAAGCACGGGGAATCGACAGGTACGAAGCTGCAAGTTTTAAAGGTGAGTAATAACCAACTTTTAACTGACAGTCCCTGAGAGTGCAAACAGTGAATACTTTCATACTATTTAAGCAACGTGAGCTCTCATATTCAAAAAGCAAATAGATTGCACATAGTTGTGGTTAAAGACGAATACTCCAACACAAATGACACAGCTTTTTACCAGCAATTCAGCACAGGAAAATTGCAGGATTAAACAGAAATAATTGCTAAGAATTATTCATTAAAAGATTCTGTACACTACAAGCAGAACGTATGCCTTCAACAGAACAAGAAATACATGGTAAATTTCAGTCTTATTGTGATATTATGGCTACACACCGAAGTCTTAAAAGACGTTAGCTATGACTTCACCTAAAAAACCATAACTTCAGCTGAAGAAGTTAACATGTAACATCACCCATGTCCTTCTTTCTCTATTAAACCATGATTTGCCAAAGTGTATTTCTTATCAGTATGGTCTACATTTTGACCTGCAGTAAGAAGGTTTCAGGTTTTTGGTGATAAACATCCCAGCTCTAGCACACATTGAAGACAGGAGGATTAAGTGCTTAAAGCTGCACAGAACGCACGTTCCAGCTGAAGCACGAGTTCAGCACTAGCTGCTACTGCCTTAAGTTATCAGGAATATTCCTTCTCTTTTTGTATACAAAGAACTGCCTCAAGATGTTAGCAGTTAAAGTGTAGGAC
This sequence comes from Orthonyx spaldingii, assembly GCA_013397795.1. Taxonomy (NCBI): domain Eukaryota; kingdom Metazoa; phylum Chordata; class Aves; order Passeriformes; family Orthonychidae; genus Orthonyx; species Orthonyx spaldingii. Next base: position 144,684 of record VZTJ01001625.1, on the reverse strand, counting down.
ATATGTCCAGTGGTGAATCTAAGCCTGCATTTACTAGCAGAGATATGTGACCATTTTTTAACAGGGAGGTAGCACTAAGTGGCATGTGAGAATGGCATGTCTGGGTGGCCAAGGTGTCTCCAGTAGATAAAGTTGCTTTAAAGAAAATACATCAAACACTTTTACAAGCAAGTACTTCCAATTAATAAGATAATGGCTATTTTTGAAAGCTCTATATTTGATATAAATATATATTTGTAACTACCTGTAGAAATAAAATGCATGAATATATAAAAACTATTGATGTTTCTGAAAATATAGGATTATATTATGGTAAAACAAATGTTCCTCCTAAATGTATGGACGTGTAGCAACAAGAAAAATACCACAGATAGGAAATTTTTAATTATTAATATATAATAAAAGTGTTTACCTTTTTCTACCACTTGAAGATCTATTTAGCTTGGAGAGCTAAACACATGCAAATTTCATGTATGTGTACTTTAGAAAGAACTACTTTTCTCTTTTGCAAAACATGCTGCAGTTTGTTCTCAGACATATTCTGGATATTGAAAAGACAACCCTTAATTTGGAGCACATTAAAACTAAATTAATTGCTTTTTTTTTTTTTTTAATAAAAACAAACCTCTTCTACTTGGTAAAAAATATTATAAATTAGGAATTTTCATGTAGGTTAGAGCTAGAATTTTGGTCTCCTTTTGCCATTTCTGGCACTCCAGGGCTAATCAGCACTTTTTCGCTTCATATCACTGTTTCATAGGATGCTTCAGGGATTTTGTGGTGCAGTTTAGCTCCACCTCTGCTGGCAAATTCAAGGATTTGAAGGGGGGGAGGGGGAGAGTAAAATAAACCGCTGTGTTTCCACGAATATGGAAAAGTGGTCTGACTGAAATATAGACCCTCTGAAAGTTACGTTTTCAGAGAGGCCGAGACAGTGCTTAGCAACCTGAGCACACAGCTGCACCTTTAAGTAGACAAATTATTTCAAT